>CM039096.1:26673897-27071364 GCA_022113865.1 Chimonanthus praecox | reverse complement strand
GGAAATATGGAAGCGTAGGTTCGGCCATAGTACATGGCCGAACCCCATGGAAGAAAAATTAATGGACGAATGTGTTGTTTTAATGATCATTAAAGATTGAAATGAAGTCATGTGTATGAACCTAAGATATCATGGGTTCGCCATAGTATGGTCAAACCCCATGAACCATTTAATGAACCGTTTGATGGAACATTTTAAAGGATTTAATATATATCTATGTTCTTAGATTAGGTTATTGTTATGGATTTGTATGAATGGCAAGGATGTAAATAGGTGAAAGTAATGGACCATGGGTTCGCCATGGTATATGCCGAACCCCATGGGGAATATTTGCGACTTGGGGGTTTTATGTGAGTTCTATGAATGATCAATTTTGGACCTAAGAATGAAGGGATGGGAATAATGGCAAATGTGTAAACATGGGAGGAAATGATAGACCATGGGTTCGGCCATGGTGTATGGCCGAACCACATGAGAAAAGTTTTATGGACTTAAATGCTTACTATTGTTTAATAATTATTGTATAAGTGATTAGAGTGATGATTCAAAAATGGCAAGATTTTGAATCAAAGGATTACAAAGAGGGACCAAACTCAAGTGAGTGAGGTTCGGCCACGTTGTATGGCCGAACCCCACTAAGGTTGGTTTTGGATTTATGTTAGGAGTTTAAAGGATTAACATGGGGATGAATGATTGGACTTAAAAGATCAAAGAACTAAAAGGAGGGAACTAAAACCAAAGAGGTGAGGTTCGGCCATAGTGTATGGCCGAACCCCACAAGTTGGGCTTATGGACTTAGACACAAATAAGAAATCAAATAGAACATGGTTTGATTGATTGATGTGTAATAAGGTAACGGGACCTCACAAGCGGGGCAGGATTGTAAGGGCCCGGAATTTTTAAATTAATAAAAATGTGGATATAAGTTAATTTAATGATGAAAATTGGGAAATTGGTGGGATAAAAGGTAATGGGCCAAAATTTAGACAAAGGCCCAAGTATGGCCCAATAGACTAATGTTTGGATTTAAATTTATTTAAATGGTTAATGAGGGTTAAATGGGTCAAGAATGGTCAAATTGGGTCAAATACCCATTTGGGACCCAATGGTCAAGGTGGTTGTGCTCTAAGGTAAATTGGCTAGATGGAAATGTAATTGGGCCATGGGTCCAATGGGATCCATTTAGAATGAATGGAATGAAATTTAATCATTTAAGTTATTTGGAACTAAACCAAAGTAATGTGGCCAAGTGGGACCCACCTTCACCTCATCAAGTGAGGTGCGTGAGGGCCAATGATTGGTGGGGCCGCCACCATGGTTGACTTGGTCAACCATGGGTGGAATAATGGGAATTAGGTTAAATACAAATGAATTAACCTAAGGTAATTATCAAATTAATTAATAATTAATTTATTAAATTGGTGGCCAAATGGGGTTAAAATTGGTCAAATGGAGACCAAGCTACCCCACCTCAAAATTTACACACGTGGGCTTGGTGGTGTTTAGATGACCACCACCATAAAGCAAAGAAAATATCTTAAAAATATCTCATAAGGTTGGTGAAACCAATTAATGTAAAGTAAAAGTCTTTAAGTCACCAAATGAGATAAGTTTGTTGGTCCTCCCATTCTCATTTTCTTTTCACAAACTCCACCTCTTCCACTCTCCAATGGTCGTCCCCTACATCCAAGTGAAGGAGAGAAAAAGAGCTAAGGAAAAGAGAAGAGAAGGAGAGAAGAAAGGAGTAGAAATTGGAGGGAAATCACTCTAAGGTGAGGGCTAAACATCTTTCCTCTCATGATTTTTCCCTCTCTCTCTCTCACACAAACCCTACCTTGGCCGATCCTAAGTTGGGGTTTGCCACCATGGATCAAGAATCTTGACCTACCAAAGATAAAGAGGAAGGAGAGAGGAGCAAAGGAGACCGACGGGAGCGGCGGAAATCGAGGAGACATCGATTGTGAGTATTTCTTAAGCAAGAAATTTTGGATGTTAGGGTTTTAAGAATTGGAATTATTTTATATGAATGTAATGGTGGATAGATAATTTTATGCTATGGAGTTTAAAACCCATCAAATGAGAGGGTGGAAGATGAGAAAACCCTAAATGGGTGAATTAGGGTTAGGGTAAGAAAATGAATAAATAGGTTATGTGCATTAGTAAATTATGAGATTAAGCATAGAATGAGATGATTGGAAGAAAAATTATTGACCATAGGGTTAATGAAATGGTTAGGTTAATGAATGGAAGATAATGAAGGTGGCTAATGGATTTTTGGTTGTAAATGAATGAATGTGGATGAGTATTAAAATGGTTTTATGATGAAAAATGCAATGGATTTTATGGCATTAAGAAGACATAAAAGAGAAGGAATTGTGAACCATGGGTTCGGCCATGGTGCATGGCCGAACCCTAGGTTTGTTATGTGTGAAATTAGCTAGGTTTTAGGGAAAAAGCCATGGAAAATAGGAAGTGATGATTATGAACCATGGGTTCGGCCATGGTGTATGGCCGAACCCTATGGTGATAATGGTGGATTTAATGGTTATGATTTATGGAGAAATAATGGGAAAATGTTGGTAATTTTGATGGACCCAAAGTATGAAATGATACCCTAAAATGGTGATGTAATAGGGATCAATTGATGGTTTAGAGGATGGAAAAAGAGGGATTATTGGTGGATCTAAAATGTAACAATGGACACAAGAAAAAAATGGGAAAGGACACCATGGGTTTGGCCATGGTGTATGGTCGAACCCATGGCCCAATTGGGATCCATTTGGTGGTTAAATGGATGATGAATGGTGATTTAAATGCATGATGTAAACCTCTCATGGGAAGACTTGTGATAGATCTAAAAATGTGCCAAAAGATTCAAGGAAAATGGGGAACAAGACATCATGGGTTCGGCCATGGTGTGTGGCCGAACCATGACCCATTTTGTAGGTCATTGTATGAGCTAAGGTTGGGTCCATGTTTGTGTTTAGATGATGGAGAATCTTATTAAATGAGATGGCTGATTGTATTTCATGTTGAGTCATGGTTAGTGAATCCTTAATGGATCTAAGTTGCGGATGAATTTTAGACTTAAAATATAATGAAATAGAGAGATATTAAACCAGGAAGTTTAGTGGCATAACCGTAATTATGGCCACAATGAAGAACCATGGCTGAACCCCATGTATGTTGGACATGAACTTGGGTGCATTAAGATGACCTTATGAATGATTAAATTAAGCTTGGGGTTGATGCATTTTAGTTATAAATTAGAATGCTTGAAGGGCTAAAATTTGGAATTATCATGTTTAAATCATGGAAATGAGGCTAAGTTAAGGGCTGATTTTTAATGATCTTGTAACGTGGTTAGGGATCATTAATGAACCTAGGTTTGGATCAATTTTTGGACTTAATCATGCATGGATAAATGGGTGATTAACCATGGAAAATGAGGTAGTGGCAAAACCGTAATTAAATGCCAAATTCAAGAATTCCATGGAGATTGATCATGGAATGAGGGGCTCTAATGTAATAACCTTATAAGTGGTTGATCAAGCCTAGGGTGGCCAAATTTTTAAGACTTATGGGAGTAAAAGGTTTTAATAGATGACATGGGACCGGACCCACAAAACCTAAATAGTGACTGGTTTTTCATATGGGCTTAGAAATGGTTAAAACATGACTAATGATAAATGTGTAATAAGTACTGGACATCGCAGGCGTGCGCGATCGGCGACCCGGTTTTATCGAACGGAAAACATAAAAGGACGCGAGTCGGTATTCGGTAGGATTCCTACATTTTTGTAAGCCATGGATTGGGTGATGTTTCTTTAATTTATTTTGGAAAGCATGTGGTTGCCTTTAAGATGAGTTTTGGATTGTGTATCTTGTGATGTTTTTCCTTAAATTATTTTGGAAATCATGTGAATGTCTTAAGATGGGTTTTGGATTAAATATTATGGGATGTTTTTTTTTCCCTTGATTTTTGATAATCAAGTAATTGTTTTAAGATGGGTTTTTTTGTGTTACTATTGAACTACATATATTACATGGCACATGGCATTTACATCTCATGGCATGGCATGGGAGGGATATGACAGGGGAAGGATGAAATGAGACCGAGTCCATGCTCCGTCGGGGCGACCGATAAACGCATGGGATGTTCATTATGTATTATTATACCTTGATGATGGTTTTCCATCAAGGGGGATGTTGTATTTATTGTTATACCTTGATGATGGTTCTTCCATCAAGGGGATGACTAGTGTGGATCGCATCTGGATGAGGCTTTTCCATCAAGAGATCATGGCACGATGATGGTATGGATTTTATTTGGAACAATGTGTATGGTTGAAAAAGGGACATTATACGATGAGGATGAGATGGATGGGTGGGGTTCATGACATAGAACACCCATTCCATAACATTGCCCAAAGTGCATGGTTTGCTATAATATTATCTGCATGCTGTTAATACTAATCCATGTGCTAGCCCTACTCGGAGTCCTACTGAGCGCGTGGTCTAACGCCCTACTTCTACCCTAGTTGATGACGCAGGAGGTGGCGAAACGGAAGGACGGGACGGGAGTCAAGCTTAGGAGCTTGGGAAGGCAGATTAATTATTTGTTTAAGTGCATGTTGGAAAAATGTAATTTGAGTAGCTTAGCTTGTCGGAATGTAATAATTAGATTACTGGCTATGTTTTGGGATTTTATATGGACATTATGTTTTAAGGTATTATAGAAATTTAAATGAATGTTATCTTCCTTGCTATCTCAAATCTGTAGGATAGTCTTTGTTGTTAATTCCGCACTGAGAAGTAATATTCCTTGAGCTTACATCTACGCGTGAACCGTACTCGTGGACTTGGCTCCACGCACGCGTAGGGTTGGCCAGTTAAGGGCCGGGCTTTAGAAGCTCGGACTTAACTTGCGTCGTGACGTTCGCGCCCCTTGTCACTTTAAAAAAAAAAATTTAACTCTTATTTGTGGTGAAACGGGGAGGGCGTTACAAGGATCGTGAGCGGTTGCCGGATTATAAAGCAAGGTCACATTAGTGTCATTGGTCGGATTCTACCTTTTTGAAACATGGTTTATGTATGATGGTTTTATCTTATTTTGATGAATTTATGTTGTAAAAGATATGTTCCAAATGTGAGTTTTAATGCTATATTTATAATATAAAATAACATGTGTTTCATTAGCATCTCATGCATGGCATGGGGTGAAGGATATATAACCGGAGGGGCCACACTCCGTCGGGGCGTCCGAAAGACCACTGTGGGGATACCTTGATGTGCATTTCCGATCAAGAAGAAATTGGAGGGGTCACACTCCGTCGGGGCGTCCGAAAGACCTATGTGGGGGTACCTTGGTGATGAGAATCCCATCAAGAGGTTATATGTACTTGTGATGGGTGGGACTCATTGCATTTGACACCATGACTTGGCATTGTTTTATATGGTTTTGACTTTGTGTTATTATATATGATTTGTACTAACCATGTGTAGACCCTAAATGGAATACCTACTGGGCGCGTTGTTCTAACGCCCTACTTCTACCCTAGTGGATGACACAGGAAAGGAAAGGGACGATGAACATGTAACACCCCGCCCTTTTCACTCGCTTTAATCCGAAAATCAGAGTCTAATTTTTTTTATTTTTTAATAATCAAAAGTGATAAAGAGCGGGACGTCACGACGCGAGCTAAGTCCAGACTTCTAAAGTCCGACCCTTAACTGGCCAACCCTATGTGTGCATGGACTAAGTCAATGAAAACGGTTCACACATAGTAACTTATAATCTTTGCGGAATATAATATAAACTGACTGCGGATTATAATAGAACCTAAGGCTACTCAATTTTAGATAGCAAAGTACTTAGTCACTTAACCAAAATTACCTTAACTTAAACATCCAAACAAGCATTCCTGTAACGCCCCGCCCTTTTTCTCTTATTTTTCAAAAATTAGAGTCTATTTTTTTTTTAAAAGTAATAGAGAGCGGGACGTCACGACGCGAGTTAAGTCCGAACTTCTAAAGCCCGACCCTTAAATGGCCAACCATACGTGTGCGTAGACTAAGTCCACTGAGATGGTTCACACGTATTAAGTTTATATGTGCGGAATATAACATAAACTGACTGCGGATTATAATAGAACCTAAGGCTACTCCATTTTAGATAGCAAAGTACTTAGTCACTTAACCAAAATTACCTTAACTTAAACATCCAAACAACCATTCCAAACCATAGCAAAATTATCTAAGTTATTACATGCCGACATCTAACTATTCAAATTACAAGTTCATATAACAAAAGACATCCAATCACATATCCAAGCTCCTACGCTTGGCTTCTTTCACGATCCGATCCCTTCCTTTCCTCTGTCATTCACTAGGGTAGAAGTAGGGCGTTAGAACAACGCGCCCAGTAGGAATTTTAAGTAAGGCTAACACATGGGTTAGTAACAAAATCATATATAATATCATATCCTCAAAACCATATGAAATCATGCCATGCCTTATGTCTTATGCAATGAGTCCCACCCATCACAATACATGTAACCTCTTGATGGAATTCTCCTCAACAAGGTATCCCCACAGTGGTCTTTCGGACGCCCTGATGTAGTGTGGCCTTCAGATTCTTCTTGATGGGATTATACACATCAAGGTCTTCCCACGATTGCCTCACGGACGCCCCGATGGAGCGTGGCCTCCGGTTACAAACTTCCCTCCCATGCCATGCATGAGATGTACATGTCCATATGCTATGTAATATAAATAACCATAGCATTAAAAACTCCACATTTGAAACATAATGTATTTACAACATAAATCATCAAAATAAAGATAAAAACATATAACATAACCATGTTCCAATGAAGTAGAATCCTACCCAAGACAACTAATCCGGAAACTGTTCAGGATCGTGCCCCATTTGTGAAGTCCCATTACCTTATAACATATCCATGAGTCAAATCAACCCATTTGATTTGTAATAGTGTCTAAGTCCCCAAAACACAACTTGTGGGGTTCGGCCATACACTATGGCTGAACCTTACCTATTTGATTTTAATCCCTCCTTTGATCACTACTCCCTCATTTCTTAGTTAATCACTTAACAATAAATCATCCACCATTGGTAACAACCTAATCCATAAAACCTTCCTCTTGGGGTTCGGCCATTTACCATGGCCGAACCCATGATCTTTCATTTTTTTCTTCATAACTACATTCTATGCCATTAATCGTCCATGGCCAATTACTTGGTTTATTTACTTATGACCAAGTTCCAAAAATGATCCACCAAATGGTTCATGGGGTTCGGCCATACACATGGCCGAACCCTATGATATCTAAATCCATAAATAGTACTTGGTGTGGTTCGGCCATACACCATGGCCGAACCTCACCCTTCGGTTTTGGTGCTCCTCTTTTCCATTCTTTTTTATAATCAAAATGCATCCAAGTCCATCACATTACATTTATTTTAAACCTTTTAAAAACATCAATAACCTTCCATTAAAACATATCATATATCCCTTCATTTTTTCTTCCATGGGGTTCGGCCATACACCATGGCCGAACCCTATGGTTCCTTATCTCCTCTTTTAAATTCAATCACCATGATCATAACCTTTGATGGTTCTCATTCATTTAAACCGTTTAAAACCTTTTTAGAAATCATATGCATACATCTATGATTTTCATCGTTTAAAAAACCATTAACACTATACCCATTGTTCTTCCATGGGGTTCGGCCATGCACAATGGCTGAACCCTATGGTTCATCCTTTCCGTTACTAAAATGATAAATCCATTTAAATCTTCCTCCATGGGGTTCGGCCATACACCATGGCCGAACCCTTATGGTTCCTCATTTTCTCTTTTAAATCCAATAGCCATGATCTTAACCTTTGATGGGTTCGGCCATACATCATGGCCGAACCTAATCAACCCCTTTTTTATTCTTAATGGTTCTTGTATATCCCTTTTAGGGCTTAGCCATACAATGGCCGGATCATATTTCCTTGACCATCTTACTTTATAAGAGTTTATTGAGCACTTACTAATTCCGCGACTCCTCCGGTTCTTTCTCTCGTACTTGTTCTTCCGATCCTTTCCTTAGCCTCTTCCTCCTTCTTTCTTGTCCCTTTGGCCAAGTGTGAGCTTGACCAATATAAAACCTCCAAAAGTGGTTCGGCCAAGAGGGGTATAGGTTTGAGAGAGAGATAGAATTCAGCCTTGCATAATAGTTTGAGATCAACACTTTTCTAAGTCCTTTGGTCTTGAGGAGTGATCGGCCAAAAGATGATTTTGAGGGAGAGAAGAACAGCCAAGAGGGAGAGGGAGAGTATGAGATGAATGTCCAATTGTTTTGTTCCAAATGAGATGGTCGGCCAAGGTGATAGCTTTGGTACAGCCCATGTGTAACTCCCATTTCCTTAATCTCCCTCCTTAAGGCTTCCCTTGGGGGTTTCATCCATGAGATGAAACTCCCAAGGCTCCAACGGTAAAGCCTTAGCTTGCCTTGTATAACCACCACCTCTCCCTTTAATTCCCCATGTGGGAGTTTCATCCATGAGATGAAACTCCTTGTGCCCAACAGTTTGCCTTCTTGGCTTCTGTAGCACACTAGACCGCCCCCCCTCCTTTTGATGTTCCATCTTGATTTGAATTTTGAAATAAGAAACTCCTCACCTCTCCATTTAATTCCCATTTGGGAGTTTCATCCATGGGGTGAAGCTCCCATGTAACCAATGGTCTTGCCTTGGCTTGGACCACAAAACTGTCCATCTCCCCTTTAGTTCTCATTTGGGGGTTTCATCCATGAGACGAAACTCCCCCCTCCAAGTGTGAACCCTTTGTGTAACTTCCACAAAAACGCTACCTCCCATTCATTATTCATCTTGGAGTTTCATGCATGAGATAAACCACCCATGCATCCAATGTGTACCCTTGAATTTTTGAATTTGAATTGAACCACCACTCCTCACCTCTCCATTACTTCTCCATGTCAATTCAGTCCAACATAAATTAAGCTTGGACTCACTTGGTGGTCAACCAAGTCAACCATGACCCATTGGGTCCCAATTGGGCCTTTTGACCTAAATAGCCACCTTGACCCAATTGAATGTATCTTATCCATTTACCCTACATTGAACACTCATTCCATAACCGTTGGGTCTTAATTGGGCCATTTCCCAACACCTTACCCATCTAAGGTCTATGTCCATTAATTCATAATTTAAATGGACAAAATTCATGTAAATTGATATCTTGAAAATCCGGGGTGTTACAATTCCAAACCATAGCAAAATTATCTAAGTTATTACATGCCGACATCTAACTATTCAAATTACAAGTTCATATAATAAAAGACATCCAAACACATATCCAAGCTCCTACGCTTGGCTTCTTTCACGATTATCGATCCCTTCCTTTCCTGTGTCATTCACTAGGGTAGAAGTAGGGCGTTAGAACAACGCGCCCAGTAGGAATTCTAAATAAGGCTAACACATGGGTTAGTAACAAAATCATATATAATATCATATCCTCAAAACCATATGAAATCATGCCATGCCTTATGTCTTATGCAATGAGTCCCACCCATCATAGTACATGTAACCTCTTGATGGAATTCTCCTCATCAAGGTATCCCCACAGTGGTCTTTCGGACACCCCGATGGAGTGTGGCCTCCGGATTCTTCTTGATGGGATTATACACATCAAGGTCTTCCCACGATTGCCTCACGGATGCCCCGACAGAGCGTGGCCTCCGGTTACAAACTTCCCTCCCATGCTATGCATGAGATGTACATGTCCATATGCTATGTAATATAATTAACCATAGCATTAAAAACTCCACATTTGAAACATAATATATTTACAACATAAATCCATGTTCCAATGAGGTAGATCCTACCCAAGACAACTAAGGTGTCCTTGAGCTTTAATCTGGCAACCGTTTATGATCGTGCCCCCTTTGTGAAGTCCCATTACCTTATAACATATCCATGAGTCAAACCAACAACCCATTTGATTTGTACTAGTGTCTAAGTCCAAAAACACAAATTGTGGTGTTCGGCCATACACTATGGTCGAACCTCACCTATTTGATTTAATCCTTCTTTTGATCCATTACTCCCTCATTTCTTAGTTAACCACTTAACAATTAATCATCCACCATTGGTAACCACCTAATCCATAAAAACCTTCCTCATGGGGTTCGGCCATTCACCATGGCCGAACCCATGATCTTTCATTTTTGTCCTAATAATTACATTCTATGCCATTATTCGTCCATGGCTAATTACTTGATTTATCTACTTATGACCAAGTCCCAAAAGTGATCCACAAAATGGTTCATGGGGCTCGACCATACACCATGGCCGAACCTCACACTTGGGTTTTGGTGCTCCTCTTTTCTATTCTTTTTGATCCAACAACCCAACACCTTTCCAAATTATTAACCAATGTCTTTTCATGGGGTTCGGCCATGCAAAATGGCCGAACCCTATGGTCCATCATCTTCCCTTTTAAAATCACTTTAAATCCATAAAACTTCCTTAACTCTTTCCATGGGGTTCAGCCATACAACATGGCCGAACCCTATGGTTCATCATTGGTTCTTTCATCCATAATAAAAATTAGGGTTCGGCCATTATGTCCTTGACCACTTTTTCCTTATTTTTGTAATTTATAGAGTACTTAACGATTCTGCCTCTCCTCCGGTTTTCTTTCACTCCTTCTTGCTCCTTTCTTTCTTAGCCTCTCTTTCCTTCCTTCTTGATCTTTAACCGAGACTGACCTTGCTGGAAACCCCTTGCAGTGGTTCGGCCAAGTGATATGGATTGTGAGAGAGAAGCTTGAGATCAAATTATTCTAAGTCCTTTTTGGTCTTGAGAGGGAGGGAGAAAACATGATAAAATTCTCTAAGTGTTTGGTCTTCTCTCTCCTAGAGTGCTGGTCGGCCAATAGTTGTTTTGAGGGAAAGATATCAGCCAAGAGGGAGAGAGAGAGAGAATTGAAAAATTAGTCTCTTCCTTGATTTCTAGGGTCGGCCCAAAGGTGATGACTTTTGTGCTCCCAATGTGTAACTCCCATTCCTTAATGCTTCCCTTGGGGGTTTCATCCATGAGATGAAACTCCCAAAGCTCTAACGGTCACCAAGGGTTGCCTTGGTGTAGCCTCCCCCCATCTTCCTCCTCTCATTAACGCTTGATGTGGGGGTTTCATCTCCCCCCGCCCCCCCCCCCCCCCCCCCCCCCCCCCCCCCCCCCCCCCCTCCAATGTGAATTTTTGAATTTGAAATGAACCACCACTCCTCACCTCTCCATTACTTCTCCATGTGGGGGTTTCATCTTTGAGATGAAACACCCATGCCAACGTGCACCCCTTGATTTGGTGTTTGAAACAACAATCTTTCACCTTCACACTTCACTCACTTTTTAATTTAACTCACCACTTTGATTTAACTCATTTCAAATCAGCTCACTCATTTAACTAATCACTTCAAAGCCAACTCACTCACTTGATTGTCTTTCCATTTTAATTCAGCCCAACATAAATTAAGCTTGGACTCACTTGGTGGTCAACCAAGTCAGCCATGACCCATTGGGTCCCAATTGGACCTTTTGACCCAAATAGCCACCTTGACCCAATTAAATGTATCTTACCCATTTGCCCTACATTGAACACTCATTCCATAACCGTTGGGTCTTAATTGGGCCATTGCCCAACACCTTACCCATCTAAGGTCTATGTCCATTAATTCATAATTTAAATGAATAAAATTCATGTAAATTGATATCTTGAAAATCCGGGGTATTACAGAACGTGATCGGAGCCAAGCGTAGGAGCTTGGATATGTGATTGCTTTATATTTTATTTATGTTACTCATGGACATGTAATTTGAGTAGCTAGACTTCGGGCTTGTAATAATTTAGATATTTGCTATGGTTTGTGAATGGTTACTTTGGTTATTTAAGTTAAGTTAATCATTTATAATTGACGGAGTACTTTGCTATCTAAAATGGAATAGATCTAAGTTCTATTATAATCCGCAGTTTATGATATAATCCGCATGTTTATATTATTATTATGAACCGTTTTCATGGACTTAGTCCATGCACACATAGGGTTGTCCAGTTAAGGGTCGGACTTTAGAAGTTCGGACTTAGCTCGCGTCGTGACGTCCCGCTCTTTATCTCACTCTTTATTTTTTTTAAAAAGAAATAGACTCTGATTTTTGGAAAGCGAGTGAAAAAGGGCAGGGCGTCACAGTTGGTATCAGAGGGAAATGGGAAGATTGAATCTTTCGAAGTAAGATAAAGACGGTTTCATGTCTCACCGACAGATAAGAATCCCAACTGACCGACTCTTTGGAGTCCGCTACATGGGGGTCGGATTAATTTACTTCGTTAGACTCAGACTAAACATTCAATCTGAGAACAACGATGAATGATAGCAAAGGAAGTACTGTCAAAATAACTGGATTATCAAACATAGCAAAATAAGATATATTTCCCAATATACCTGAATTGAGAAACAAACAATAGATACTTAAGGAATTCCTCAAAAACAAAGAAAAACCAAGAGTGCTTATTTGGAAATTTCGCCAAAAGTAGGAAAATACAAACTTTACGATGAAAACTAAGTCATGATATTTTTCAATGGCTTAGGAAAAAATGCCTCCAAAGAGAAAGACCAAGAGAAGGACCCGACAAAACCCAAATGGGGATGAAGAGGAGGTAGAACAACCTCGAAATGAAAAGGAACAAAAAAATAGCGTGGATATACCAATGGTACCACCCGAACTACAAAACTTGGTTCAAGCGGTGGTCAGTTCGGTCCTTCAACAGCATTTGAATGGAAATGGAAACACCAGTGACACCAATGACCGGAGTATGGTCCGGGATTTCCAACAACAGCACCCTCCTTACTTCAAAGGGAAAGAAGGGGTTGTCGGAGAGGAAAACTGGCTGTAGAAGATTACACAGATCCTGACTCTATTGAAGATCATGAGTCATGCTGACAAGATTTTATTGGCCACGTCGCAACTGGTTGATGATACGGTAAATGGTGGGAGGTAATAGAGAAGCAGGAATCACTCCTTCCGGAAGGAGAGAGGACTGCAATGACGTGGGAGCAGTTCTTAGCAACCTTTTTGGATCATTATTTTCCAGAGGAGGAGAAGGAGTGCCAGACTCAAGCTTTTCTATCCTTGGTACAAGGTACCATGACGGTGGCAGAGTACCACCAGGAGTTTCTCAGTTTGCCTTGCTATGCATTTTATATGGTGGATACAGAGTATCGAAGGGCAAGCAAGTTTGAGCGGGGGCTTCGGCCAAGCATTAGGGCCAAGGTAACCATATTTAAAGCAGCTACATTGGCAGAGGTGGTCAGTAGGGCCACTATAGTAGAGCAAGAGATGGCTGAGTATGTGCGTTTTCACAACCGCCGAGCTCAGAATGGGAGGGGTACATTTCAGCCCAACAAGAAGTTCCGACCAAACTTTAACAGACCCTCACCATCCACTGGGTCAACAGGGGGCTTTCGTCCCAATCATCCCTCCCCATTTACATCAGTCACTCAGGCTCCCAGAGGGATGAACAACTGTTTTCATTTTGACCAGTCGGGTCACTTCAAGAGGGAATGCCCGCAGCTCAGCAGAACCTCTTATTCTAGAGGTTCATTTCGTCCACCAGCTAGGTCACCTAATTCACGAGGAGGCAGGACTTATAATCAGGCGGGACGGGCGCCTAACCCTACTGGATCTGGACGGTTATTTACTCTAGCTCCTCCAGCAGCAGTGGATCACTTTGTGATTCAAGGTATGGCTGTAGTCAGTAGTTCCTATGCCTTTGCTTTATTTGATTCTAGACCATCCCACTCATTCATATTGCTGCATTTATAACTGCTACTAGAACATTAGTACAAAAACTGTCCACATCACTCACCATTGTATCCCTCGTTGGAGACACATCATTGGGGCTTTTATGCACAGCAGTGAATACTGAACTTGCTGGACTCCAATTTGAGTTCAACTATCTGGTACTCGATATGGCCGAGTACGATATTATCTTCGGCATGGACTGGTTGGCTAGCTTTCAGGCCAACATTGATTGTTACCGCTGCATGGTGACATTTTGGTCGCCCGAGGGAAAGCAATATGTGGTGCGTACTGACAAACAAAGCAGACTACATGAAGGGTTAAACCACCTGGTATTGAACAGTATCAGAATCAACAAAGCACCGGTGGCTGAACTTCCGGCGATGGTAAAGGACTATGCAGATGTTTTCCCAAAAGATCTCCCTAGTTTGCCTCCCATGAGGGAGATTAATTTTGAAATCAAGCTGTACCCTGGCACCTCACCTGTGTCATTACCACACTACCGATGGTACCAGTGGAGATGTCCGAGTTAAAGAAGTAGATTGATGAACTGCTCAGACTAGGGTGCATTTGGAAAAGTACATCAGTTTGGGGAGCCCCGGTTTTATTTGTGAAGAAGAAGTATGGTTCACTCCGTATGTGCGTTGATTATTGAAAGCTGAATCAGCTGACAGTCAGGAACAAGTACCCTCTACCCAGGATCGATGATCTATTTGATCAACTTAGAGGTTCCAGTCATTTCTCTAAGATTGACTGATGTCCTGATACCATCAAATCCGGGTTAGGGAGGAGGACATAGAGAAGACAACCTTCAGAGCGCGGTATGGACTCTATGAGTTTGTAGTCATGCCGTTTGGACTCAGCAATGCACCAGCTATGTTCATGGATTTAATGAACATAATCTTCCGTCCTCACTTGGATCAGTTTGTTATTGTATTTTTGATGACATCCTGATCTATTCCAAAAGTAAGGAAGAACATGTTGAGCACATGAGGATAGTTCTGGACGCTTTGAGGAAGAACAAACTATATGCCAAAGCCAGCAAATGTGAATTTTGGTTATCTGAGGTCAATTTTTTGGGGCAGGTTATATCAGCAGAAGGTATAGTTGTGGATCAGGGCAAGGTGGCGGCAGTAAGAGATTGGAAAGCACCGAAAAATGTGACTGAGATCCGTAGCTTTCTGGGATTGGCTGGCTATTATCAGAAGTTTATCATGGACTTCTCAAAAATTGCATCTCCACTGACTCGACTCACTCAGAAAGGAGTCAAATATGAGTGGTCAGGTTTGTGCAATCAGAGATCTGAAGAATTGAAGGAGAGACTTACAACTGCTCCTATCTGAATTTTGCCGGAAAGAGGCAAGGGTTAAGAGGTACAATGCTATGCTTCAGGAGAGGGACTGGTGTTCACTCAGTCAAAGTCATCGTGTGGTGGCTTATGGTTCAAGACAATTGAAAATACATGAACGCCTCTATCCTACGCATGATCTTGAACTAGCCGCAGTGGTCTTCGCTCTCAAAAGCTGGAGACACTATTTATATCGCAAGAAATTTGAAGTGTTTTCAGATCATAAGAGCTTGAAGTATTTGTTTGATTAGAAAGAGCTCAACCTGAGGCAGCGCAGATGGATGGAATATCTACAGGATTATGAGTTCGCACTTCGTTATCACCTTGGCAAGGCGAACAAGGTGGGAGATGCCCTCAGCCGCATATCACATGCATTAGTGGCATGTTTGATCAGGACAGAATGGAAGATGTTGGATACCATCCAAGAGTTCAATTTATATATCATTAACCATGGGAGTATGTACAATTTGATCATACGGTCCAACATGGTTACCAAGATTGAATAGGAACAGTGGATAGATCCGGAAATGGAGGAGATATGGGCCAAGATGTCTACTGCCGTGGTCATACCGGAATGGGAGTTACGACCAGGACAGGGTCTTATATTCCGAGGAAGGATATATGTGCATAAAAACTGCATAAGGGGATTACTGATTGAGTCACACCAAACCAAGCTCTCCATTCATCCGGGCAGCACCAAGATGTATCATGACCTGAAGAGGCATTACTGGGGCACGGACTCGAGAGGGATGTGGCAGAATTTGTGGCTCATTGCTTAACTTGTCAACAGGTTAAGACGAAACATCAGAAGCCACCAGGGTTACTCAAACCTTTACCAGTGCCGGAATGGAAATGGGAGCACATCTCCATGGATTTTGTGACAGGGTTACCGAGGTCTTCAAAGGGCAACGATGCAATATGGGTCGTGGTAGACCGACTGACCAAGTCTGTACATTTTCTTCCCATTAACATGACAGACACATCTAAGACTTTGGGTTGGCGGTATATCAAGGATATCAGTAGGCTACATGGTATTCCACGAACTATTGTGTCCGACAGAGATGGCCGTTTCACCGGCAGAGTATGGAAGAGTATGCAGTTGGCCATGGGAACAGATCTGCTGACTAGTACAGCATCCACAGACTGATGGGCAGTCTAAGAGGACAATACAAACATTGGAGGATATGCTGAGAGCATGCATGCTAGATTTCGAGGGTGGATGGGAGGATCACTTGCCGCTGGTAGAGTTTTCATACAACAACAGCTACCAGGCAAGCCTCCAGATGGTACTTGTAATACCCCGAAATTTTCGAGTTATAATAAGCCCCCAGATGTCCAATTAAGACCTAATGTACATGTTATAAGGTTCAATTTAAAATAAATGGGTAAGATGTGTTCAATTGGGTCAAGAGTGTTAATTGGGCCGAAATGCTCAAATGGGACCCAATGGGTCGTGGTTGACTTGGTTGACCACCAAGTGAGCTCAAGCCTAACTAGGTTGGGGCTGAATTAAATGGGAATGCAATCAAGTGAAAGAGTTGAGTTGAATTAAATGGTTGAGTTGATTTAAATGTTTGAGTTGAATTAAATGGATGAGTTGAGTTAAGTGAGTTAAATAAATTTATATGAGAAGTGAGTTGGATGGAAAGGTTTTGGGGTTACATATTTCAAATCCCAGGGTACACGTTGGATGCATGGGAGGTTTTTCTCATGCATGAAACTCCAAGATGAATAATGAATGGGAGGTGGCGTTTTTGTGGGAGTTACACAAGGGGTGCACACTTGGAGGGGGGAGTTTCATCTCATGGATGAAACCCCCAAATGAGAACTAAAAGGGAGATGGACGGTTTGGTGGTCTAAGGCAAGACAAAATCGTTGGCTACATGGGAGTTTCATCTCAAGGATGAAACCCCCACATGGGCAAATAATGGAGGGGTGGCGGTTACACATTTCAAACAAACACATGCTGTTGGGAACATAGGAGTTTTATCTCATGGATTAAACTCCAAGATGGAAGATGAAGGAGGTTTGTGGCGAGTACACAAGGCACCTCATTGTAGCCGTTGGAGCCTTGGGAGTTTCATCTCATGGATGAAACCCCCAAGGGAAGCATTAAGGAATGGGAGTTACACATGGGGAGCACCAAAGCCATCACCTTGGCCGACCCTCTCATTTGGAACAAAACAATTGGACATTCATCTCATACTCTCCCTCTCCCTCTTGGCTGTTCTTCTCTCCCTCAAAATCATCTTTTGGCCGATCACTCCTCAAGACCAAAGGACTTAGAAAAGTGTTGATCTCAAACTATTATGCAAGGCTGAATTCTATCTCTCTCTCAAACCTATACCCCTCTTGGCCGAACCACTTTTGGAGGTTTTATATTGATCAAGCTTACACAAGGCCAAAGGAACAAGAAAGAAGGAGGAAGAGGCTAAGCAAAGGACCGGAAACACAAGTAGGAGGGAAAGAACCGGAGGAGTCGAGGAATTAGTAAGTGCTCAATAAACTCTTATTAAGTAAGATGGTCAAGGAAACATGATCCGGCCATTGCATGGCCAAGCCCTAAAGGGGATATACAAGAACTATTAAGAATGAAAAAGGGGTTGATTAGGTTCGGCCATGATGTATGGCCGAACCCATCAAAGGTTAAGATCATGGCTATTGGATTTAAAAGAGAAAATGAGGAACCATAAGGGTTCGGCCATGGTGTATGGCCGAACCCCATGGAAGAAAAAATGAAGGGATATATGATATGTTTTAATGGAAGGTTATCATAGATGTTTAAATGGATTAAATGGAGGTATGAATGGGAAACATCAAAAGATCAAACCATATGTGTATGTTACATTTTGAAGGAAAATAAGGAACCATAGGGTTCGGCCATGTTGTATGGCCAAACCCCATGGAAGGCTATTGATGTTTTAAAAGGTTTAAAATGAATGTAATGTAATGGACTTGGATGCATTTGTGATTATCAAAATGAATGGAAAAGAGAAGCACCAAAACTAAAGGGTGAGGTTCAGCCATGGTGTATGGCCGAACCCCACCAAAGTACTATTGATGGATTTAGATATCATAGGGTTTGGCCATGTGTATGGCAGAACCCCATGAACCATTTGGTGGATCATTTTTGGGACTTGGTCATAAGTAAATAAACCAAGTAATTAGCCATGGATGAACAATGGCATAAAATGTAATTATAAGAAAAAAATGAAAGATCATGGGCTCGGCCATGGTGAATGGCCGAACCCCATGAGGAATGTCTTTTATGGACTAGGTGGTTACCAATGGTGGATGATTAAATGTTAACTGATTAACTAAGAAATAAGGAAGTAATGATCAAAGGAAGGATTAAATCAAATAGGTGAGGTTCGGCCATAGTGTATGGCCAAACCCCACAATTTGTGTTTTTGGACTTAGACACTATTACAAATCAAATGGGTTGTTGGTTTGACTCATGGATATGTTATAAGGTAACGGGACTACACAAAGGGGGCACGATCATGATCTGTTTCCGGATTAAAAGCTCAAGGACACCTTAGTTGTCTTGGGTAGGATTCTACCTTCTTTAAAACCGTGGTTATGTATATTGGTTTTATCTTATTTTAATGAGTTATGTTTTAAAATAATATGTTGCAAATATGAGGATTTAATGCTATATTTATCATATAAAATAGCATGGAATTCATTAGCATCTCATGCATGGCATGGGTGAAGGTTATGTGACCGGAGGGGCCACACTCCTTCGGCGTCCTATGTGTGGGTACCTTGATGATGAGAATCCCATCAAGAGATAACCGGAGGGGCCACACTCCGTCGGGGCGTCCGAAGGACCTATGCGGGGGTACCTTGATGATGAGAATTCCATCAAGAGGATATATTTGATTGTGATGGGTGGGACTCATTGCATACATGGCAGGCATGATTTTACAAGGTTTTGATGTTATATTATTTATATGCATGCCTTATACTAACCATGTGTTAGCCATACTTAGAATTTCTACTGGGCGCGTTGTTCTAACGCCCTACTTCTACCCTAGTGAATGAAACAGGAAATGAAAGAAATGATGATCGTGAACCGAGTCAAGCACAAGAACTTTGGAATGTTTATTGTTATTTTATTAAGTTACTCAAGGACATGTAATTTGAGTAGTTAGACTTCGACATGTAATAATTAGATATTTGCTATGGTTTGTGAATGGTTTGGTATGGATATTTAATTTAAGTTAATTTGGTTAAGTGACTAAGTACTTTGCTATCTAAAATGGAGTAGCCTTAGGTTCTATTATAATCCGCAATCAGTTTATATTATATTCCGCAATTATAAACTTAATACGTGTGAACCATCTCAGTGGACTTAGTCCACGCACACGTATGGTTGGCCAGTTAAGGGTCGGGCTTTAGAAGCTCGGACTTAACTCGCGTCATGACGTCTTGTTCTCTATCACTTTTCTTTGTTAAAAAAATATACTCAGATTTTCAGAAAGTAAGTGAAAAAGGGCGGGGCGTTACAGCACCATTTGAGGCATTATATGGTAGACCATGTCGATCACCTGTGTGCTAAACAGAGGCGGGTGAGCTTGCATTGATTGGACCTGAGTTGGTTGCAGAGACCACAACGCAGATACAGCTGATACGGCAGCACCTATTGGCTACACAGAGTTGTCAGAAAAGCTATGCTGACAAAAGGAGGAGGTTCCTTGAATTTGAAGTGGGGGACATGGTGTTTTTGAAAGTCTCACCACGAAAGGGACACATGAGATTTGGAAAGAAGGGGAAACTGTCGCCAAGAAATGTGGGACAGTTTTCAATCATAAGAAGGATGGGGGATGTGGCTTATCAATTGGCACTCTTTTCACAGTTGGCATCTTTACACGATGTGTTCCATATATCGATGTTGAGGAAGTACTATCCTGATCCCTCTCATATACTGAAATACAAGACATAGATGTCCAAAGCGACCTGACATACGTCAAAAAGCCTGTCCGAGTGGTGGACACAGAACAAAGGGTATTATGGAATCGAACGATCCAGTTTGTTAAGGTGGTATGGGATCGACACGGTAATGAAGAAACCACATGGGAACTGGAGTCGGAAATGAGAACATCTCATCCTGAGCTATTTATGTAAATGTTTGAAACCCTACTTCGCTCGATTTTTGGGACGAAATTTTTTAAAAGAGGGTTGTATTGTAACACTTCGGAATTCCATGTTATCAATATTTACGGAATTTGCCATTTTAATTGTGAAATAACGGATATGAATCTTAGATGGGTAAGGTGTTGGGTCAATTGCCCAATTAAGACCCAACGGATTGTGGATATGGTTGCAATTGAAATAATTGGGTAAGATGTATTCAATTGGGTCAAGATTGTTAATTGGGTCAAAATGTCCAATTGGGACCCAATGGGTCGTGTTTGACTTGGTTGACCACCAAGTGAGTTCAAGCCTAATTAAATGGGGCTGAATTAAAATGGGAATGCAATCAAGTGAGTTGAGTTTTGGTTTGTTTCAAAATTCAAATAATGGCATACACGTTGGAGAGGTGGGGAGTATTGGCTTATTTCAAATTCAAACAAGGATACACATGGAGAGATAATGGAGATGATTACACATTTCAAATTCAAAGAATGGTTACATGTTGGAGAGATGGAGGGGTTATGGTTATTTCAAATTCAAACAATGTATACACGTTGGAGAGATAATGGGGAGTTTTGGTTTAATTTTCAAATACAAACAAGGCTACACGTTGGAGTGATAATGGGGAGTTTTGGTTTACTTTTCAAATACAAACAAGGCTACACGTTGGAGAGATAATGGGGAGTTTTGGCTTAATTTTCAAATACAAACAAGGCTACATGTTGGAGAGATAATGGGGAGTTTTGGTTTAATTTTCAAATTCAAACAAGGTCGAACTCTCCCTCTCCCTATTGGCTGTTTCTCTCCCTCAAACCCTCTCTTAGCCGATCACTCCTCAAGACAAAAGACTTAGAAAAGTTTTTGATCTCAAGCTAGCACACAAGGCAAAACTCTCTCTCTCTCTCTCTCAAGCTCTCACACTCGGCGAAAGGATCAAGAAGAAGGAGGAAAAGGCAAAGGAAAGAAAGGATTGAAAGAACAAGCCGGAGCAAAGGAAAACCGGAGGAGTCGCGGAACCGGTAGGTATTTTTATAAATTTTGTTTAAAGAAAAGGAACCATAGGGTTTGGCCATGGTGGATGGCCGAACCCCATGGAAGAAAAATTAGGGATGAATATTGTGTTTTAATGGAAAGGATGGACTATAGGGTTCGGCCATGGTGCATGGCCGAACGCCATGAAAGAACATTGGTTATTAATAATTTTGAGAAGGATGAAAACTATTGAGGATTATGATGTTTTGATTGGATTTAAAAAAGGAAATATGGAACCATCGGGTTCGGCCATAGTACATGGCCGAACACCATGGAAGAAAAATTAATAGACGAATGTGTTGTTTTAATGATCATGAAAGATTGAAATGAAGTCATGTGTATGAACCTAAGATATCATGGGTTCGGCCATAGTGTATGGCTGAACCCCATGAACCATTTAATGAACCGTTTGATGGAACATTTTAAAGGGATTTAGTTATATATATCTATGTTCTTAGATTAGGTTATTGGTTATGGATTTGTATGAATGGCAAGGATGTAAACAAGTGAAAGTAATGGACCATGGGTTCGGCCATGGTATATGGCCGAACCCCATGGGGGAATATTTGGTGGACTTGGGGTTTTATGTGAGTTTTATGAATGATCAATTTTGGACCTAAGAATGAAGGGATG
Source organism: Chimonanthus praecox (assembly GCA_022113865.1). NCBI lineage: Eukaryota > Viridiplantae > Streptophyta > Magnoliopsida > Laurales > Calycanthaceae > Chimonanthus > Chimonanthus praecox. The sequence continues at coordinate 27,049,323 of CM039096.1, read as the reverse complement.
GGAATAATGGCAAATGTGTAAACATGGGAGGAAATGATAGACCATGGGTTCGGCCATGGTGTATGGCCGAACTACATGAGAAAAGTTTTGTGGACTTAAGTGCTTACTATTGTTTAATAATTATTGTATAAGTGATTAGAGTGATGATTCAAAAATGGCAAGATTTTGGATCAAAGGGCTACAAAGAGGGTCCAAACTCAAGTGAGTGAGGTTCGGCCATGTTGTATGGCCGAACCCCACTAAGGTTGGTTTATGGATTTATGTTAGGAGTTTAAAGGATTAACATGTTGATGAATGATTGGCCTTAAAAGATCAAAGAACTAAAAGGAGGGAACTAAAACCAAACAGGTGAGGTTCTGTCATAGTGTATGGCTGAACCCCACAAGTTGGGTTTATGAACTTAGACACAAATAAGAAATCAAATAGAATATGGTTTGATTGATTGATGTGTAATAAGGTAACGGGACCTCACAAACGGGGCACGATCGTGAGCGGTTGCCGGATTATAAAGCAAGGTCACATTAGTGTTATTGGTTGGATTCTACCTTTTTGAAACATGGTTTATGTATGATGGTTTTATCTTATTTTGATGAATTTATGTTGTAAAAGATATGTTCTAAATGTGAGTTTTAATGCTATGTTTATAATATAAAATAGCATGTGTTTCATTGGCATCTCATGCATGGCATGGGGTGAAGGATATGTAACCGGAGGGGCCACACTCCGTCGGGGCATCCGAAAGACCACTGTGGGGATACCTTGATGTGCATTTCCCATCAAGAAGAAACCGGAAGGTTCACACTCCATCGGGGTGTCCGAAAGACCTATGTGGGGGTACCTTGATGATGAGAATCCCATCAAGAGGTTATATGTACTTGTGATGGGTGGGACTCATTGCATTTGACTTCATGACATGGCATTGTTTTATATGGTTTTTTACTTTATGTTATTATACATGATTTGTACTAACCGTGTGTAGACCCTAAATGAAATACCTAGTGGATGACACAGGAAAGGAAAGGGACGATGAACGTGATTGGAGCTAAGCGTAGGAGCTTGGATATGTGATTGCTTTATATTTTATTTATGTTACTCATGGACATGTAATTTGAGTAGCTAGATTTCGGGCTTGTAATAATTTAGATATTTGCTATGGTTTGTGAATGGTTACTTTGGTTATTTAAGTTAAGTTAATCATTTATAATTGACGGAGTACTTTGCTATCTAAAATGGAATAGATCTAGGTTCTATTATAATCCGTAGTTTATGATATAATCCGCTTGTTTATATTATTATGTGTGAACCGTTTTCATGGACTTAGTCCATGCACACATAGGGTTGGCTAGTTAAAGGTCGGACTTTAGAAGTTCGGACTTAACTCGCGTTGTGACGTCCCGCTCTTTATCTCACTCTTTATTTAAAAAAAAAATAGACTCTGATTTTTTGAAAGCGAGTGAAAAAAGGGCGGGGCGTTACAGTCTGTATGCACCACATATTGCTTTCCCTCGGGTGACCAAAATGCACCCTTCGGCGATAACAATCAATGTTGGCTTGAAAGCTAGCCAACCAGTCCATGCCGAAGATAATATCGTACTCTGTCATATCGAGTACCAAATAGTTGAACTCAAATCTGAGTCCAGCGAGTTCAGTATTCATTGTTGTGCATATGAGCCCCAATGACGTGTCTCCGATGGGGGATACAATGGTGAGTGATGTGGACAGTTTTTGTACTAATGTTCTAGTAGCAGTTATAAACGCAGCAGATATGAAAGAGTGGGATGCTCCAGAATCAAATAAAGCAAAGGCGTAGGAACTACTGACTACAGCCATACCTTGAATCACGGAGTGATCCACTGCTGCTGGAGGAGCTAGAGTAAATAACCGTCCAAATCCAGTAGGATTAGGTGCCCGTGCCGCCTGATTATATGTCCTGCCTCCTCTTGAATTAGCTGGCCTAGCTGGTGGGCGAAATGAACCTCTGGAATAAGAGGGTTTGCTGAGCTGCGGGCATTCCTCTTAAAGTGACCCTGCTGGTCACAATGAAAGCAGTTGTTCACCCCTCGGGGAACTTGAATGACTGATGTTGATGGAGAGGGATGATTGGGATGAAAGCCCCCTGTTGACCCAGTGGATGGTGAGGGTCTGCTAAAGTTCGGTCGAAACTTCTTATTGAGCTGAAATGTACCCCTCCCACTATGAGCTCGGCGGTTGTCAAAACGCACTAACTCAGCCATCTCTTGCTCTGTAATAGTGGCCCTACTGACCACCTCTGCCAATGTAGCTGCCTTAAATATGGTTACCTTGGCCCTAATGCTTGGCCGAAGGCCCGCTCAAACTTGCGTGCCCTTCGATACTCTGTATCCACCATATAGAATGCATAGCAAGACAAACTGAGAAACTCCTGGTGGTACTCTGCCACCGTCATGGTACCTTGTACCAAAGATAGAAAAGCTTGTGTGTGGTGTTCCTTTTTCTCCTCAGGAAAATAATGTTCTAAGAAGGTAGCTGAGAACTGCTCCCAAGTCATTGCAGTCCTTTCCCTTTCCAGCAGAAGTGCTCGCTGTTTCTCAATTACCTCCCACCATTTACCGGCATCATCTATCAGTTGTGATGTAGCCAGCAAAATCTTGTCATTATGACTCAAAATCTTGAGTAGGGTCAAGATCTGAGTGATCTTCTTCAACCAATTTTCCGCTCCGGACAGCCCCTTCTTTCCCTTGGAAGTATGGAGGGTGTTGTTGTTGGAAATCCCTGACCATGCTCTGGTCATTGGCATCACTGGTGTTTTCATTTCTGTTCAGATGTTGCTGAAGAACAGAAGTAACTACTGCTTGAACCAAGTTTTTTAGTTCAGGAGGCACCACCGGTATATTCACGCTGCTTTGTTCCTCCTCCTCTTAAGATGGTTGTTCTTCCTCTTCATGTCAAGATTGTCGTTCCTCCTCTTCTTGTTGAGATTTTTCTACCTCCTTTTCATGTTGAGATTTTTCTACCTCCTTTTCATGTTGAGAGATTTGTACCTCTTTTTCCTTCTTTTTCTGGTTTTGTCGGGGTCTTTCTCTTTGAAGGCATTTTCCCTAAGTCATGAAAACATCATTGACTTAGTTTTCTCGTACAGTTTGTATTTTCACAATTTTGGGGAAATTTTCAAATAAGCAATCTTGGTTTTTCTTTGTTTTTGGGGAAATTTCCTAAGTATCTATTGTTTGTTTCTCAATTTGGGGATATTGGGGAAATATATCCTATTTTGCTATGTTTGCTAAATCCAATTATTTTGACTGTACTTCCTTTGCTATCATTAATTGTTGTTGCAATGGCCCGGAAATTGTAAATCAATGAATATGTGAATATTATTTATTTTAAGGATGAAAAATTGGGAAATTGATGGAATAAATGGTAAATGGGCAAAAATTTGGACAAAGGCCCAAGTATGGCCCAATAGGCCATGGATTGGATTTTAAAATCATTTAAGTGGTCAATGATGGCCAATTGGGCCAAGGGTGGTCAAATTGGGCCCAATACCCACTTGGGACCCAATGGATTAAGATAATGTAAGCCCTAAGATAAATGGGTAAGGATGAATGTAATTGGGCCATGGGCCCAATGATGATCCAATTGGTTGGAGTGGGCTTAATGAAATTTAAATCACCTAAGTTAATTTGGATTAGGCCAAGGTGGTGTGACCAAATGGGACCCACCTCCACCTCACCAAGTGAGGTGGCGTGTGGACCAAGAGTTGGTGGGGCCGGCCACCATGGTTGACTTGGTCAACCATGGGTGGATACATAGAGGGAAGTTAAGAAATGAAATTAAATTAGGTGGGAATTAATTAAACTAAGGTAATTAGTTAATTTATTAAATGATTAAAATAATCAAATGAGGTGCTCAAATGGTCAAATGGTCAAATAAAAGACCAAAAGCCATCTCATTTTTTAACACAAAAAAAAAAAAAAAAAAACGGTGGGTGGTGGTTATCCCAACCGCCACCATAAAGTAAGAAAAAAATCTCATTTGGTTGGTGGGGGAATTAAAGGCACCAAAGGAGATTAATCTTATCTCTTTCCTTTTCATCTCCTTTACTCTCATTTCACTCTCCTCATCTTTCACACTCTCCTAGCCGTCCCTCATACCCAAGGTAGAGAAGAAGAAAAAAAAAATTTAAGGAAGAAGAAGAAAAGCTTGGAAGAAAAGAGAGGAGGAAATTGTAAGTTGGGCCATCCCTTTATGATCAAACTATAGAATCCTATTTTCTCATCTCCATCTTTCCCTCTCTCTCTCTCTCTCTCTCTCTCTCTCAAACAAACCCTACCTTGGCCGATCCTAAGTTGGAGGGTTTCACCCTTGATCAAGCATCTTAGCCGATCAAACAAGAAGAGGAAGGAAAAAGGAGGCTAAGGAAGCCGACGGAAGTGGTGGAAGTCGGAGGAGACGACGGATTGTGAGTATTTCTTAAGCAAGATGGATTTTTAGGGTTTAAGATTTGGGGTTCATTTTGTTAAATTTAATGGTGGCCAAATAATTTTATGCCATTGATTTTAAATCCATCAATTTGAAAGATGGAAAGTGGAGGAAACCCTAATGGATAAATTAGGGTTAGCTTAAGGAAAAATAAATGGATTGAGTGCATTGTGTAATTAGGTATTAATCAAGCATAGAAATGGGGGTTATAAATGGATTAATGGACCATAGGGTTCGGCCATGTGGTATGGCCGAACCCATGGTAAAAAGGGTTGATGAATCTAATTAGGGTTATGTAATTTATGTGTAAAATTTTTAGGGTTTTAAGGAATGGAGGATATGGAAAGTAATTTGGGCATTTTAATGATTTATTAGGGTTTATGAAGAATGGAAACCATGGAGGATGGTTTAGGGTTTTAAGGGCTTATTGATTAAATGTGGTTAAGTTTAAAGGGGTGTTTATAAGAAAAATGATGGAGAAGATTAACAATTTTTTTAAATGGACCTTAAGCATTGTAAATGGGATTTCAAAAACAAAAACTATGGAAAGATTTTATGGATGGAATGTTGTGGAACCCTATGGTGGTTTTGTTGTACCAAAATGAACCTAGTGTTGATATTTGTAATGGACTCCAATGTAGTTAAAGATGAGGGTTTTATGATGGTGTGATAATGGTTATGAATAATGGAAAATAAATGGGAGTGTTGGTAATGTAGATGAACCAAAAAGAGACCTAATGTTGATCAAAGGGGTGATCTAAAATGTATGATAAAATCCCCACATGGAGGGACTTGTGATGGAATTAAGTGATATATGTCGACCAAGGAAGAAAATGGGAAAAGGACACCATGGGTTCGGCCATGGTGTATGGCCGAACCCATGGCCCAATTGTGAGCCTTTTGGTGGGTTAAATTGGAGGGAGAATGATGTTTATGGCCTCCAAAGGGAATAAGTGGGTAAAGGACTCATTGTAGTTTAAATGCATGAAGTAAACCCCATGGGAAGATTTGATGAATGGGGTATTTTGAACCCATAATCCATTAACCATCTAAAGGGTTAAGTATGGGGATTTGTATGGATTTAAATGAATAAGGGTTAGGTTAATTAAAGGGCTAATTTTAATGATGGTATGTCATGATTAAATGGGTCATTAAGGGAATGAGTTAATGATTAATTATGGGCTTAAGTAGGCATGAATGAATGAGTAATTATTTATGTAAAGGAGTAGTGGCAAAAATGGTAAATATTGGCTAAAGTGAAGAAACCCACTAAGATATGATTTATGGGCTTAGAAATGGTTAAAACGTGGACTGATTATGTGTATGTAATAAGGTATTGGATATCGAGAGCGGTACGCGTGTCGGTAGCCAGACTATCGGACGAAAACGAAAGAGAAGAACACGAGTCGGTATTCGGTAGGATTCCTACCTACTTGTAAGCCATGGATTATGTGCTATGTGAATGGTTATTACTTTATTTTTGGAAATTATATGTTTGGTTATATGATGGTTTATGAAATTATGGTTTATATGTACTTATAGCATATGGTTAACCTATGAGTCATATGTTAGTGATATGAGTAATATGTAAAGACTATGACCCAAATATATCACATAGCATAATGCATTACATCTCATGCACGGCATGGGCGGAAAAAAATAAACAAACCGGAGTCCATGCTCCGTCGTGGCGACCGAGAACAGGCATGGGGATAACCTGATAGGCTATAACCGGAGTCCATGCTCCGTCGGGGCAACCGAGAACAGGCATGGGGATACCTTGACGAGGTCTTGCCGTCAAGGGGGATATGACGTCATGATGGTAGGGATGATGGGTGAGATTCATAACATAGGCACCCATGGCATGGCATTCAATTTATAGTTTCATTATATGAAGATTTACCAGTTTTTATTGTGTTATTATCTGTATGCTGTTATTACTAATCCATGTGCTAGCCCTACTCGGAGTCCTACTAGGCGCGTGTTCTAACGCCCTACTTCTACCCTAGCTGATGACGCAGGAAATGCCGGAACAGAAGGACGGGACGGGAGCCAAGCTTAGGAGCTTGGGAAGGCGGACCAATTATTTTGTTTAAGTTTATTTTGGGAAATGTGTATTTGTATAGTTTAGCTTGTCGAAAATGTAATATTTTAGACTTATTGCTATGATTTGGATCTTATTGTAGACACATGATGTTATGGCTTTTTAGTAATTAAATGATGAAATCTTCCCTGCTATCTAGAAAAAATTGGTAGGATAGTATCTATTATCATTCTGCTTTTAATGTATTTTTTCCTCGAGTTTACTTCTACGGGTGAACCATTCTCCGTGGACCCGTTCCACGCACACGTAGGGTTGGCCAGTTAAGGGCCGGGCTTTAGAAGCTCAGACTTAACTCGCGTCATAACGTCCTCGCCCTTTGTCACTTCTTAATTAAAAAAAAAAAACAGACTCTGATTTACGGTGAAAAAGGGTGGGTTTTACAGTTGTTCTCAGATTGAATGTTCAGTCTGAGTTTAAAGAAGAAAATTAATGCGGTTCCCGTCCAGCGGGCTCCAAAGAGTCAGTCAGTTAGTATTCTTATCTTTCAGTGAGACATGAAACCGTCTTAATCTTACTTCGAAAGATTCAACCTTCCCGTTTCGCTATGATACCAACTGTAACGCCCCTCCCTTTTTTCACTCACTTTTCGAAAATCAGAGTCTTTTTTTTTTAAAGTGACAGAGAGCGGGACGTCTCGACGCGAGCTAAGTCTGAACTTCTAAAGTCCGACCCTTAACTGGCCAAACCTATGTGTGCATGGACTAAGTCCATGAATATGGTTCACACATAATAATATATACATGCGGATTAAATCATAAACTGCGGATTATAATAGAACCTAAATCTAGTCTATTTTAGATAGCAAAGTACTTCGTCACTTAACTAAATTACCTTAAATTAAATATCCAAAATAAACCATTCACACCATAACAAAAATATCTAAATTATTACATGTCGAATTCTAGCTACTCAAATTACAAGTCCATGAGTAACTTAAATAAAATAATAAAAGACATCCAAGCTCCTATGCTTGGCTCCGATCTCGCTCATCGTTTCCTTCATTTCCTGTGTCACTCACTAGGGTAGAAGTAGGGCCTTAGAACAACACGGCAGTAGGATTTCCTAGTAAGGCTAACACATGGTAAGTACAAAAACCATATATATAACATAATCATAAAAAATGTAAAAACAATGCCATGCCATATGTCTTATGCTATGAGTCCCACCCATCACAATCAAATATATCCTCTTGATGGAATTCTCCTCATCAAGGTATCTCCACAGTGGTCTTACGGACGCCCCGTCGGAGTGTGGCCTCCGGTTACCTCTTGATGGAATAATACACATCAAGGTATCACCCACAGTGGTCGTACGGACGCCCAGTCGGAGTGTGGCCTCCGGTTACCAATCGTTCACCCCCATGCCACGCATGAGATGCTAATGAAACACATGCTATTTTATATTATAAAACGTAGCATTAAAACTCACATTTGTAACATATCATTTACAACATAACTTCATCAAAATAAGATTAAAACCGTCATACACAAAACCATGTTTTCAAAGGGGTAGAATCCTACCAAAGACCACTAAAGTGTCCTTGCTTCTTAATCCGGCAACCGCTCACGATCGTGCACCGTTTGTGAGGTCCCGTTACCTTATAACATGTCAACCAATCAATTAAAACCAAGTCCCCTTTTATTTACAATATTTAAGTCCATAAATTTGTTTTGGTGGGGTTCGGCCATACAACATGGCCGAACCTCACCTACTTAGTTTTTAGTCCATCTTTGAGTCCTTTGATCTTTTAACTTAAGTCTAAGATCATACCCCTTTAATTCATTAAATCTAACATACATAAACCCTAATTCCACCAAACATTCCCCATGGGGTTCAGCCATACACCATGGCCGAACCCATGGTCCATCATTTCCATTTAATTACAACATTGCCATTCTTTTATCCATGGCTAACATTCCATTCATCTAAGCATGCATAAGTCCACATTTTAATCCACAAAATGGTTCATGGGGTTCAGCCATACACCATGGCCGAACCCTATGATGTCTAAATCCCATTTCTCCATTGAATTCATTACCATTTTTAAGTCCACAAGCAAGTCCTTTCAGGGGGTTTATTCATACCCTTAGGTCGATCTACTACCCCACGTCCGTCCACATGTTTTCCAACTTAAACCTTTTAAAAACATCAACCACCTTCCATTTAATCCCTTCAAAATCATTGATATTCCTTCCATGGTGTTCGACCATACACCATGGCCGAACCCATGGTTCATGGTTCTTTCACCAATTACATTTTAACACCATGTAAAATGATTAGTATTCCTCCTTTTAAAGCCCTTTAAAAAATCCTTAACATGCATCTACCATTTTCATGTTTTGAACCCATTAAAACTATTTAAACAATCCACATCAATTCCATATCTAAGCAAACCCTAAATCCGTAAATATTACTTGGTGGGGTTCGGCCATACAACATGGCCAAACCTCACCCTTTGGTTTTGTGCCCTTCTTTTCCATACTTTATATCCATTAAACATAGTTGATGTCCTTAACAATATATCCATTTTAAACCCTTTTAAAATATTCATAACCTTCCATGGTTTTCATCCCTCAAAAACCCATAAAAATAACCAATGTCTTTCCATGGGGTTCGGCCATGCACTATGGCCGAACCCTATGGTTCATCCTTCCATTAAAATACCATATTCATCCCCTAATTTTTCTTCCATAGGGTTCGGCCATACACTATGGCCGAACCCTATGGTTCCTTACTTTAAACAAAATTGATCAAAATACCTACCGGTTCCGCGACTCCTCCGATTTCTTTCGCTCCGACTTGTTCTTTCAATCCTTTCTTTCCTTAGCCTCTTCCTCCTTCCTGCTTACTTCTTTGGCCGAGATTGTGACTTGAGAGAGAGGGAGAGTTCGGCCTTGTATGAGAGTGATAGAACTTTGAGATGAAACTCTAAGTCTTTGGTCTTGAGAAGTGATCGGCCAAGAGATCGTTTGAGGGAGAGAAAACAAAAGGAGAGGGAGAGAGAGGGAGAGAGTTAATGGAAACAAAACGCTTTCCTTGGTTAATGAGGGTCGACCAAAGGTGGTGTCCCTTGGTGGCACCCCTTTGTAACTCCCCACCCCTTTTTTCCTCCCTCCTTTAACTTCCATTTGGGGGTTTCATCCATGAGGTGAAACCCCATGTCTCCAACGGCTGCAACCCTTTGTGTGACCTTGTGTAACTTCCACAAACACCATTCATCTCCCATTAATGCTCCATTTGGGGGTTTCATCTATGAGATGAAACTCCTCCGCCCCCCCCCCCCCCCCCCCCCCCTTCTCTCTTCCCTCCAACGTGTATCCTTTTGTTTGAATTTGAAATAAACAAAACTCCCCACCTCTCCATTAATGACTCAAGTGGGGGTTTCATCCATGAGATGAAACTCTCATTCCAACTCACCTAACTCATATAATTAAATTCAAATCAACTCAACTCACTTAACTCATCACTTTAAAGTCAACTCACTCACTTGATTTCCTTCCCATTTTAATTCAGCCCCAATTAAGTTAGGCTTGAACTCACTTGGTGGTCAACCAAGTCAACCACAACCCATTGGGTACCAATTGGGCATTTTGACCCAAATAACAACCTTGACCCAATTAAATGCACCTTACCCATTTATTTTAAATTGAACCTTATATCATAACCGTTGGGCCTTAATTGGGCCATTGACCCAACACCTTACCCATCTAAGGTTCATATCCGTTAATTCACAATTAAAATGGCAAATTCCGTAAATATTAATAACATGGAATTCCGAAGTGTTAGAGAGATATACTTTTAAAGATTAAAATTGATTTTCTATCCTAGATTTCATTATGAATCTTGGTTTTCTAGGAAACATAAAAGTTGAGGCATGTGCATTTTGAATTTCATATATTTTGAATGTTTCATTTGGGTTCGACATTGCACTCAATCGTTGTACTATGAATGGTTCGTGCGCTTGCGAGATTTACAAATTTAAAACACATCAACAAGTTTTTGGTGCCGTTACCGGGGAAACTATCAAAATACATGTTCTTGAATTTTTATGGTTTTAGGAAAACACTTTTTTTTTTGGAATCTTTTAATTTAGGCAAACTCTATAAAACTGGAAATTTCTATTTTTAGAAATTCTAATTTTGGAATGTTTCCTAAAATTAAAATTTTCTTTAAAAATATATGAGATCTAGAATTTTATCTAAGTTGTGAAAATTTTGCTAAATCTAGATATTCTACAGAATTTTTTAAAGTTTCCATTTTTGTTGAAAGTTTCAATTTTTTGAACAAGTTTGCTTTCTTTGTGGAAATTTTTATATTTTTGGAAAACTGATAAAATCATTTAATATATTCCTTTAGCCTCTCTCTAATCTTATAAATATAATCCATTTTAAGAAAATCTTTATTTTGTAAATAAATATATTTTTGGAAAGTTTTAAAATTTTTGCCTATGGGAAATTTTAAGAATATCTATTTTTTTGAAACTATCTATTTTTAGAAAATGCCGATTTTGGAGACGTCTAATTTTGGAAAGTTCTATTTTTGGAAATTTTTGAGTTTGATTCTTTGATTAAGTTTTTTATTAAATGATGGCTTTCGTCTAGAAATTTATTTACAATCTCACATTATTCTTGGACACTTAATTAGGACTGATTATTTTAATCTTAATCGAGTTGTAGTTTAGTATTTTTGCATTTAAGTAGTTCATGCATTTTTTAGTTGGAATCTTCACCTAGGTTCGTGTGTTTTATTTTCAGGAGTTTTGGAAATCGTGAGTCAAAGCTGCTGGAATTGGAGTGCATTGGCTAAGGTAAGTGCCTACTAACTATGTTCTTTTAATTTTTATTTTCTCATGCATTCATATAGCTTTTATTAGGGTGTTTGGCATATATTATTTGCATATATATAAAAAAAAAGATTGCATATTTATTTTACTCATGCATTTAGGTTGCTAGATTCAAGGATTTAGTATAGTTTGTGGGCTTATTGCTTTGCATATTTGTTTAATGCTTGCATTGTTAGATTAGGTTGCATTCACATAAAAAAAAAAAAGAAAAAGATTAGTAGTAAATGGTTCATGCACATTAAATAAAATCAATTTTGGAACCATAAGTTAGTTTTAAGGTTTTTCATGCTCAATAGGACAGTCTTTTATTAAAGTAATTTTAAATAACCAATACTAGTTTTTTCTTCAATCATGGTGTCTATGATTAGTTCTGTCACCAAGGTGTAAAAATCCTAAGGATAAGTGGAACATAAGTAGATGCCAGGTGCTCCTCGTCTTACCTAGGAACTTACCTGGCCATGATTGTGGTTAAACTTTTAATTGGAGATTTAGAATTCTTGGAGAAAAGATTAGGAGCCAGTCTAGAGACACTAGGTTAGTTTAGGTTTTCATTTTCAGTTTTAGGTCATTTATTTTGTGTGAATTTGTTTTGTCTTGTGTGATCTTATTTGAGTAACAATCAATATTTGGAGGTGTGATTCAACTAAGCGATTGGTTAGAGTTAGGTCTACTTTGGAAAACAGTAGGGTCTTTCAGGTCATGTGAGTCTCAACACTAGCATCTTCATCAAATCTCAAGAGTTTCACCCAAGGTGAGGATAGGCTGACTGGGGAAGGTGATAATTCGAGCATCAAAGTAAAAAAAAAGTCTTAAATAAAGGACGGGCACGTCAATGATAGCGAGATACAGCTAGCACTGGACTGTATCCCTTTTGATTTAAATGATCCATGGGCGTTCGTCATAGGAGTGGGAGATAATAAGTGGGAAAAGAAATACTTGGCCCATGATGTTATGTACTCATAGGAGCACATTCACCATCACCATTTGCCGAGCTTAGTGGAACTCACTCAAGAAAGCCAATATTGATTTATATATGAAAAAATAATTGAGCTTACATTTTTTATAGGTTTATTTTAGAGTCAGTCTAGAAAGTCAGTTTATGTTGAGTCACTTTTTAGGATGTTTCACTTAGATATGTCAAAACCCAAAATTTAACAATGTCCTGACATTTTGCATCTAACCGTTGAACATTGAGGACAATGTCAAATTTAATTTTGGTGGTATCTAGGGGTTATATTAGTAGAGTCCGATAAATAAAAAAAAAAAAAATTTAATCAAGGGAAGAGTAAGTGAAGATTGTGACTATTGCTTGAGAAAAAAAAAATTAGTCCAAGTGATTTTTCAGCATTAAGAGGTGAATAAAATTTTTTATGTCACATTTTTTCAATAAATTTTTTATAGAATTTATATTCGGAATAAATTTACACAGCCATGTTAAATTGAGTTAGAAAAGAAAATTTTCACGAGTCTAGTAATCAACAAAGGAATACTAGTGGAGACTTAACCCAATGAACTTTAGTGCCAATCTATTTTTTGAGGGATCTAAGTCAATCCATTTTTGTTTCTTTAGCGTTTTAAGTCGTTGTGGATCTAATCATTTTTCAAATTTGGTCATAATTACTTAGAACGCCATTAAAATTGAGTTAGTACAATTGACATTTTTTGGAATTTATTTAAAACAAGGAAATCACTGTATGAAACTTAGAATATGATTTATGCCATTTTTGGATCGTTTGAGCCTTCATGCCTACCTATCTTTGGTCAAATTTATCTTGATAATTCTCAGTTGAGCCTTTAAGGTAGCTTGTTTTCTTAAATAGTCATGTTTACCAAACCCAACTCCAGTTTTGGAGTCTGAGCCTCATTAAAAACATATCTGCGACCTATTCATAGAAAATGTTAGAGATGACAAATATTGGGATGGTACTCAAAAACAAGGGCACAAGAAAAAAATTAAGAAAATAACATAAAAAGAATGGGAATATCCAAACATCAAAAGAAGGATGTGTAAAAAAAAATAGAGAAGATGAATATTTTGAAAAGTGCTAAAACCAAAAAAATAGAGGAAGAAATATCCCGTCATTTATCTTAAAGACCTCTAACCTTTTGATCAAAATATTCATTCTTAGAGTCTTATTATCCTTCTTTGATTTGACCCGATGCCAAGCAACGTTTCGTCCTATAGGAAGTCCTATTGATCTTAAGTTGAATTATGGTATTTTATGTGGAGAATAAAGGAAGAAAATGACAATATATAACTCAATGTTCTCAAAAAAGTGACGTCCATTCATGAGATCCAACAAATATTTTCTTTGTCATGTGCCGTCTTTCAAATACATATGTGAGAAATTTTGAATTTGAATACACAAACTCCGCTCATATATACGTTTGAGAGAAAATAACCCAACTTCTGAGCGTTAATCTTTCTGAGATATCAAGTGAGGTTTGAAGTCAAAGCGCATCTTCCGATGTTGGGTACGAAACTTGTGTCTATTTGGAAAAGAAAACTAATTTTAATATTGGCTAAACACACACTACACTTCGAATATAAGTCTTATAAAATAAATTTTGGAGTCGTATGATGTCTAGATTTTTATGAACTTGTTTTTGCCGAATCTGAAACTAAAATTATACAAAAATTGGATGTTTGTGGGTATCATCACTGCAACCCCTCACGAGACTATAACTCGTCCACTAGGGATAAACTAGGGGTTTAAAGCCTTGTTGCATACTCTAAAAGCAATCGAGAGTGCCAGCGAAAGTGGTGTAGTTTTTAGATTTAAAGTTAGTTTTTAGGTCTAAGTTAGGTCTTGTAAAAAAATAAAGTTTTAAGTTAGTATTAGGTTTAGATGAGGAATTTTTAGTTTTTAGATTTTTAGACTTAGGTTCTTATTTTAAATTTTTGTTGAGTCTAAAATCTTACATTTTTACCCTTTAATTAAGATTAAGTTAGCATTGATTTTGTATATAAAAGATACGTTTAATGGTTTTTTCTAGTTTTGTAGATAAAAATATGGAAAAACAGGATTCATGCATAAAACCGTGGATAATTGTCGGAAGAGAGTTTAAAATGGAAATTTTAGAATTTCATAATTAATTCATGCCACTTTAGGGTATTTAATGTAATTTGGATAATCTGGATCCGTTTATGAGAGTCTAGATTTATTCAATATTTAGAATTATAGTGCTATTGAATAATTATTTAATTTTAAAATCAAAGTCTGTAATTAAGAGACCAAGAGTCCGAGAAGAATATCCGTGGGCCAGAGAACCACTGCAATTGGACGAAGCTTTGCTCCAAATGCCAAACACTAGGCCAGGCCAAGCACTTCAGGCGTATTTCCCAATGTGGGCCAGGCCAGAGTGAATTCAAGCCCAGCAAGCTTAAGTCCAAGTCTTCAATTCAAGTCCAAATCCAATTAAAGATCCAATGCTCTAGGTTCAAATCCAAGTTTACCAAACCCTAAGCCCAAATCCATTTTAGGTCCAAAGCCAGAAGCCCAGGTCCATGACGCATCTTACCCAACCAATCTTAATCTTCCAATTTCCAATACCCCATACACACCATCCATTAACCTAATCAACCAATCCAAACCGTTCATTTCATTCACCATATTCATCTCATGCATTTCACATCATCAAACCCTAGATCCACTTAGTCAATCCAACCCGTTCATGCATCATGATTAGATTTAGGACATTCAATCCATCCACCATATAGATTAACCTTAGGAATAGGAACATCCATGCATTATCTACCCATCCATTCACTTAGATCACCCATCAATGATTTAAGTCATTAGATCTTAGGACATTTCATCACAACCATCCACATCATTAGGGAAACCCTAGCCTCCACATTCATCCATCACATACATAATTTGCATAGATCTAGGCCATTCATCACATCATTTATTCATCTCCACCTTTGAATCCAAACCCTCCATTAATTACCATTTTTATAATTTATTTTTACCATTAATGTGACGCCCCAGATTTTCATTTCATGATTATATATTGGAATGGTTTATTTAAATTGTGAATTAATGGAATTTGATATTTAAATAATTGAGTTGGACCTTAGATGGGTAAGGAGTTCGGTCAATAACCCAATTAAGACCCAATGGATCATGGATAGGATTTGATTTGAAAATAATTGGGTAAATGTATTAAATGGGTCAATTACCCAATTGGAACCCAATGGATCATAGATGAGCTGATTTTAAGGTAAATGGGTAAGGTTAATTTAATTGGGTCAACTATCCACTTAAGACCCAATGCATTAAATCCACCTCATCAAGTGAGGTGGCATGTAAGTGACATGGCAAGGATGGGACCCACGTGCTATGTGGTGACCATGTCACCACATGCATGATCGGCTAAGTCATGGTGACTGAATTCAATGGAGTAAATAAGGCTTGAGTTGAGTATCAGTTAAGATGGAAGTTGAGGAGACTTCCATCTCAAGGTGAGTTAAATGGGAGATGGAGAGTTTCCATCTCAATGGATGGAACTCAAGGTACACGATGGAAGGCCAAGGGTCTCCTTGGTTAAGCCAAGGGACTCCTTGGTTTGGACAAATCATAATGAGGGGGGTTGAAAGGTCTAAGGGTGGTATATAAAGGGACACAACCAAGGGGCTGCTCACACCCCTTGGCCGATACTCACACCTTGAAACAAGGAAGTTTCCTCTCATCTTCTTCTCTATCTCTCTTCCACCTACATTTCGATACTCAGAGAAATTACTGAAGAACAAAGAAAGGAAGAAGGAGTAAGGAAGGAATACAGACCAAAAGAAAAGAAGGAGACGGGAAAAGTATGTTTTAAGTTTAAGAACAATGTAGGATTAAGACTAAGGGTGAACCATAGATTTGGTCATGGTATGGCCGAACCGATGTAATACCCTCACCCGATTTAAGCTTGATCAGTGTGATAAACCATACTTAGACCGGTTAATCTTGAAGATTACGGTAGAGGCTTTGCGAAAAGCCCAGGTGTGGCCCAGTCAGAGCTTGAAAGCTCGATGATCCAGCTTCTCTAGTTGGAAGGGCAAAATGATAATTTACCATTTATAATTATTATTTCCTCTATGTATGTGAATATCTGATTATTAATGGATGATATTGTTTTCCTTAGAGAAGGATTTTAATTTAAAACTTCAGTATTATTTTATTTTCAGAAAATGTTATTTAAAACCTCTCGAAGAGCTCAAAAGGGGGGAAATAATTATTTTTAGATAATTTCAGAAATAAGAAAATTTTTAGAAAGTTATGTTATGTAAGATTTTAAAACGATGGTTTAGTTTATTTCTCCAAATCTTAAAAATAAATGTTTTAAAACCCTTTTATTTAACACAAGTTAAATTAAGTAAATAATATCAAATTATGGATTTTGTCTAAATCTTTGGTTTTTGATTAATTTTAAACCTCCAAAATTTTATGTCAAATAGAGTTTAATAAACCCAACATTTCTGTTAAATCGGATTAAATTATTTAAGCTTTTTAAATCATGTTTTAGTTAAAAATGGATTTTAGTAAAAACTAGACCAAATTGCAAAATATGCAGAGGGATTTATCTGCAATTTATTTTTACTGTGGGACTTTACTATTGTCGCTGGTATGTGGCCAGCAGCTCCCATGCACGCCCGTGGGCTGCCGGTGAGGTGGCTTTCACCCAGCCTCAACCTAGCTTATATATTTCACCCTCCTCTTAGCTGGATTCATCCCTGTGTGAATCAGCTTAGTTAAAAACCAGACCTGCTCTCCCCCTCTGCTTTCAAATAATTTTCACCGGTAGCTTGAAATGGGAGATTTTTCAAACTGCGGGTTTTCAACCCAGGAACTGAAGCGAAGGTATCCACTGTATTCTTTTTTAATTTTTAACAAGTTTAGAATCAATAATAAGTAAATTTGACCGAGTTTTGAGTGTGTAAAATGAATTTGAAGTTTAAGGAAAGAGCTTGGAATTTTTGTGTCTCACTAGTTCTCATACTAAAATCAGATGGTTAATCAAATATTAAAGTTTTAATTGATTCCCTATGTCAAGAGGACTCACAGAGGAGTCCATCTGACCAGTTAGATGTGAAAAACGAACCTAGAAAACCCACTGTTCTGGATTCGTATTTCACCCTCCCGGCGCCATTTCTGTCTGGTGTTGCAGACATAGGAAGAAGAAGACTCTCGGAAGGTCCGAGAGTTGGCTTCGGACGGTTCGAAGATGACACCTTCGGACGTTCCGAACTTAAGTTCGGGACTTCGAAGTGTCCAGAGGCCAAGTGTTTTTCCTGCCTCTACCCCAGGTTGTTCTGAGTTGTCTTCGGAAGGATCGAACAGATCGGACGATCCGAGCTTCTCTCGGCATGTTCCGAGACTTTAACATCTCAGATTTTTCAATGCATTAATATATTGAATTTTGTCGATCTTAATTGTTAAATTTGTTGAATTTAAGATTATGGATGGAATGGATTTTGGATGGGTAAGAATTGGGTCAATGGCCCAATTATGATCCAATGGATCATGGATAGGGTTTTGATTGCAAGTAATTGGGTCAATTACCCAATTGGGACCCAATGGGTCAAAGTGAATGGATTTCGAAAAGTAAATGGGTAAACGATTAATTTAATTGGGTCATGTACCCAATTAAGATCCAAGGCATGGGATCCACCTCATCAAGTGAGGTGACATGTGTGTGAGGTGACATGTGTATGAGGTGGCATGTGAGTGACATGGCCAAGTGGGACCCAAATCCACCTCATCGAGTGAGGTGGCAAATGGTTAAGGTAACCTAGATGGTCGGCTAAGCCATGGTTGACTTCGTCAACCATGGGTGAGTTCAAAAGGGTTAAGTGAAGTGAGTTGAGTTAAGGAATTAATTATTTAAGAAATAAATTCAAGTCTTGAGTTAAGAGTGGCATGGATGAGTCAAGTGCTTGAGTTGGAGAAGAAGTTAAGATGAGTTTAATTAAAGAGATGAGTTGAATAAGAAGGTGGAGAGTTCCATCTCAAGGGACACCCTCATGATGCACACGTTGGGGGAGATGGAGGGTTTCATCTCATGGGATGAAACCCCAAAGGTACATTGGAAACCCTAGACATACACGTTGGGAGGGGGGGAAGCTTAGCCATGTGTCTCCTTGGTTAACCAAGGGACACATGGGAAAGACCAAAAACTAATGAAGGTGGTTGGGAGGGTATAAGGCTGATTTACACAAGGGACACACACCTCTCTTGGAAACTTAGAGATTTTCATCTCTCTCCCTCTCTCTCTCGCTCCCTCTCTCAACTACATACCTTGGCCGATTGCATCCCTTAGAAACAAAGAGATTTTCTCTTCTCTCTCCCTCCCATTTTCATTCTCATCTCTCTACACTTGGAGAAACTGAAGAACAAGGAACAAGGAAGAAGAAGGGCTGAGGAGTAGAGATCAAACCTAAAGAAACGAAGGACACAAGGAAAGAAGGTAATGTTTATGTTCATAGTATTAAATTTAAAAAAACTAAGGGAACCATGGTTTGCTATGGAATGGCAGAAACCATGGGGCCATATTTGATTGAGATGTTTGGTCGGCCAGCTGGTTATATGGGCCATGACCTGTAAAATCCATCCAAGAAAATGGTTAAATGATTGAAGAAAAGAATGGATCCAAAACTATGTGTAATACGAAGATTGGGAGACTAATGGACAAGACCCTAGTGTGGTTAGTGAGTAGGGTGTACTCACTGATTTTAAAATATGGATGACATTATATATGTTTTAAAGGATAAGAAATGAATTCCATAAGGATGGGTCAAGCCAAACATCAAATAAAAGAGGACTGTCCACGGGTGTGCACTGTCTATTGGACGGGTATCACCGTCCGCAGACGGATTTCTGTCGTCCGTGGGACGAGTTTCGACCGTCCGTGGACGGGTAATAGACAATAAATTTTATGTTGCCTGTGGACGGGTAGTATGAATGTAGGACGGGTTTCTGCCGTCCGCGGGACGAGTTTCGACCGTCCGCGATGTGTAACAGACAGGAAATTTTATGTTGTTTGCGGACGGGTTTCTACCGTCGTCGGACGGGTAACAGACAGGAAAGTTTATGTTGTCTGTGGATGGGTGGTATGACTGTAGGACGAGTTTCTACCGTCCGCGAGACGGGTTTCGACCGTCCGCGGATGGGTAAGAGACATGAATGTGATATTGACTACGGACGTGTTACATGTTTGCGGATGGGTTTCTACCGTCCCTGGATGGGTTTTTATCATCAGTAGGATGGGTGACGGATTGGAACCCCATGAATGATGTTATGAGTCCATGAATGATTTTATGAACCCATGAATGATTTTATGATCCATGAAGATTTAAAAGATTAACTATGGATTATCAGGTTAAGAAATAAAAAGAAAGGAATGATGATTGACCGCATTGTTTAAATTAAAACAAGGATTAAAAAGAGGGTCAAACACCAAAGAGTGAGGTTCGGCCATGTAGTATGGCCGAACCCCATTGATGGGTCTTGGTGAACATGAACACATTTCAGCCACGTCATATGGCCGAACCCCGTTGAGGGTCTTACCTTGTAGATTTCGATGGTGGTTCGGTTACATTTGGGGATGGAAATCTGGCTAAAATTGTAGGGAAAGGAATCTTAGAATTAAATGACTCCCTTACCTTAGATGATGTGCTGCTAGTTGATGGTCTTAAACACAATCTTTTGAGTATATCTCAAATATGTGAGAAAGATCATTATGTTACCTTCGGTAAGAACGATTGTCAAATTTATAACAGTGAAGGTGAAGCTGTCCTTAAAGGGTTGAAAACATCCGATCAGCGTTATGCCCTTGAAAACTGTCCTACTCCTATAATAAATTATTGTAACATGTCTAAACTTAATAAAGCTGAGTTGTGGCACAAGAGACTAGGACACGTAAATTTCAAAGATTTGTCAAAATTAAGCGAACACATCAAAGGACTGCCCAAGATAAGTAGACTAGCCCAAGTATTTTGTAGTGAGTGTCAAAAGGGTAAACAAGTGAGAGCAGCCCATAAGAAAGTTAATGTTGTGACTACCACTAGACTAGTTGAGATCCTACATATGGACTTAGTTGGACCAATCCAGAATATGAGTATAGGAGGAAAGGTGTATTTCATGGTTATTGTTGATGACTTCACCAGATACACATGGGTAGGTTATCTTAGGGAAAAATCAGATGCTTATCATGAATTTAAAATTATTGCAAAATGCATTGTGATTGAAAAACAAACACCCATAAATAGAATCAGAAGTGATCATGGTAGTGAATTTGAAAATCACCGTTTTCAAAAATATTGTGAAAAAATATGCTATACATCATGAGTTCTCTGCCCCTAAGACACCCCAACAAAATGGGGCGGCCGAAAGGAAAAATCGGGTTCTCCAAGATATGGCCACGGTCATGCTAGACAATAAGAAGTTACCAAAAAATTTGTGGGCCAAGGCTGTAAATGCCACATGTTATATCATAAATAGAGTTTATCTAAGGGCTGGCCTAAATAAAACAACATTTGAATTGTGGACTGGTAGGAAGCCAAATTGTAAATATCTCAAGGTTTTCGGCAGTAAATGTCATATTCTTAGAGATCGTGAAAACTTAGGCAAATTTGATGCGAAAAGTGATGAAGGAATTTTTCTAGGATACTCTAACACCAGCCGAGCCTATAGAGTTAAAAATCTTAGAACCTGTGCTATAATGGTATCCATTAATGTAGCCAATGATGACTAGTCCTCTTTTATACATGAAACCATAGATGATGTGGATCAATCTTCAAATCAAATTGACAGTCCTCTTTCATCGTCTTCGACATCCATTGAACTTAAACCAAATAAAAAACATCCTATTTCGAACATCATTGGGGATCTCATGACAGGAGTAAAAATAAGAAAACAACTAGAAAACATCTCTAGTTGTTTTTGCTTCACCTCACAATTAGAACCCAAGAATATTGGTGAAACTTTGCTAGATGAAGATTGGGTAAATGCAATGCAAGAAGAGCTGATTCAATTTACAAGAAATGACGTATGGGATTTGGTACCAAGACCAAAAAATACAAATGTAGCAGGTACCAAGTGGATTTACAAAAATAAATGGATGAAAATGGGCAATAGTTCGGAATAAGGCTCGTCTTGTTGCTCAAGGGTATACACAAATTGAGGGAAAAGATTTTGATGAGACTTTTGCTCCTGTAGCACGTCTTAAGTCTATACGTATTTTATTGTCCATTACGTGCTATTTGAAATTTAAGCTTTTTCAAATAGATGTCAAGAGTGCATTCTTAAATAGTTTATTAAATGAAGAGGTCTATGTAGAGCATCCTAAAGGGTTCATAGATCCAAAACACTCTAATCATATCTACAAATTAAAGAAGGCACTGTATGGCCTTAAACAAGCCCCACGGGCATGGTATGAAAGACTTAAACATTTTTTATTAGATAATGATTTTCGAAGGGGAAGTGTAGACAAAACATTGTTTGTGAGAAAATCTAATGAAACTATACTGATAGCTCAAATATATGTGGATGATATTGTGTTTAGATCCACTGATGAACATGCTGCTATTAGTTTCTTTAATCTTATGAAATCTGAATTTGAGCATGGTTGGAGAGCTTAATTATTTTATTGGTTTACAAATAAAACAACTTAATGATGGGCTTTTTATTTCACAATCCAAGTATGCTAAAGATCTTGTTAAAAGATTTGGCTTTGAAGGCAGTAAGCACTCAAACACTCCCATGAGTACTACTGTTAAATTATCAAAAGATGAAAATGGGAAAGATGTTGATCCTAGCATGTATAGGAGCATGATAGGTAGTCTTCTGTATTTGACTGCGAGTCGACCCGATATTTCTTTTAGTGTGGATGCTTGTGCATGTTTCCAAGCTAATCCTAAAGAATCCCATGTAAAAGTAGTAAAACGTATAATTAAATATGTATCGGGAACATGTCTATTTGGAATTTGGTACCCATTCGATACATCATTTCATATTGTGAGGTACACCGATGCAGACTAGGCCGGAAATTTAGATGATAGAAAGTCTACAAGTGGGGGTTGTTTTTACATTGGAAACTGTCTGATTACCTGGCACAGTCGAAAACAAGCCTCAGTATCCCTTTCGACTGCAGAGGCTAAGTACATAGCCGCAGCAAGTTGCTGCACTCAACTTGTCTGCATGAGACAGATGCTTGTCGATTATGGCATGACAGGAGGAACGATGACTCTCCACTGTGATAATACAAGTGCCATCAATATTTCTAAGAACCCTGTCCAGCACTCTCGAACCATACATATAGACATTAGACATCATTTCATTCGAGAGTTAGTTGAAGAGAAAACCATCGAGTTTGAGTATATTTCCACTGACAATCAGTTGGCTGATATAATGACAAAACCACTTGACTCAATTCGTTTTCTTGCTTTGAGAAAATCAATTTGGGTGCGTACTGTATCCTAAATATTTCTGATACTATGATCATTCAGTGGAGATAATATTTTAAAATCAATAAAAATAAATAAAATAAATAAAATAAAATAAAAAGGGATTTAGTCACGAGGCTTCGAGCCATCCCTCAAGCCCTCGCGGCCGAGTTCAGTTCCTTGTTTTCGGTTTGGTACCTCTCTGTCAAAATCACCGTCAGCGAGGCCTTGGCGAGTTCTCTCGAGCCCTCGCGGTCGAGCAATTCCTCGCGTTCGGTTCAGTGTTTTCCCTAACATCACCGTCAGCGAGGCCTCGGCGATTTCACTCGAGCCCTCGCCATCGCGTTCCTTGTGGTCCCTTCTTTTTAAAATCTACCCAAGTCATTTTCGGAACAACCGTTAAACATCAGCTAGGGCTCCCACTATAGGCACCTCACGAACGAAAGGGGGGATTTTTTGGTTCTTCGTTTCCAGTCATCTTTTTCCCTCTCATTTTCTTGATCAGTTTGGTCTTTCGGTTTCAGGTACACTCCCTTCTTCGATTTTGCCCTATTTGGTATATCTTTTGTTTCTGCTTTGTCGATTGAGAATGCCTAGGAAGAAATCAGGGGCTGTCAAAAGACATCATACACAACGATCCTTGCAGAGTAATGTCGCATCATCGTCAGCACCAACCCAGTCTCCTCCTCCACCGCCGAGACAAAAGAAAGTCAGAGCGTATAAAAACCCTAATCTGTCCATTCCCTCTGCTTCCTTGTCGGTTTCCTCTTCAAAAGAAGAACCAGAGGCTGCTCCTCAGGAAATCCCATTAACTGCTCCTTCACCCTCTTCTCGTCCCTCTCCTAGCTCATCCAGATGATCTCACTCGTCTGAGATCCATCTTGAAGGTTCTGATGCCTCCTCACCTCCTTCTGATCCTCCTAGTGCACGGCTTTTCCGATCGGTTCAGAAGGAACATTCTTTTAAAAAATTCAATGTCGAGCGTACTTGTTACCTCCCGGACCTTGAAAAATACAGTACCTTTAAAATCCTTCAGAAGGTTGGTTGAGAAAACATTTTAACTTGGGGCGGCAATGCCTACCCTTCTATGGTCAAGGGCATGTATTCTTCTATCCATAAATCCATAAATGGTCCCTCTTATTCCTTCTTAGTAAAATTCTCCAATCGAGAAAAATTCTCTGTGACACCTGAGCTAATTTCTCAGCTCATGAACATCCCTTTGTTTAAAGGGGGGGACATCTCTGCAGCCCTACATGAGAAAGCTCCTGCAGACTCCAACAAGATCATTTGCAAACTCTGTGGTGGTGATGTAGACAGGGAAGGAAAACTTCAAATCCATTCTTCTACTCTCCTTCCCAAGTACAAGATCCTTCATTTGATCTTTACTTTTAATATCTATCCTCGTCTGATGAATAAGTCCCAGCTTAGTGACTACATGGTCAATGTCCTATATGCTATAGCTATGGGGAGAAAAATTTGTCTTCCCTCCCTGATTTGTGAACATGTTAAGCATTTCTGGAAGTCTTCTGTCCATGGTGTCGTGCCCTACTGCTATCTACTTACCCGCCTTGGTACTCATTTCGGGATGGTTCCCTACCCTAGACATGTTCCTCTCAATGTGCGACCTTTGACAAAGATAGGAATTGAGAGAAGTCTTGGCTCATTTCGCCCATCGTCTGGAGGCTCACCCATTTCTGCTCCCTCTACTGATCACCGGAGTCGCAAGGCTGCTACTAGCCCTTCTCATTCCATTGATTGTAAGTACTTCGGTGAGCGTTTCGTCGAGCTGGAAAAGCGTCAAGAGTCATTTCTGTATGATATGAGCAAACGTCAAGATCGCCTCCTTTATCAACATCAGGAGCTCTCCGTGTATGTCAGAACATCAATCAGGCGCATCTTCCACTCTCTTCAGCAGATTTCAGATTCGTGCCACCGAAATGATGCAGAATTTCCTCCCTCGTCTCCTCGTGACTGAAGCTTTTATGATGGCCTTCTGTTTATTTTGTTTACTTTCAAGCTTTTTTTGTACTGTAACAGATAAATCTTTAACTTATTGTGTTGTTGATGCATGTTTGTTCTAACTGTTAGCTTCCCATGTTATATCTATGGGAAATGATTTGTGCACCCCCCCCCCCCCCCCCCCCCTTTTACCCATGGTACACTCCTTCAATTGTTTTTTTCAATTTTGTTCCTCACCTAAAAAATGATGGAAATGGAGAAAAGGTGGGTGGAGGGCAAAATTGGAAAAAAAAATTGAAGGAGTGCACCATGGGTAAAATGGGGGGTGTACAAATCACTTCCTCTTTCCATTCTTTTTGATAATCTAAATGCATCCAAGTCCATCAATTTTCATTCATTTTAAACCTTAAAAACATCCACCACCTTCCATGGTTACCATCTTTCACAACTTATTAATCACTAATGTTTCTTCATGGGGTTCGGCCATAGTACTATGGCCGAACCCTATGGTTCCTTCTAAGATCATGTTCCTATTTTTCCATCATAACATTTTAGAGTTCGGCCATTGTTACTCTTAATCTTTGACCCTCTTTTCTAATTATAAAATTTGTCGAGCACTTACAGTTTCCGCAACTCCTCCGGTTTTTCTTTTGCTCCGGCTTGTTCCTTTCCTTTCCTTCCTTAGCCTCTCCTTCCTTCTTGTCCTTTTGCCGAGACTGGCCTTGCTGGAAACTCCTTGAAGTGATTCGGCCAAGAGGAGGTCTTAGGGTGAGAAGAAAGAAGAACTTGGGATAAACAATACTCCAAGTCTTTGTCTTCGGGGTGGTCGACCTTGTGTGAGAATATTTGGAGATGAAACTCTATTTCTTTTGTCTTCTTTCTCCTTGAATGCTGGCCGGCAAAGAGAAGGAGAGAGAGAGTGGAATGAAACCTCTTTGGTTAATGAAATTCAGCCCAAGGGGTGGTGTCTCTTGGTGGCACCACTTGTAACTCCCATTTGCATTAACCAAAATTCTTTATGCTCACTTGGGGGTTTCATCCTTGGGATGAAACTCCCAAGGCTCCAACGGTGTCTCATTGCTTGGCTTGTATAACAGCCACCTCTCCATTATTGGTCCTTTTGGGAGTTTCATCTATGAGGTGAAACTCCATGGCTCCAACGGTGTAGCCATTGCTTGGCTTGAGTAACCGCCACCTCTCCATTATTCTCATCAATGCCCCATGTGGGGGTTTCATCTTTGAGATGAAACTCTCCCTTTCTTTCCCTCCAACGTGTGGCCACCTTATTTGAATTTGAAACACCAGCCCTTCAACCTCATACTCCACTCATTTGTAATTTATTTCAAAACAACTCACTCACTTATAATTTATTTCAAATCAACTCACTCACTTATAATTTATTTCCAATCAACTCACTCTTTTAACTCAACTATTTATTTCCATTTCAAACTCCAATCAGCGCCAACTTAATCAAGCTTGGACTCGCTTGATGGTCAACCAAGTCAAACCCGACCCATTGGGTCCAAATTGGCCATTTTGACCCATTTCACAAACTTTGACCCAATTAGTAATCTTGAGCAATCAAACATACATTACTCATTTATTTTATTTCAAAAACATAAACCATAGCCATTGGGTCTTAATTGAACAATGGGCCCCACAACTTACTCATCTACGGTCATATCCTTTTAATTCATAATTTCAATGGCAATTTACGTAAATATTGATAAACTGAAAATCTGGGGTGTTACAATGGAAGCATAGAGTGAAAAAGGGCGGGGTGTTACAACTGCAGCTAGTTCCAAATCATGCGTGGGATAGAGGCATTCATGAATTTTTAACTGTCCTGATCCATAAGCCACCACACGATGAGTTTGATTGAGGACACACCCGAGTCCTTCTCCTGAAGCATCGCATTGTACTTCATAACCCTTGCCTATTTCTGGCAAAATTAAGATAGGTACAATTGTAAGTCTCTTCTTCAGCTCTTCAAATCTCCGGTTGCACACATCTGACCACTCAAATTTGACTCCTTTCTGAGTGAGTCGAGTCAGTGGAGATGCAATCTTGGAGAAGTCCATAATAAACGTCCTGTAATAACCAGCCAATCCCAAGAAGCTACAGATCTCAGTTACATTCTTTGGCGCTTTCCATTCACTCACTGCCGCCACCTTAGCCGGGTCCACGGCTATACCTTCTACTGATATAACATGCCCCAAGAAGTTAACCTTGGGTAGCCAGAATCACACTTGCTGGCTTTGGCATATAATTTGTTCTTCCTCAAAGTGTCCAGAACTATCCTCAGGTGCTCAGCATGTTCTTCATGAGTTTTGGAATAAATCAAAATGTCATCAATAAATACAATGACAAATTGGTCCAAATAAGGGAGGAAGATTTTGTTCATTAAATCCATGAACACAGCCGGTGCATTGGTGAGTCCAGACGGCATGACTACAAACTCATATAGTCCATACCGTGTTCTGAAGGCTGTATTCTCTATGTCTTCCTCCCTAATCCGAATTTGATGGTATCCGGACATCATATCAATCTTTGAAAAATGGCTGGAACCCCTCAGTTGGTCGAATAGATCATCGATCCTGGGTAGAGGGTGTTTGTTCCGGACCGTCAGCTGGTTCAGTTTTCGATAATCTACGAACATACAAAGTGAACTGTCCTTCTTTTTCACAAACAAAACTGGAGCTCCCCAAGACGATGTACTATTCCGAATGCACCCCAGTCTGAGCAGTTCATCAATCTGATTCTTTAACTCGGACATCTCTGCTGGTGCCATCCGGTAGTGACACAGGTGAAGTACCAGGATACAACTTGATTTCAAAATTAATCTCCCTAATGGGAGGCAAGCTAGGGAGTTCTTTTGGGAATACATCTGCATAGTCCTTTACTATTGCCGGAAGTTCAGCCACCGATGCCTTGTTGATTTTGATATTGTTCAATACCAGGTGGTTTAACCGTTCATGAAGTCTGCTTTGTTTGTCAGTACGCACCATATATTGCTTTCCCTTAGGTGACCAAAATGTCACCCTGCGGTGATAATAGTCAATGTTGGCCTGAAAGCTAGCCAACCAGTCCATGCCGAAGATAATATCGTACTCTGTCATATCGAGTACCAAATAGTTGAACTCAAATCTGAGTCCAGCAAGTTCAGTATTCACTGCTGTGCATATAAGCCCCAATGATGTGTCTCCGACGGGGGATACAATGGTGAGTGATGTGGACAGTTTTTGTACCAATGTATCAGTAGCAGTTATAAATGCAGCAGATATGAAAGTGTGGGATGCTCCATAATCAAATAAAGCAAAGTCGTAGGAACTACTCACAACAGCCATACCTTGAATCACGGAGTGATCCACTGCTACTGGAGGAGCTAGAGTAAATAACTGTCCAGATCCTGTAGGGTTAGGCGCCCGGTCCGCCTGATTATATGTCCTGCCCCCTCATGAATTAGTTGGCCTAGCTGGTGGGCAGAAAGAACCCCTGGAATAAGAGGGTCAGCTGAGCTGTGGGCATTCCCTCTTGAAATGGCCCGGCTGATCACAATGGAAGCAGTTGTTCACCCCTCTAGGAGCCTGAGTGACTGATACAGATAGGGAGGGATGATTGGGATGAGAGCCCCCTGTTGACCCAGTGGATGGTGGGGGTCTGCTAAAGTTCGGTCGGAACTTCTTGTTGGGCTGAAATGTACCCCTCCCACTTTGAGCTCGGCGGTTGTCAAAACGCACCAACTCAGCCATTTCTTGTTGTGCTATAATGGCCCTGCTGACCACCTCTGCAAGTGTGGCTGCCTTGAATATGGTTACTTTGTCTCTAATATTTGGCCGAAGGGAAGGCCCCGCTCAAACTTGCGTGCCCTCCGATACTCTTTATCCACCATATAGAATGCATAGCAAGACAAACTGAGAAACTCCTGGTGGTACTCCGCCACCATCATGGTACCTTATACCAAAGATGGAAAAGCTTGAGTCTGGCGCTCCTTCTCCTCCTCAGGAAAATAATGATCCAGGAAAGTAGCAGAGAACTGCTCCCAAGTCATTGCAGTTCTTTCCCTTTCCGGCAGAAGTGCTCGTTGTTTCTCTATTACCTCCCACCATTTACCGGCATCATCGATCAATTGTGACGTGGCCAATAAAATCTTGTCAGCATGACTCGAAATCTTCAATAGAGTCATGATCTGTGTAATGTTCTTCAGCCAGTTTTTCGCTCCGACAACCCCTTCTTTCCCTTTGAAGTAAGGAGGGCGTTGTTGCTGGAAATCCCTGACCATGCTCCGATCATTGGCGTCACTGGTGTTTCCATTTCCGTTCAGATACTGTTGGAGAACAGAGGTAACTACCACTTGAACCAAGCTTTGTAGTTCAGGAGGCACCACGGGTATATTAACACTGTTTTGTTCCTCCTCCTCGTGGTGGGATGGTTGTTCATCATGTTGAGATGGTTGTTCATCCTCTTCATGTCGAGATTGTAGTTCCTCCTCTTCATGTCGAGATTTTTCTACCTCATTTTCATGTTGAGAGGTTTCTAACTCTTTTTCTATCCCTTTCTGGTTTTGTCGGGTCTTTCTCTTTGGAGGCATTTTTCCCTAAGCCATTGAAAAATATATCATGACTTAGTTTTCATTGTAAGTTTGTATTTTCCTATCTTTGGGGAAATTTCCAAATAAGTACTCTTGGTTTTTCTTTGTTTTTGGGGAATTCCCTAAGTATCTATTGTTTGTTTTTCAATTCGGTTATATTGGGGAAATATATCTTATTTTGATATGTTTGATAAATCCAATTATTTTGACTGTACTTCTTTTGTTATCATTCATTGTTGTTCTCAGATTAAATGTTCAATCTGAGTCTAACGAAGTAAATCAATCCGGCCCTTGTGCAGCAGACTCCGAAGAGTCGGTCAGCTGGGATTCTTATCTATCAGTGAGACATGAAACCGTCTTAATTTTACTTCGAAAGATTCAACCTTCCCGTTTTGCTCTGATACCAACTGTAACGCCCCGCCCTTTTTCACTCGCTTTCCGAAAATCAGAGTCTATTTCTTTTTTTCTAAAACAAAGAGTGATAAAGAGCGGGACGTCACGACGCGAGGTAAGTCCGAACATCTAAAGTTCGACCCTTAACTGACCAACCCTATTTGCTCATGGACTAAGTCCATGAATATGGTTCACACATAATAATATGTACATGCGGATTAAAACTTAAACTACGGATTATAATAGAACCTAAATATAGTCCATTTGAGATAGTAAAATACTCCAAGTCTTATCCATAATTAACTTAACATAATTATCCAAATAAAACATTCAACCATATCAAATTATCTAAATTATTACATGCCCGAAATCTAGCTACTCAAATTACATGTCCATGAGTAACATAAATAAAATATCATCCAAACACATATCCAAGCTCCTATGCTTGGTTTCGATCACGTTTCATCGTCCCTTTCCTTTCCTGTATCATCCACTAGGGTAGAATTAGGTCGTTAGAACAACGCGCCCTGTACGAATTCCATTTAGGGTCTACATATGGTTAGTACAAAACATATATGATAACATGATGTCAAAACCATATAAAACAATGCCATGTCATGATATCAAATGCAATGAGTCCCACCCATCACAAGTACACAAAACCTCTTGATGGGATTCTCATCATCAAGGTATCCCCCATATAGGTCTTTCGGAAGCCCCGACGGAGTGTGGCCCCTCAGGTTACCTCTTGATGGAAAATGCACATCAAGGTATTTCCACATAGGTCTTTCGGACGCCCCGACGGAGTGTGGCCCCTCCGGTTATATATCCCTCACCCCATGCCATGCATGAGATGCTAATGAAACACATGGTATTTTATATTATAAACATAACATTAAAACTCACATTTGGAACAATATCTTTTACAACATAAGTTCATCAAAATAAGATAAAAACCATCATACATAAAACCATGGTTTCAAAGAGGTAGAATCCTACCAAAGACCACTAAATGTCCTTGCTTCTTAATCCGGCAACCGCTCACGATCGCGCACCATTTGTGAGGTCCCGTCACCTTGTTACATATCAACAAATCAAACTAATATCCCAATTGATTTCCAATTAAGTCTAAGTTCATCAACACAACCTTGTGGGGTTCGACCATATACTATGGTCGAACCTCACCCACTTGAATTGGGTCCCTTTTTGGTTTTAACCAATCACTTTCAAGTATTCATTTTAAAAACCCTAAGTCCACCAAATATAACTTTGTGGGGTTCGGCCATACACTATGGCCGAACCTCACTCATTTTGTTTTAGTCCCTCCTTTGAGTTCTTAAGTCCAATCACACAATCCATTAATCTAACCATTCATATATTAACCATCTAACACACATAACAACCTAAGTCCATAAAATTCCTTAGTGGGGTTCGGCCATACAACACGGCCGAACCTCACCATCTTGGTTTTGGTTCCTTCTTCTGTAACGCCCCGCCATTTCCTAGAATTTCAGAGTCTAATTTTTTTTTTTTTAAATAAACATCGGAAGAGAGCGGGCGGCGTCATGACGCGAGTTAAGTTCAGACTACCCAAGTCTGAACCTTAACTGGCCACCCATGTGTACATGGAATAGACCATGATAGTGAATCACACATGGAACTAACATCAACATGCGGAATAATCTAGATTAACTGCGAAAAAGAAAGACGAGATAGCAAGTAACAGTCTTAAACATTAATTAACATAGATCAACCATTCAAAGGTTATTATCCTAGTCAAACCATAGCAAGTAATGAATTATTACATGTCCAACAAAAGTATTCATATGACAGTAATAAAACGTAATCCCATCCATCATTCAAGCACTTAGGCTCAGCTCCCCTCCCGGTCAATGACCTTTCCTTTCCCTTTGCTTGTACCTGCAATCTCCTCTGAGGATAGAATTAGGGCGTTAGATCAACGCGCCCAGTAGGTTCCCGAATCAGGGCTACCACATGTTAGCATATAAAACATGCATATACATATCATAATACATGATCATCAAAATAGGTAAAACAATGCTATGGTATGCACATGTAATGAGCATTCCCCCATCATGTACATTCATAGCCATCACTTGACGTGCCTTGCACCGACAAGGTAAATTACAACACACTTTCATCTCTTCTATAAGCGATGTACATGTAATGAGCAACCCCCATCATGTACCATCGTAGCCATCACTTGACGTGCCTTGCACCGACAAGGTAAATTACAACAACATTCATCTCTTCTATACAATATGTACATGCAATGAGCAACCCCCATCATGTACATTCGTAGCCATCACTGTAGAACTTCATTCATTATCCCATGACTATGCATGAGATGCCAATGCCTATATGCCATTTGTTAATGCATAGTATATCATTTGAAACACATATGTTAAAACAAGAGTATCATAAGAAAACTGGGTAAAAACCGTGGTTACAAGTAGGTAGGAAACCTACTCAAACTTTGCTTAAGTGTCCGTTCCTTTTTGAGCTTCACCTGGTCACGACTCGCTCGTCGTTCAACTTCCGGTACCTTATCCATATATCAATCAATAAGTCATAACATCATTTACTTATTTAATCACATCATAGACCCATCCACATCATGTGGGGTTCGTGTCCATACATCCAACCCTATGATCATTTCCATCATTGATCATTCGACTAGTATTTACAGTTTTTGCCATTGACCTTAAACCATATTGAAACCAACATTCATAACCATTCCACCATAGTGGGGTTCGGCCATACTACTTGGCCGAACCACCCAAATCCCATTTGGATCTCTTTAATATACCGAAATTACTCCATGGGGTTCGGCCATACCTTTGGCCGAACCCAATGGTTCTATTATCCATTACCATATGGTTCTCCATTAGGATATTTTAAACATTTTAATTCAACATGGAACCATTAACAATTACGACTCATAAGCTTAGCCTATTTAACCCATGCCATGGTCCATAATTATCATGAATGATCCCCTAATTAAAAACAACCATAAGCTCCCATTTAAAACAACCCATTAATTATCAAAACATCCCCATGGGGTTCGGCCTACTCATAGCCGAACCCTAGGGTTCACTTGATCCAATCATCACCATGATCACTCATGGTTTAATCATGCTAATTCAACCATGATCAATACATGGTTCAGCCATCCAAAGGCTGACCCAAATCAGTAACCATAACCCTAAGTAAACCAAATAAAAACCATAAAGCAACCCATGGGGTTCGGCCATTCACATGGCCGAACCTCATGGCTCTTTGGGATTCAATTCTTCTAATAATCTTTCATCATTTATCCTGTATCTTAGGCATAAAAACTGCAAACCTAATTCTATTTAAACTCCTATAGAGACCCCATGGTATTGCATGGTTTCTAACTCTTTGATTTCACAACAATCATCAATCTCTTTCATGGGGTTCGGCCATTCAAGTTGGCCGAACCCTATGTCCATGAATTGATCCTTCAAACATGCATTAGGTGTTATTTAAATCATGCAACATCAGTACCCTTTTGCTGCCCTTATACCTCTTAGAAACCCTCTAATTAAATTCATCCAAACAGTCTATAAAAGTCCATGGTTTCCATGTTTCCCAACATGAAAACCAAGATTCTTTTACATGGGGTTCGGCCCTCCTTGGTGGCCGAACCCAATGGTTATGTTTACTGTTTTTAAACCTCAGATAATCATGTAATAACAGTAAATAAAAATCAGGTTTTACCTTTCAAACAAACATCCAAAATCAACACAACTCCATGGGATTCGGCCATCCAAGATGGCCGATCCCCATGGTCCATTTTTTCCAATTTTAATCCACTGATTTAGACCACATAACTTCCACCTTTTCTGATATCCAAACCCATGTTTTAACCCTCTTTAAAACATGTATTTTAAATCTTAAATCAAAACCCAAAAATAGTCCACAAAATCCATGGTTTTCATGTTTCAAAACATGAAAACCAAGCCATCTCTTACATGGGGTTCGGCCCTTCATGGTGGCCGAACCCAATGGTTATTTTTACCATTTTAAATCCTCCATAATCAAGGTTAAACATTGGTGTATTCGGCCATGACCATGGCCCAATACATACCCTACTTGTTTTTATGTTTTTAAACCAAAATATCATAAAGATACTTACCAAATTTTCCAAACTTCCTCCTTGTCTTTGATCCTTGTTTTCTCCCTTTTATTTCTTCTTTTCTTTTGCTGTTTTGTGCTTGAATATTTGATGCCAAAACCTCTGCTATTCCAGCCAAGAAGAACAACGAATTGGAGAGAGGAGAGAGAGAGAGAGATGAGGAAAATCTTAGGCTTTGCAATGATAAATTGGCCAAGTGATGGTGTTCATTGATTTTGTATTTCAGCCATCAACACCCCCATTACTCCTCATCAAGCCTTGCACAAACCAAGGAGTAACTTGCAGCCAAGCAAAGCACCCCTTGGCATTCTACCCATGCAGCCATTCATATTCCCAAACAACTCACCTCAAATCCATGCATTTACATTTAATTTTTACCATGGAACTCACCAAAACAAGTCCCCAACGTGTGGGACTTGTTTTGGTTGGGTTGAAGCCAGCCAACCTCTTCAACTTACCCTTAAACTCACTGATTTACAGTCCCTTGAATTTCCATTTTGACTCACCCAACTCAAGGTATTTTTATTCCAACCCAACTCATCACATTTAATGCATTTCATTTAATGCACATGAGTTAACTCACCTTTTGATTTAATTCCAACTCACCTCAGTCCCACTCAACTGATTTGACTCGTGTTTTAGTTCCCTTGAGGGTTCACACGGTCAACAATAGTCAACTCGACCGTTGGGTCCACTTTTAGCTCCTTGACCCGTTTTTGACTCCATGACCCAATTATGGTATTTTGGTCATTTGTAAATGGTTTTCACATATGGATCAAGCCTACCCATTTCTTATCCACTTGATTTCCAATCAAATAGGCTTAACCCCATTTAATTTAAATTTACAAAACGGTCAAGTAATCCAATAAGACCCAATGGGTCCCATTTGGGCCCTTTGACCCATTTAGCCATTTTTGACCCAAATGATGAAATTACCCAACCAATCAAACTTAACATACATAATGTGCTCATATGATTTTATTTTGAGCAATAGGCCCCACTATTTACTTACTTAACATCACAAAATAATTAATTTACCAACACAGGGGCATTTTGGTAATTTTCCACTTCATTGAGAAATTGGGGTGTTAAATCTTCAAGTCCTTTGATTCATTAGACTCATAAAAATATTTCCCATGGGGTTCGGCCATACACCATGGCTGAACCCATGGTCCCTTATTTTTATCTATTTACCTATTTACCTCCTTGCCATTATCTTATCATGGCTAATCATTTAGCTTAATCCTCCATTCATTTAAACATGCATAATACTCCAAATAACCCTTTCAAAGGATCCATCAAATAGTTCATGGGGTTCAGCCATAGTGGGCCATACACTATGGCCGAACCCATGTCCATCATTCTCACCTATTTACATTTTTTTGCCATTACCTCCATCACCTTATGTTTAGGCTCCAAAACATAGGTCCATTCATTTATTTAATCATGCATAGCATGCAACACCCCGGAATTTCAAAGATATCAATTTACATGAATTTACCTTTTTAAATTGTGAATTGTTGGTTATGGACCTTAGATAAGTAAGGTGTTGGGTCAATGGCTCAATTTAGACCCAACGGTCATGGGTTATGTGTTGGAAATAAAATAAATGGATAAGGTATGTTCAATTGGGTCAAGAGTACTAATTGGGTCAAAGTTTGTTAATTGGGTCAAAATTGCCAATTTGGACCCAGCGGGTCATGGTTGACTTGGTTGACCACCAAGTGAGTTCAAGCTTAATTAGCTTGGGACTGATGTGAGGTGGAAATGGAATCAAATATTTGAGTTGATTCAAATGAATTAAAGGAATTAAATTAAAAAGGTGAGTTGAGTTAAATATATGAGGTAAATTAAATGAGTTGATGGAAAGTTGGGGAGGTGGACTTCACCAAGATCAGCTCAAGGTGGTCCACAAGTTGGACATGGATTTTCATCTCATGGATGAAAGCCCCCAACTTGGAAAATAAATGGGAGGTGGCGGTTATGGGAGTTACAAAATGGGTTCACACATTGAGGGAGGATACACCTAGGCTACACGTTGGCATGGGAGTTTTATCTCAAAGATGAAACCCCCACATGGAGAAGTAATGGAGAGGTGAGGAGTGATGGTTCATTTCAAATTCAAAATTCAAAGGACACACATTGGAAAGGGGGGAAAGTATCATCTTAAGATGAAACCCTCACTTGAAGCTTTAATGAGAGGAGGAAGCTTGGGGGAGAAGGTTGCACCACGGCAACCCAAGAGCCAAAACCGTTGGGAGGGTTTCATCTCAAGGATGAAACCCCCAAATGGAAAAAGTGAAGGAGATGAATGGGGAGGGGAGTTACAAAGGGGTGCCATCAAGGGACACCACATTTGGTCAACCCTCATACTTATTTTCCATTCATTCTCTCCCTTACTCTCTCTCCCTTGGATGTCCCACCTCTCTAGACAAGAACCTTGGCTGGTTGCTTCTCCTCAAACCACTTCTTGGCTGATCACTCCTCAAAGACAAAGTGGACTTAGAACAAATGAGTTTGCATCTCAAGGTTTTATCATTCACACCCAAGGCTGAAATACTCTCTCTTTTAAATCTATACCTTGGCCGAACCACTCCAAGGACTGCATCAAGATCAATCTCGGCTAAAGGATAAGAAGGAAGGAAGGAAAGGCTAAGGAAAGAAAGAAAAAGAACAAGCCGGAGCAAAAGAAAACTGAAGGAGTTGCGGAACCGGTGAGTAATTAACTAGTTCTTGTTTATAAGAACCATAGGGCTCGGCCAAGGTTTATGGCCGAACCCCATGGATGAAAATTGGTTGTTGAATCAGTCTATTCAATGGAAAGAATGGATCATAAGGTTCGGCCATGGTGCATAGCCGAACCCCAAGAAAAGACTTGGTTATTTTTATGGGTTTTTGAGGATGAAAAACCATGGAATGTTTGATGTTTTAAAAAGGTTTTTATGATTGGATGGTTGGACCAAAAGGAGAGGTGAGGTTCGGCCATGGTGTATGGCCGAACCCCACCAAATAACATTTATGGATTTAGGGTTTTCTTAGAGATTAAATTATGTGGACTGTTTTAATAAGTTTGAAGGATTTCAAAACATGTAACTAGTGGATGCACGTTAAAGATTTGTAAAAGGACTTTTTTAAGGGAGGAATATCAATCATGTTACATGATATTAAAATGTTATGTGGTGAAAGAACACTGAACCATGGGTTCAGCCATAGTGTATGGCCGAACACCATGGAAGGTTGCCAAGGACTTTGAAGGGGTTAAAATGGAGTAATGTTTAGTGGACTTAGATTATTAGTTATGTTAAACAATTGGTGCATAAGTAATGAGATTAAGGAATCAAGAGGTCATGATCTTATATCTAAGTTAAAAGAACAAAGGACATGAAAGAGGGACGAAACCCAAGATGGTGAGGTTCGGCCATGTTGTATGGCCGAACCCCACTAAGGAGTATTTGATGGGTTATTGATTAACTAGGCATGTTTTGTAATGGAATGGATAGCCATAGAATGAACAATGGCATAAAATGTAAATAGGGGTAAAAATGCAAGATCATGGGTTCAGCAATGGTGAATGGCCGAACCCCATGAGGAATGGTTTGTTTATGTATTTTATGGACTGAGTTTTAAATGAGTTACTTGGATGGGCTTGATCATGGAATGAACATTGGCATAAAATGTAAATAGGGGTAAAAATGCAAGATCATGGGTTCGGCAATGGTGAATGGCCGAACCCCATGAGGAATGGTTTGTTTATGTATTTTATGGACTGAGTTTTAAATGAGTTACTTGGATGGGCTTGGTTGAATAAAAGAGAGATCAATCCAAGTGGGTGAGGTTCGGCCATGGTGTATGGCCGAACCACACAAGGTGGTGTGTTTGGTCTTAGACTTAATTAGAAACCAAATGAGATATGTGTTTGACTTATTGACATGTAACAAGGTAATGGGACTTCTTGAACGATGCGCAATCGTGAATGGGTGACGGTTTAAGAAGAGCGGACATTTTAAGTGACCTTTGTGTAGGTTTCCTACCTCTTTGTAACCATGGTTTATACTTGTTGTTTTAATATTGATTTTGATGAGATATGTGTTAAATTATTATATTTCAAAGAGGATTTGAATGCTAAGATTTTATTACAAATGGCATGTATTCATTGACATCTCATGCATGGCATGGGGTGATGGTTATGTAACCGGAGGGACCACACTCCGTCGGGGCGACCGAAAAACCTATGTGAGTTACCTTGATGATGAGAATCCCATCAAGAGGAAACCGGAGGGTCCACACTCCGTCGGGGCATCCAAAAGACCTATGTGGTGGTACCTTGATGATGAGAATCCCATCAAGAGGCTATGTATACATGTGATGGGTGGGACTCATTACATTTGCATACATACATAGCATTGTTTTGTAAGGTTTTGATGATCATGTATTATTATGTTATATGCATGTTTTATACTAACCTTGTGGTAGCCCTAATCGGAATACCTACTGGGCGCGTTGTTCTAACGCCCTACTTCTACCCTAGTGAATGACACAGGAAATGAAGGGAACGATGAGCATGATCGGAGTCAAGCTTAGAGGCTTGAATGAGTTTACTTTATATTTGTTTTAAGTTATTATTTGGACTTGTAATTTGAGTTAACTTAGAAGGTCGGACATGTAATAACTTAGTTATGTTGGTATGGTTTGGAATGATTTTATTTGATTATTTTAGTTAAGATAAACATTGTAAAAGGACATACATCTTTGCTATCTAATAAATCGGAATAGAGTTAGGTTCTATTATAATCCGCAACTTATGATTTAATCCGCAAAGTTTAACTTGAATACGTGTGAACCATTTTAGTGGACTCGATCCACACACACGTATGGTTGGCCAAATAAAGGTCAGGCTTTGGAAGCTCGGACTTAGCTCGCGTCGTGACGTCCCACAGTCTATCACTTTTAAAAAAAAAATAGACTCTGATTTTCAGAAAGTAAGTGAAAAAAGGGCAAGCCGTTACATAGCATAAAACCCTAATAGATCCCTCCATTCTTTAATTTGATCCTTCATTCATTTTGACATATTAGATCCATAATTGACCCATAAAATTGGTTCATGGGGTTCGGCCATGGTGTATGGCCGAACCCTATGATATCTAACTTTCCAATTTCTCCATTGCATCCATTACCATTTTCAAGTCCATAAAATAAACCCTAGTGGGGTTCGGCCATACACCATTTCCACAATCTATTGGGTCTTAATTGGGCAATGACCCAACCCTTTACCCATTTAAGGTCCATATCTAATAATTCACAAATTAAATGGGTAATTTTCATATATATTAATAACTTGAGAATCTGGGGTGTTACAGTATCTGTGTTGTAGTCTCTGCAACCAACTTGGGTCCAATCAGTGCAGGCTCACCGGCCTCTGTCCAGCACACGGGTGATCTACATGGTCTACCGTATAAAGTCTCGAATGGAGCCATCTGGAGGCTTGCCTGGTAACTGTTGTTGTACGAGAACTCCACCAGCGACAAGTGATCCTCCCATCCATCCTTGAAGTTTAGCATACTTGCTCTCAGCATATCCTCCAATGTCTGTATCGTCCTCTCCGACTGTCCATCAGTCTATGGATGGAATGTTGTGCTAGTCAATAGACCCGTCCCCATGGCCGACTACATGCTCTGCCACACTCTAACGGTGAATCAGCCATCTTTGTCAGACACAATAATCCGGGAATACCATGTAGTCTGATGATATCCTTGATATACCGTCGACTTAAGGTCTCAGATGAATCAGTCATTCTGATGGGAAGAAAGTGTGCAGACTTGGTCAATCGGTCTACCATGACCCATATCGCATCGTTGCCGTTTGATGACCTTGGCAACCCTGTCACAAAATCCATGGAAATGTGTTCCCATTTCCACTCCGGCACTGGTAAGGGTTTGAGTAACCCTGGTGGCTACTGATGTTCCGTCTTAACCTGCTGACAAGTTAAGCAGTGGGCAACAGATTCTGCCACATCCCTCTTGAGTCCATGCCACCAATAATGTCTCTTCAGTTGTGATACATCTTGGTGCTGCCCGGATGAATAGAGAGTTTGGTCTGGTGTGCCCCGATCAATAATTCTCTTCTGCAGCTCTTAGGTACATATGTCCTACCTCGGAATACAAGACCCTGTCCTGGTCGTAACTCCCATTCCGATAAGACCTCACTAGTAGACATCTTAGCCCATATCTCCTCCACTTCCGGGTCTGTCCGCTGCTCCTGCTCAATCTTGGAGACCATGTTGGAGCGTATGATCAGGTTATATATACTCCCATGGTTATTGATATATAGATTGAACTCTCGAATGGTATTCAGCATCTCCCATTCTGTCCTAATCAAACTGGCCACTGATGCATATGATCTGCGGCTGAGGGCATCATTTGTTCGCCTTGCCAGGATGATATCGAGCGCGAACTCATAATCCTGCAGATATTCCATCCATCTGCGCTGCCTCAGGTTGAGTTCCTCCTGATCAAACAAGTATTCCAAACTCTTATGATCTGAAAACACTTCAAATTTCTCGCCATAAAGATAATGTCTCCAGCTTTTGAGAGCGAAGACCACTGCGGCTAGTTCCAGATCATGCGTGGGATAGAGGCGTTCATGAATTTTCAACTATCTTGAACCATAAGCCACCACATGATCACTTTGACTGAGAGTACACCCCAGTCCCTCTCCTGAAGCATCGCAATGTACCTCATAGCCTTTGCCTCTTTCCGGCAAAATTAAGATATGAGCAGTTGTAAGTCTATCTTTCAGCACCTCAAATCTCCGGTTGCACACATCTGACCACTCAAACTTGACTCTTTTTTGAGTGAGTCAGGTAAGTGGAGATGCAATCTTGGAGAAGTCCATGATAAACTTCCTGTAGTAACCAGCCAATCCCAAGAAGCTACGGATCTCGGTCACATTCTTCGGTGCTTTCCATTCGCTCACTGCCGCCACCTTAGCTGGGTCCACGGCTATACCTTCTGCTGATATAACATGTCCCAAGAAATTAACTTTAGATACCCAAAATTCACACTTGTTGGCTTTGGCATGCAGCTGGTTCTTCCTCAGGATGTCTAGAACTATCCGCAGGTGGTCAGCATGTTCCTCCTGACTTTTGGAATAGATCAGGATGTCATCAATAAATACAATCACAAATTGGTCCAAGTAAGGACGAAAGGTCTTGTTCATTAGATCCATGAACACAGCCGGTGCATTGGTGAGTCCAAACGGCATGACTACAAACTCATATAGTCCATACCGCATTCTGAAGGCTGTCTTCTCTATGTCCTCATCCTTAACCCGGATTTGATGATAGCCGGAGATCAGATCAATCTTTAAGAAGTGGCTGGAACCCCTAAGTTGATCGAATAGATCATCGATCTTGGGTAGAGGGTATTTATTCTTGACAGTCAGCTGGTTCAATTTTCTGTAATCCACATACATCCGAAGTGTACTGTCCTTCTTCTTCACAAATAATACTGGAGCTCCCCAAAATGATGTGTTGTTCCGGATGCATCCCAGTCTGAGCAGTTCATCAATCTACTTCTTTAGCTCGGACATCTCAGCTGGTGCCATACGATAGTAATGACACTGGAGCAGTGCTAGGGTACAGCTTGATCTCAAAATTAATCTCCCTCATGGGTGGCAAGCCGGGGAGTTCTTTCGGGAATACATCCGCGTAGTCTTTCACTATCGCCGGAAGTTCAGCCACCGGTGCCTTGTTTAATCTGATACTATTCAATACCAGGTGATTCAACCCTTCATGCAGTCTTCTTCTTATAGGGATGCTGTGTTTGTCAACATGTACCACATATTGCTTCCCCTCGGGTGACCAAAATTTCACCCTGCGAAGATGACAATCGATGTTGGCATGAACTCTAGTCAACCAGTCCATGCCAAAGATAATATCGTACTCAGTCATATCGAGTACCAGATAGTTGAATTCAAATCTATATCCAGCGAGTTCAGTGTTCACTGCTGTGTATATAAGCTCCAATGTCGTGTCTCCGATGGGGGATACAATGGTGAGTGATGTGGACAGCTTTTGTACTAACGTGCCAGTAGCGGATATGAATGCAGCAGATATGAAGGAGTGGGATGCTCCAGAATCAAATAATGCAAAGGCATAGGAACTACTGACTACTGTCATACCTTGAATCAAGGAGTGATCCACTGCTGCTGGAGGAGCTAGAGTAAACAACCTTCCAGATCTGGTAGGGTTAGGCGCCCGTCTCGCCTGTTTATATGTCCTGCCTCCTCGTGAATGAGTTGGTCTGGCTGATGGGAGAAATGAACCTCTGGAATAAGAGGGCCTGCTAAACTGTGGGCATTCCCTCTTGAAATGGCCCGACTGGTCACAATGGAAACAGTTGTTCACACCTCTAGGAACCTGAGTGACTGATGCTGATGGGGAGAGCTGGTTGGGACGAAAGCCCCCTGTTGACCCCGTAGAAGGTGAGGGTCTTCCCAAGTTAGGTTGAAAACTCTTGTTGGGCTGAAATGTACCTCTCCCACTCTAACCATGGCGGTTGTCAAACCGTACTATCTTAGCCATCTCTTGCTCCGCTATAGTGGCCCTGCTGACCACCTCTGCCAGTGTAGCTACCTTGAATATGGTTACCTTGGCCCTAATGCTTGGCCGTAGGTCCCGCTCAAACTTGCGAGCCCTTCGGTAATCCGTATCCAACAGGACAGACTGAGGAACTCCTGATGGTACTCTGCCACCATCATGGTGCCTTGTACCAAGGATATAAACGCTTGCACTCCTTCTCTTCCTCAGGGAAGTAGTGATCCAAAAATGTAGCTAAGAACTGCTCCAACGTCATTGCAGTCCTTTCCCTTTCTGGAATGAGTGCTCGCTATTTCTCTATTACCTCCCACCATTTACCGGCATCATCAATCAGTTGTGATGTAGCCAACAATATCTTGTCATCATGACTCTGTAACGCCCCGCCCTTTCTCATTATGTTTTTTGAAAATTAGAGTCTATTTTTTTTAAAAAAAAATAAAGAGTGAGATAAAGAGCGGGACATCATGACACGAGCTAAGTCCAAACTTCTAAAGTCCGACACTTAACTGGCCAACCCTATGCGTGCATGGACTAAGTCCATGAAAATTGTTCACACATAGTAATATAAACATGTTGATTATATCATAAAGTGCGG
This sequence comes from Chimonanthus praecox, assembly GCA_022113865.1. NCBI lineage: Eukaryota > Viridiplantae > Streptophyta > Magnoliopsida > Laurales > Calycanthaceae > Chimonanthus > Chimonanthus praecox. Next base: position 27,006,170 of record CM039096.1, on the reverse strand, counting down.
ATTATAATATAACCTAAATCTATTCCATTTTAGATAGCAAAGTACTTCGTCAATTATAAATGATTAACTGAACTTAATTAACCAAAGTAACCATTCACAAACCATACAAATATCTAAAATATTACATGCCCGAAGTCTAGCTACTCAAATTACATGTCCATGAGTAACATAAATAAAAATAATCCAATCACATATACAAGCTCCTATGCTTGGCTCCGATCACGTTCATTGTCCCTTTCCTTTCTTGTGTCATCCACTAGGGTAGAAGTATGGCGTTAGAACAACGCGCCCAGTAGGTATTCCATTTAGGGTCTACATATGGTTAGTACAAATCATATATCATAACACAATGTCAAAACCATATAAAACAATGCCATGTCATGATGTCAAATGCAATGAGTCCCACCCATCACAAGTACATATTAGTACCCCGACGTAGGTCTTTCGGATGCCCCGACGGAGTGTGGCCCCTCTGGTTTCTTCTTGATGGAAATGCACATCAAGGTATCCCACATAGGTTTCTCGGACGCCCCGACGGAGTGTGGTCCCTCCGGTTATATATCCTTCACCCCATGCCATGTATGAGATGTTAATGAAACACATGCTATTTTATATTATAAACCTAGCATTAAAACTCACATTTGGAACATATCTTTTACAACATAAATTCATCAAAATAAGATAAAACCATCATACATAAACCATGTTTCAAAAAGGTAGAATCCTACCAAAGACCATTAACGTGTCCTTGCTTCTTAAACAGGCAACCGCTCACGATCGCGCACCGTTTATGAGGTCCCGTCACCTTGTTACATATCAAAAAGTCAACTAATGTTCCAACCATGTCTAAGTCCATAATATATGCCTTAGTGGGGTTCGGCCATACACTATGGCCGAACCTCACCCACTTAGTTTTTGGGGTTCCTTTGTAATCCATAGGTCATTTTAATCATGTGGGTTTAGGATGAGCCACCCTTTGATTCATTAACCCAAATACACCTAATTTCATCATTTAAAAGTCCCTAAGTCCCAAAAACACTCCCCATGGGGTTCGGCCATACACCATGGCCGAACCCATGGTCTTTCATTTTTTTAGCATATTTACATTTTTGCCATTATTCCTTCCATGGTTTGTCACCTTCATTTATTCACTCACGTTTAGGTCCCAAAACATAGATCCATACTTATAAAAATGGCTCATAAAATGGGTCATGGGGTTCAGCCATACACCATGGCCGAACCCATGATGCCTTATTTTTCATCCCCCACTTAAATCATTTACCATATTTAGACCCATAACAAAGTCCCTCCATGAGGGAGTTTAATAATGCACTATGGTCCAATATTTTGCAACCCATAATCCCTTAGCATTTCCTCCATCATTTCAAGGTCAAAATAGCTCAAGTCCATTAATATTTTCTCCATGTGGTTCAGCCATACAACATGGCCGAACCCATGGTCCATGGTTCATCATTATTTACAGCATTTGAGACCATAAAGAATCATCCACATTTCTCCATGATTTTCCTCATTTAAAGTCCCTTTCAAAAATTACTAACATTATCCTTTCAAAACCTTAAAATCGTTAACCAACATTCCATGGTTTTCATCCTTTAAACCCGTTGAGAATCACTTAATTTCCCTCCATGGGGTTCGGCCCTACTCTATGGCCGAACCCTATGGTTCATCCTTTCCATTGAAATACCATATGTTTCCCTTAATTTTTCTTCCATGTGGTTCGGCCGTACACCATGGCCGAACCCTATAGTTTCTTACTTTAAACCAAATTTAAATCAAAATACCTATCGGTTCCACGACTCCTCCGGTTTTCCTTCTCTCCTACTTGTTCTTCCAATCCTTTCCTTCTTTAGCCTCTTCCTCCTTCCTTTTTGCTTCTTTGGTCGAGATTGTGACTTGAGAGAGAGGGATAGAATTCGGCCTTGAATGAGAGGGAGAGTGTTCGGCCTTGTGTGCTAGCTTGAGATCAAAAACTTTTCTAAGTCTTTTAGTCTTGAGGAGTGATCGGCTAAGAAAGGGTTTGAGGGACAGAAACAGCCAAGAGGGAGAGGGAGAGGGTGAGATGAATATCAAAATTGTTTGAATTTGAAATCTATAACCGTCCACCCCATTATCTCTCCATGTGGGAGTTTCATCCATGAGATGAAACTCCAAGGCTCCAACGTGTATGCCATGCCTTTGTTTGAATTTCAAATGGATAACCATCCACCCTATTATCTCTCCAACGTGTAACCATTGTTTGAATTTGAAATATATATCCTGGTTTGAATTTGAAACAACAAACCACCTTCATTTTCTCTCCATGTGGGAGTTTCATCCATGAGATGAAACTCCAAGGCTCCAACGTGTAACCATTGTTTGAATTTGAAATATATATCCTTGTTTGAATTTGAAACAATGAACCACCTTCATTATCTCTCCATGTGGGAGTGTCATCCATGAGATGAAACTCCAAGGCTCCAACGTGTGCCTTTGAATTTGAATTTTAAATGTGTATCCTTGTTTGAATTTGAATTGTGTATCCTTGTTTGAATTTGAAACTGTAATACCCCGGATTTTCAAATTATAAATATTTACGGAAATTACCCACTTAAATTATGAATTTTAGATATGGATCTAAGATGGGTAAAATGTTGGGTCTTTGCCCAATTAAGACCCAACGGTTTTGGTAAATGTTTTCAATAAAATTTAAATGGGTTGAATTATTTTAGTAATGCAAAATTAAATAGATAAAAGATTGCATGGCCGAATATAAGATTTTATATCACAAAAAAATCAAGGGGATTATATACGCATAATATTTTGGATGAGATGAGATATTTAAGATTAAGTGGAAAAATTTTAGGATGGTCCTAAAATAGGTCACACGTTGGGTTTAGGCAATGATATCTTATTGCCAAACAATAAGATGTCTATAATTAATTATATGCGCATGATGTGGATGGATTTAAGTTAAGGCAATAGCTAAATTTGGAAAGTACCTAAATATGGAAACATTGAAGTTAAATTTGGAAAGTGACTAATATGGAGAATGGTTATTAAGTTAGTAAGTTTCTAAGTTTAGAAGTTGGAAATTAAAATGGGAAGTGTAATTAAAGGGAAGGTTTAATAAAATGGAAGAGGCAACAAGAAGGGGCGCATGGCACTTTCCATTCTTGATTTAGGGAAGGTTTTATAAGAGGCAAACAAGTGCACACGGCATGAGGTAATTAAAGAAGGGAGCAAGGGCGCATAGCACATTCTAAATAGGGATTAAGGAAAAAGAAAGAAAATAAGAAGGGGAAAAAAATAAGAAAGGTTTGACATATGTTCAGTATTTTGGTTATAAAGTTCCACTCCAATGTCCGATTGCTTTGATTCTTTTTGCGTAGGAAAGAAAACTTTAAGGGTTACAACTTTGTAGTTTACCACTTTTCTTGATTCAGAAGTTAACAAGGTTAAAACTGATCTACAATATAGTATATGTGTAAAAAATGGGGAACACAAGTGCTCACGGCAAGGGGCAATTACTATCTCAAGAACCTTCTAAGATTGCCCAATTGGAGATCAATAAAAGGAGAGAAGGAGGGGGCACACGGCACACCTACACCTTAGGCCTATTTTTCTCTCTTTCTTTCTCTCTCTCTCTCTCTCTCAAGTTCTTATTCTCGGTTACAACAAAGAAGAAGGCCGGCAAGCAAGAGGTGTCTTGGTTGGAGGAAAATTAAAAAGAAAGGAGAAAGATTGGAAGAGCAAAGAGGTTATTAGCATCTTAATGGTTTAAGTTTATGTTCGAAACAAAAAAAAAGAACCATAGGGTTCAACCATGGTGTTTGGCCGAACCCCATGGAGGAAGATTGGGGATGAATTGATGATCTTAAATGGAGAAATAGAACCATAGGGTTCGGCCATAGTGCATGGCCAAACCCCATGGAAAGATTTGGTTTATTTATTGTTTTTTAAGAATAAAAACCATAGAGATTCTTGAATAAGTAATTGGTGATAATGATATGTAATTTTGAAGGGATTAAATGGAAGATCCATAATTGATTAATGGAGACATGGATAGGGATGTGGGTCGGCCATGGCATTGCCAAACTATGATTGTATCATGGCCAAGTTGTTGGATCTAAAGAATGGAAAGGAAAGGGGTGAGGCTCGGCCATGGTATATGGCCGAACCCCACCAATTATATTTTGGGAGTATGTAAGTATTATTATTGAATGTTTTAATGGATTTAAACCATTGATGAAGATCATGAACCATAGGGTTCGGCCATGGTGCTTGGCCGAACCCCATGGGATTGTTTTTGGAATGGAGATGGATTTGGTTGCTTAATATGGAAAGCTTCCAAATATGAAAGGAGTTGGTAAACTTGGAAGGCATCCAATAATGGAAAGATAGTTTCTAATTTAGGAAACTATCTATCTATAGAAGTTTGTTTAAGATAGGAAAGTATCTATTCTTGGAAAGTAGATATTGAAATTAGAAAATATCTAATTATGGAATCTATATTTGGAAAGCATTCAATTAAGGAAAGGTGGTTTCTAATCTAGGAAACTATCTAAGTATGGAAAATGGTTGCTAATTTGGAAAGTTTCTATTTTGGAAGGAGTTTGCTAAATTAGAAAGCTTCTAATTTTGGATAGTGAAATATAGAAACCTTCTAATAATAGAAGGTGGAGTTTAATTATAGAAACCTTCCAATTAAGGAAAGGTGGAGATTAAGTTTAGAAACTATTTTATGGAAGTGTGAATGATGAAAGCCATTAATACTATGTATGGATTTTAAAAGAGAACCATATGAACCATAGGGTTCAGCTATGGTGTATGGCCAAACCCTATGGAGTTGTAATGGCATTTTTAAAGTATGTTAATTGTTTTTAGAAGGTAGGATTAAAATGGAAAGTCTTTAATTTAGAAAGGACCTATTTATGGAAAGAACTTGGAATTGTGGATCCAAGATTAGGAAATGATAAATTTAGAAAGTTTCCATTTTAGGGACTTTCTAAATATGGAAGTTGGTTAATGAAATTGGAAAGTTTCTAAATGTGGACTTTCTAAGTATAAACTTAAGTTGTTGAGAAATTATTATGGACCATGTAACGGGTGAAAGATTTTAAAAGAAACTATGGGTTATGTAAGCCATGAGTGGCAAAAATTGTAAATACTTGTTAAAGATGGAAGTTTAGCCTTGTATGGCAATCAGGTAATTATATGAGAAATTATTTGGAGAATTTAGATGTTTAGGATCTATGTATTTGGATCTAAACATGAGAATTGATTGGCGGGCCTAGGGTTATGTACTTTGGATTAAAATAAATAGAATATTAACTAAGGTTTGGACCAATGGCATTTTGGTAATTAATGGAATAAATGAACAAAAAGGGTGAGGCTCGGCCATAGGTATGGCCGAACCCCACAAGTATGGTTTATGGATTTAAATATTGCAAATCAAGTAGGACTTGGTGTTGACTTAATATTATATTATAAGGTAACGGGATCTTGCAAGTGGTGCGCGATCGGGGATCGATTATTCGACGAAAGACACAAGCACGCGTTAACGGTCTTTGGTAGGATTCCACCTCTTTGAAACCATGGGTTTATGTACAATGTTTTCTTATCTTATTGATGAATTTATATTGCAAAGGTTATGTTCCAAATGGTTATTTTAAATGCTATGTTTATATGATTAAAATAGCATGTGTTGGATACGTTTCAAATGATGATTTTTATATGCTATGTTTATTTAATAAAATAGCATGTGTTTTATATGTTTCAAATATGAACTTTTAAATGCTATGATTTGTATAATTGCATAGCATATGGACATTTGCATCTCATGCATGGCATGGGAGGGATGACAGGTAACCGGGGACCCACACTCCGTCGGGGCGTCCGTAAAGCACTAGTGGGGGATACCTTGATGATGAGAATTCCATCAAAAGGATACTATGTATAAATACATTGATGATGAAAATCCCATCAAGAGGAATACTATGTATGAAGACCCTGGTGATGAGCATTCCATCAGGGGATACCTTGATGATGAGAATTCCATCAATAGGATACTATATATCCAGAAATCCACACTCTGACGGGGCGTCCGTAAAACACTCGTGGAAGGAAATACCTTGATGAGGAGAATTCCATCAAGAGAGAAGACCTTGGTGATGAGAATTCCACCAGGAAGATACCTTGATGAGGAGAATTCCATCAAGAGTATACCCTATATTTTGTGATGGACGAGACTCATTGCATATGATAGCATGGCATGGCATTGAATCAACATGATTATGATTTTTATTATCATGCAAGGTATCTGGTTTTATCGGTATGATTGGATCTTTATTATCGTACACTGTTTTAGATATAATGTTTTGAAAGTATGGAATGATTTATTATAATTGGTTTTGATATGTATTATATCTGGATTATTGGTACTAACCCATGTGTTAACCCTAATTGGAATACCTACTGGGAGCGTTGTACTAACGCCCTACTTCTACCCTTTAGTGGATGATGCAGGAAACGAGGAAAACACTAAACACGGAAAGGGGCAAGCATAGAAGCTTGGAACGCTTTTAGTTTTATATTTTTGTTTGAGATACTCATGGGCTTGTATTTTGAGTATCTAGAATTCGGATTGTAATAACTTAGATGGATTTGCTATGGTTGGATATTTTACTGAATAATTATTTTAAGATAATGATGATTAAAGACTTGACATACTTTGCTATCTGAATAGAATAGAACTTGGTTCTATTATAATTCCGCAAATTGATGTTATGATTCCGCATGTTATGATTTTTGTTCCGCATGTTTATATTACTATGTGTGAACCGTTTTCTTGGACTGAGTCCATACACACATAGGGTTGGCTAGTTAAGGGTCGGACTTTGGAAGTTCGGACTTAGCTTGCTTCGTGACATCCCGCGCTCTATCACTCTACTCTGTTATAAAAAAAAAATATACTCTGAATTTACAGGAAAAAGTGAGTGAAAAAGGGTGGGGCGTTACAGAAACAACAAACCACCTTCATTATCTCTCCATGTGTAACCATTGTTTAAATTTGAAATAAACTACACCTCCCCACCTCTCCAACGTGTATCCTTGTTTTGAATTTGAATTTTAAACCAAAACTACCCACCTTTTATTTAATTCAAATCAACTCAACTCACTTAACTTATCACTTTAATTTAATTCAAATCAACTCAACTGACTTGGTGGTCAACCAAGTCAAACACGACCCATTGGGTCCCAATTGGCCATTTTGACCCAATTAACAATCTTGACCCAATTGATTACATCTTACCCATTTATTTCGATTGCAACCATATCACAATCCGTTGGGTCTTAATTGGGCAATTGAGCCAACCCTTTACCCATAAAAGGTCCATATCAAATAATTCACAAATTAAATGGGCAAATTTCATAAATATTGATAACATGAATTTCCGAAGTGTTACAGACTCGAGATCTTTAGTAGGGTCAGGATCTGAGTAATCTTCTTCAACCAGTTTTCTACTCCGACAGGCCCTTCTTTCCCTTTGAAGTAAGGGGGCGCTGCTGCTGGAAACCCCTGACCATACTCCTGTCATTGGCCTCGTTGGTGTTCGTATTTCAGTTCATGTGTTCTTGCAGAACAGATGTGACCACTGCTTGGACCAAGCTTTGTAGTTCAGGAGGCACCACCGGTATATTCACGCTGTTTTGTTCCTCCTCCTTTTGGTGGGATGGTTGTTCATCATGTTGAGATTGTTGTTTTTCCTCTTCATGTTGACATTGTTGTTCATCCTCTTCATGTTCAGATTTTTGTACCTCCTTTTCATCCCCTTTTTAGTTTTGTCGGGTCCTTCTCTTCGGAGGCATTTTCCTAAGTCATTGAAAAACATCTTGACTTAGTTTCATCGTAAAGTTTGTGTTTTTTTTTGCCAAATAAACACTTTTGTATTTCTTTGTTTTTGGGGAAACTTCCTAAGTTTCTATTGTTTGTTTCTCAACTTGGGTATATCGGGGAAATATCTCCTAATTTGCTATGTTTGATAAATCCACTTATTGTGACAGTACCTCCTTTGTTATCATTCCTTGTTGTTCTCAAATTGAATGTTTCAGTCTGAGTCTAACGAAGTAAATTAATCCGGCCCCTATGCAGCGTGTAACGCCCGCCCCTTTTCACCGAAATCAGAGTCTAATTTTTTTTTTTTTAATAAAGAGTGACAAAGGGCGCGAACGTCACGACGCGAGTTAAGTCCGAGCTTCTAAAGCCAGGCCCTTAACTGGCCAACCCTACGTGTGCGTGGAATGAAGTCCACGAGAACGGTTCACACGTAGACGTAAGCTCGCGAAATATAACTTAATACGAAACATTATAATAGAGACTATCCTACCAGTTTTAGATAGCAAGGAAGTACGGAGCTTAAATTACTAAAATACCCCTAAATTCATAATTATATCTCAAAATGATAATGTCCAAGGTAAAGACCAAACCATAGTAAGAAATCTACATTATTACAGTCCGACGAGCTACATTACACAAATTACATTTCTAAAATAAATTAAATAACTAAGTAGTCCGCCTTCCCAAACTCATAAGCTTGGCCTCCGTCTCGTCCTTCGTGTCCACCATCTCCTGCGTCATCAGCTAGGGTACAAGTAGGGCGTTAGACAACGCGCCCAGTAGGACTCCGAGTAGGGCTAACACATGGATTAGTGATAACAAGCACATAGGTATAATATAATGAAAACCATAAAATGAATGTCATGTCTTGGGTGTTTTATGTCATGTGTCCCACCCATCATCCATACCATCATGATGCCATATCCCCCTTGACGGAAAGACCTCGTCAAGATAAATAATCACAAATCATCCCCCTTGATGGCAGAATCTCGTCAAGATATAAACAGTCACACATCATCCCCCTTGACGGCAAAACCTCGTCAAGATATAAACAATCACAAATCATCCCTCTTGACGGCAAAACCTCGTCAAGATATAAACAATCACAAATCATCCCCCCTGATGGCAAAACCTCGTCAAGATATAAACAATCACAAATCATCCCCCTTGATGGCAGAACCTCGTCAAGATATAAACAATCACAAATCATCCCCCTTGACTGCGAAACCTCTTCAAGGTGTCCCCATGTTTGCTTCTCAGTCGCCCCGACGGAGCATGGACTCCGGTTTCTTTATTTTCATCCTTCCCATGCTATATCCCTCCTATGTCATGCATGAGATGTAGATGCCATATGCCATGTAATATATATGATAGCACAAACCATGGCATTTAAAGTCCCATCAATAAAAACATATAATTTGATTATCAAAAATAGATCAAGCAAAGCATCAATATACACATCATAGCCTTAAAACCCATCTTGAAACAATCATATGCTTACCAAAATAAATCAAGGACAAAACCCATACATAACACATAATCCAAGGTTACAAAAAGGTAGGAATCCTACCGAATACCAACTAACGTTCCTTCGCGTTTCTCCGTCCACAAACCCGGCCGCCGATCGCGCACCGCTTGCGATGTCCGGTACCTTATTACATATTATCAATTAGATTTATGTTTTAAATCACGTCTAAGTCCATTATCTAAGCCTTAGTGGGGTTCGGCCATACACCATAGCCGAACCCTACTAGTTAGGTTCGTGGGTCCCATTGGACCATGTCACCTTAGTCAACTCATCACTAACTTAGGTGATTTAATTTAATCCACTTTCAACTACTTGGATCAGCATTGGGCCCATGGCCCAACTACATTCATCCTTACCCATTTACCTTAGAGTTTACATTATCTTGACCCATTGGGTCCCAAATGGGTATTGGGCCCAATTTGACCATCCTTGGCCCAATTGACCATCATTGACCATTTAAATGATTTTACATCCAATCAATGGTCCATTGGGCCATACTTGGGCCTTTGTCCATATTTTGATCCATTCACCATTTTTCCATCAAATCAATATTAAAATAAAAATAGCCATATGATTTAAAAAATTTCGGGAATAAATCCTCTTTAAAATTTTCGTCCCGAAAATTCGAGCGAAGTAGGGGTTCAAACACTCATACAAAGAGCTCCGGATGAGCGGCTCTCATCTCTGATCAAGTTGGTTTCTTCATTGCCATGTCGTTCCCATACCACCTTAACGAATTGAATGGCGCGGTTCCGCAACACCCTTTGTTCTCTCCCGATCACTCTGATCGGCTTCTCCACATACGTCACGTCGCTTTGTACATCGACGTCTTGCACGTTCAATACATGTGAAGGATCAGGACTGTACTTCCTCAACACGGACACATGAAACACATCATGTAAAAATGATAACTGTGGAGGAAGTGCTAACTGATAGGCCACCTCCCCCACCCTCTTTAGGATTGGAAACGGCCCCACAAATCTAGGCGACAGCTTCCCCTTCTTCCCGAATCTCATGTGTCCCTTCCGTGGTGAGACTTTCAAAAACACCAAGTCTCCCACCTCAAACTCGAGGAACCTTCTCCTCTTGTCGGCGTAACTCTTCTGACGGCTCTATACAGTGAGTAGGTGTTGCCGTATCACTTTGATCTGCGCTGTAGTCTCTACAACCAACTCCGATCCAATCATTGCAGGCTCACCGGTCTCTGTCCAACACACTGGCTATCTACACGGCCTACCATATAAGGCCTCAAATGGAGCCATCTGGAGGCTTGCCTGGTAACTGTTATTCTAGGAGAACTCCACCAGTGGCAAATGATCCTCCCATCCACCCTTGAAATCCAGCATACATGCTCTCCGCATATCCTCCAATATCTGTATTGTCCTCTTCAACTGTCTATCAGTCTGTGGGTGGAATGTTGTGTTGGTCAACACATCGGTCCCCATAACCGACTTCATGCTCTGCCATACTCTGCGAGTGAATCGGCCATCTCTGTCGGACATAATAGTCCGGGGTACACCATGTAGTTTGATATTATGTCGGATGTACCGTCGACCCAAGGTCTCCGATGAATCGGTCGTCTTGACTAGAAGGAAATGTGCAGAGTTGGTCAACCGGTCCACCACGACCCATATTGCATCATTGCCCTTGGAAGACCTTGGCAATCCTGTCACAAAGTCCATGGAGATGTGCTCCCATTTCCACTCCGGTACAATTGCCTGTATCCTCAATCAGTTGAGATGTTGCCAGTAAGATTCTGTCAGCCGGACTGGAAATCTAAAGTAGATTCAAGATCTGAGTGATCTTCTTTAACCAATGATCTGCTCCTACAGCCCCTTCTTTTCCTCTGAAGTAGGGAGGGCGCTGTTGCTGGAAGTCTTTGACCATCTTTTGTTTACTGGTGTCGCTGGTGGTCGCACTTCTGCCCAGGTGTTGTTGTAGAGCAGAAGCGACAGCCGCATGAACTATGTCTTGTAGCTCGGGAGGTACACCTTATATGTTTATATTATTCTGTCCCTCTGCTTGATGAGGCGGCGGTACCTCCTCTTGATGAGGTGGTGGTACTCCCTCTTTCCGACGAGTTGGTGGCACCTCTTCCTCTACCCGGGGGTTTCGTCGGGTCCTTCTCCTTGGAGGCATTTCCTAAACCATCAAAATATTTATTGATTCAATTCCTTCATAGAGTTGTTGTATTCACATATTTCGAGAAAAAAATTTCCTAAGTATCAAATGTTTTTTTTTTGTTTCCATTTGAGGGAAATTGCCAAATATGCACACTTGGTTTTCTTTTGTTTCTGGGGGAAATCTCTAAATTCCTATTGTTTGCTGTTCAAATTTGGGGGAAAAATCCTAAGTATCAAATTACCATGTTCTCCTTTCTGGGGAAATTCAACCCTATCTTGCTATGTTTTGATAAATCTCTCCTAGAATGAATCTTTCTTCCCTTGATATCATTCCTCTTTGTCAAACGTTGTTCTCAGATTGAATACTTCAGTTTGAGTCAATCGAAGTAAATTAACCCGGCCCCCGCGCAGCGGACTCCGAAGAGTCGGTCGGTTGGGATTCTTAGCTGCCAGTGAGACATGCAACCGTCTTAATCTTACTTCGAGAGATTCATTCTTCCGAGTTCGCTCTGATACCAACTGTAAAGCTCGCCCTTTTTCACCATAACATCAGAGTCTATTTTTTTTTCTTTTTTTAATAAAAGAGTGACAAAGGCGTGGACGTCACGACGCGAGTTAAGTCCGAGCTTCTAAAGCCCGGCCCTTAACTGGCCAACCCTATGTGCGCGTGGTACGAAGTCCACGAGAACGGTTCACATGTAGACTTGAGCTCGCGGAATATGACTTAATGCGGAATATTGTAATAAAGACTATCCTACCAGTTTTCATATAGCAGGGAAGATTTCATCATTTAATTACTAAAAAGCCATAATATCATGTATCTACAATAAGATCCAAATCATAGCAATAAGTCTAAAACATTACATTTCCGACAAGCTAAACTATACAAATACACATTTCCCAAAATAAACTTAAACAAAATAATTAGTCCGCCTTCCCAAGTTCCTAAGCTTGACTCCCATCCCGTCCTTCTACTCCGGCATTTCCTTCGTCATCAGCTAGGGTAGAAGTAGGGCGTTAGACCCGCGCCCAGTAGGACTCCGAGTAGGGCTAGCACATGGATTAGTAATAACAGATACATATGACATCATATAAGGAAAACTATAAGATGAATGTCATGCCATGGGTGCATCATGTCATGTGTCCCACCCATCATCCCTACCATCACAATGTCATATCCCTCTTGACGGAAAAACCTCGTCAAGATATCCTCATGCTTGCTTCTCGGTCGCCCCGACGGAGCATGGACTCCGATTATAGCCTATCAGGCTATCCCCATGAATGCTTCTCGGTCGCCCCGACGGAGCATGGACTCCGGTTTGTTTATTTTTTTCCGCCCATGCCATGCATGAGATGTAGTGCATTATGCTATGCTATATATATATAACTCATAGCATTAATATAGAATTCATAGCCTTGCATCATACTATGTATATAAATCATAACCATTAAAACCCAACATAAAACCTATCATACAAATAAATCATCACCATTAAAACCCACCATAAAAACATATCATATAATTACCAAAAATAAGTCAAGAACCATCACATAACAACTAATCCACGGCTTACAAAAAGGTAGGAATCCTACCGAATACCGACTAGTGTCTTTGTTTCGTTTTCGTTCGATAATTCGGCTACCGACACGCGTACTGCTCGCGATATCCAATACCTTATTACATACACAAATCAGTCCAAGTTTTAACCATTTCTAAGCCCATAAATCATTTCCAAGTCCATATGAAAAACCGGTCACTATTTAGGTTTTGTGTGTCCCATTTCATCTATTAAAACCTTTAATCCCATAATTCTAAAAAATTGGCCACCCTAGGCTTGATCAATCACTCATAAGGTTATTACATTAGAGCCCCTAAGTCCATGATCAATCTCCATGGAATTCTTGAATTTGGCCATTAATTACGGTTTTGCCACTACCTCATTTTCCATGATTAATCACTCATTTATCCATACATGATTAAGTCCAAAATTGATCCATAACTTAGATTTATTAGTGACCTATCAACCATTACATGAACTCATTAAAGATAAGTCCTTAACTTAACCAAATCCCAATCAATTTAAACACATTCATACTCCAACCTAACCCATCAAAAGACTCATAAATGGGCCATGGGTTCGGCCATACACCATGGCCGAACCCATGGTGTCCCTTTCCCATCTTTTTTCTTGGGTCCATTGTTCACATTTGAATTTATCACAAGTCCCTCCATATGGGGATTTCACCATTCATTTAGATCACCCATTTGATCAACATTGGTTTTTTTCTCTCTTGGGTTCATCAAAACTACTAACATTCCCATTTATTTTCCATTATTCACAACCCTTCATTCCATCATTTGATCACCATAGGGTTTGGCCATACACCATGGCCGAACCCATGGCTCATGATCCATCATTCATTGCTCCAAAATATCTACATTCACCAAAATATTAAATCCATCAATCTTCCCATTTTCCATGGCTTTTTAAACCCATTTAAAATTTGTAACACATTACCATAGGGTTCGGCCATACACCATGGCCGAACCCATGGTTCAAGGTTCACTCCATCCATGCCTTTCAAGGCCATACACCTCTTTGTATTTTCATCATAACACCATTTTAAAACTTACCCAGATTCATTCATTTACTAAAATTCATTAGCTAAAAACCCTTATTGCCTTCCATTCTTTAAAACCCTAACCAATTAAATCAACCACCAAAACACCCACCATGGGGTTCGGCCATACTACATGGCCGGACCCTATGGCCCATGATTTCCTTCCAATCACCTAATTTCATGCTTAATTTAATAAATTACACTATGCACTTAATACATTTTTTTATTTCTTTTTCCTAACCCTAATTTGCCCATTTAGGGTTTCCTCCACCTTCCACCCTTTCATTTGATGGACTTAAAATCCATGGCATAAACTTATTTAACCACCATTAATTTTACAAAAATAAATCCCAATTCTTAAACCCTAAAAAAAAAATCCAAAACTCTTGTTTAAGAAATACTCACAATCCGTCGTCTCCTCCGACTTCCGCCGCTCCCGTCGGCTTCCTTAGCCTCCTTTCTCCTTCCTTTTGATCTTTGGTAGGTCAAGATGCTTGATCAATAGTGGAAACCTCCAAGCTTAGAATTGGCCAAGGTAGGGTTTACTTGAGAGAGGGAAAGGAGGAGATGATGAAAAGAAGATGGTAAATCTTGACCTTAGAATGGTGGACCATGCTTGCACCTCTTCTCTTCTTTCTTCTCTTCTCTTCTTCCTTTCTTAATTTTTTTCTTCTCTTCTTGGAGTGTGGGACAGTGGTGGAGAGCAAAATGGGAAAAAAATGAAATGAGAGAAAAGAGCATCGATGGAAGAAGATGGGTAAAAGAGATAAAGTTTATCTCAATTGGGTGGAGTAATCAATTCCTCCCACCAACCCATGAGATCTTTTCTTACTTTAAGCTTTATGACGCCACCATCACCAAGTCCCAACCAAGTCCCAATGTTTTTTTATATGTTTTTGAGATAAGATTGAATGGTTTGGGTCTTCCACCTCTTTGACCCCTTGGACCACCTTTATTTTAAACATTTAATTAATTAGATAATTAGGTTAAGTTATTTCCCATTTAATTAATTCCTTTTGTTTAAATTCCTTCATGCATCCACCCATGGTTGACCAATTCAACCATGGTGGCCGGCCCCACCAATCCTTGGTCCACATGCCACCTCATTTGATGAGGTGGAGGTGGGTCCCAATTGGCCATGTTACTTAGGCCTAATTAATACTAACTTAGGTGATTAAAAATCAATTCAACCCACTTCCTTATTGGATCACCATTGGGCCATGGCCCAATTAAGTTCTCTCCTATCCATTTACCTTAGAGTTTGCATTATTTTGACCCATTAAGTCCCAAATGGGTATTGGGCCCAATTTGACTATCCTTGGCCCAATTTGACCATCATTGACCATTAAGATAAATTAAATCAATACATAACCCATTGGGCCCTAGTTGGCCTTTGTCACATTTTGATCCATTTACTATCTATTCCATCCAATTTCCAATTTCCACATAAAAAAATAAATAATAACACATATATATTACTTTACAATTTCTAGGCCATTACAACTCCCTTCCGCAGCTCTTAGGCACATCCGTCCTACTTCGGAATACAAGACCCTGTCACGGTCGTAATTCCTATTCCGGTACCACCTCGCCTGTAGATATCTTGGTCCATATCTCCTCCATTTCTGGGTCTATTCGCTGTTCCCGTTCAATCGTGTCAAGTACCTCTTAATTACATCACATCACTCATATCAACCTATGAGTTTCATTCTTACAGAATTTACTCTGTCTCATGTTATCTCTTTTTCTCATGAACCCATTTGCGATCTTATGTAGATTAACGTATTCTATTTCACTTTACCCGCTACCAAGACATTTCGCATATGTACTCATTCTACACGTTCTTTCGTCTACTTTCTGTGTGAGGTAGCCTGCCAGTACGAGCCTATGCTCAAGTCCTTTGCTGATTCCATTTCAACTAGGTTTCTAGCTGGAACTCCATCGGCTAACTACAGAGTCAGCTAGCTAGACTAACTCGGCAGTCGCCCATAGCTTCCATTCGAGTTTCATTAGACTCTTATCCTTCCATTAAAGACATCTCCAAAACTTAGCACCTCTTCATTTGCACAAGTCACTATGTGACTAACCTTTTGTTCATAACTTCTACGATACCAATACCCGACATCAATCCAAACCACCATGGGAACCCTCATCCATGGTTAGTAACCATCCATGAATATAACCCTCCTATGGGTATAATCCATTCATGGGCATAAATAATACCTTCGTAGGACTATTCTGTCTATCCTAGGGCTAACAGGTCTAACATACCACCCATGCGTCAACCTATGGAACCAAACTGTATCTATCGGAGAATCGATATACCCACTAATGGTCGTCATCGTCTACCAATAGGGGATACTATAGTAAGTTCAGTGGACATTTATTGTGCTGAAGTGCTAGTAACAGATGTGAAGGCAGTAGATACAAGAGAGTAGAATGTTTCCAAATTAAATAATGCATAAGCATATGAACTACAAACTATTGCCATACCTTGAATCACCGAATGATCCATTGTCTCTGGAGGAGAAATCGTAGTATTCAGCTGTCCCCATTCTGTCGGAGTAGGTGCCCTTCCTGTCGGGTCATGTGCTCTAGGTCCCTGTGGCTGAGCTGATCGAGTTAGACGATGGAAGGGACCCCTGAAGTGAGAAGATTTATAGTTCTGAGGACACTCTCTTTTGAAATGCCCCTGCTGACTACACTGGAAACAGGAACTTCCAGTAGAGGCTGAAGGTCTCCAAAAGTTGGGTCTGAATCTCTTGTGAGGGCGAAAGGTATTTACCCCACTCTGACCTCTTCAGTCCTGTGTTTCATTTTCGTTCAAGAGTTGTTGTAAAACCGAAGTGACTATAGCTTGCACTAAGTTTTGTAGCTCGGGGGTTATCACTGGAATATTCACTCTATTCTGCGCTTCCTCCTGATGAGGTGACTGTACCTCTTCCTCCGGATGAGGCTGTTGTACTCCTTCTTCCACACATGGGTCTTGTCGGGTTCTTCTCTTCGGAGGCATTTTCCTAAGTCATAAAAAAAAAACATTTATTAGCTTAGTTCTTTCATAAATTTGTAAGTTGCATACTTCCTTAAAAGTCATTCAAACTTCTATCATGATACAAAGGTTGGTAGGGTTAAAATAAACCCTTCAAATAACAAAATGTACCCACAACCCTTACAAAATAACCCTCTTTGAATGACCTTTCTTACTACTCCCCACTCTAGTCTTCCATAGAAGACCCTGCATCATCCTCAAACACAAAGGAACTGCCAGGGCACGACATCGACATGTGACCCAGTACTCCACCTGTCAAGCAAGATATTATCCCTGGTCCTCCAATATAAGGACAGTTAGTCCTTCCTTTCCCGTGTCCATGTAGTCCACAAACCGGGCATACCACTTCAAGAGGGTATGGGCAGTATGTGCAGTTGTGTCCAACCTGATTGCACAACTCGCACATATAATCGGGTTCTATTTCCCCTACCGACTCTCTTATCATCAGAAAGTCTGCCATATTCTCTTCAGGAAGAGATGCTAAATCCTCTCCATCTTCCTCGGGAGGTCCCTCCTGAAAGTCCATGCTAACTTCTATGCTGGAAGCAGACACCAAATTTATGGGACAGCTAGGGGTTCCCTTATTCCATAATTCTGTATACTCCACGTCACTTGACATATCTATATCATAGAATACAAATAGAATACAAAAATCATCAACAGTAGTTTCCAATAAAACCAATCTAGGTTTTGGGGAATTTCTTATGTATAGCACAATGTATTTTTGTTTGGGGGAAGTTGGCAAATAAGTACACTTGGTTTTACTTTGTTTCTGGTTGGGGGGGGATCTCTAAATTCCTATTGTTTGTTGTTCAAATTGGGGATACCGGGGAAGTACATCCTACTTTGCTATGTTTGATAAATTTACCACTGTTTCATCAATTTGGAGGGAAAACCTAGATGTTCTCTCATTTCTGGGGAAGTAAACCCTATTTTGCTATGTTTGATAATTCCAACTTAGATTGATTGTTCTTCCCTTGCTATCATTCCTTTTCGTCAAATGTTGTTCTCAGATTGAACGCTTCAGTTTGAGTCAATTGAAGTAAATTAACCCGGCCTCTGTGCAGCGAACTCCGAAGAGTCGGTCAGTTGGGATTCTTAGCTGTCAGTGAGACATGCAACCGTCTTAACCTTACTTCGAGAGATTCATTCTTCCGATTTCGCTCTGATACCAACTGTAACGCGCCCGCCCCTTTTCACCGAAATCAGAGTCTAATTTTTTTTTTTAATAAAGAGTGACAAAGGGCGCGGACGTCACGATGCGAGTTAAGTCCGAGCTTCTAAAGCCCGGCCCTTAACTGGCCAACCTTACGTGCGTGTGGAACGAAGTCCACGAGAACGGTTCACACGTAGACGTAAGCTTACGGAATATAACTTAATGCAGAACATTATAATAGAGACTCTGCTACCAGTTTTAGATAGCAAGGAAGTACGGCGCTTAAATTATTAAAATACCCCTAAATTCATAATTATATCTCAAAATGATAATGTCCAAGGTAAAGACCAAACCATAGTAAGAAATCTACATTATTATAGTCCGACGAGCTGCATTACACAAATTACATTTCTAAAATAAATTAAATAAACTAAGTAGTCCGCCTTCCCGAACTCCTAAGCTTGGCCTCCGTCTCGTCCTTCGTGTCCACCATCTCCTGCGTCATCAGCTAGGGTAGAAGTAGGGTGTTAGACAACGCGCCCAGTAGGACTCCGAGCAGTGCTAACACGGATTAGTGATAACAAGCACATAGGTATAATAATGAAAACCATAAAATGAATGCCATGTCATGGGTGTTTTATGTCATGTGTCCCACCCATCATCCATACCATCATGATGCCATATCCCCCTTGACGGAAAGACCTCGTCAAGATAAACAATCACAAATCATCCCCCTTGACGGCAAAACCTTGTCAAGATATAAACAGTCACACATCATCCCCCTTGACGGTAAAACCTCGTCAAGATATAAACAATCACAAATCATCCCCCTTGATGGCAAAACCTCATCAAGATATAAACCAACTTCCATAAATACCACTTCTTAATTTGGCAACCTCCTTCCTTAATTGGAAGCTTTCCAATTTAGCAACCAATCCTTCCATAATTGGAAGGTTTCCATAAGTAATTCCCACCTTCCATTTTGATCCAAGATCCATAATTAGGATAGCTTCTAATTTTAGCAACCACTTTCCATAAATAGAAAGGTTTCCAAAAATAGACCCTAGTGGGGTTCGACCATACACCATGGCCGAACCTCACCTTGGGGTGGTAAATCAATTCCATAGGTTCGGCCATACACCATGGCCAAACCCTATGGTTCACAATCTTGACCATTCATTTAAATCCATTAATCTAATCATTCTTTCATGGTCTTCTTGAATCTAAAACCAACAACCATACATCCATTAAAATTAATTCATTAACAACCTTTCACATGGGGTTCGGCCATGCACGTGGCCGAACCCTATGATTCATCTTTTCCTCCACACTTTCCTTTAAAAATCAACATTTGTTCCATGGGGTTCGGCCCTTCATCATGGCCGAACCCTATGGTCTATCCTTCCATTCAAAATTTAAGAACATAAACCCATAATTTTCCATGGCTTTCCATGGTTTCGATCCAACCAAATAAATCATGTCTTTCCATTAAAATCATAAAATCCATCCCCCCATCCTTTTCCATGGGGTTCGGTCCAACACCTTGGCCGAACCCTATGGTTCTTTATTTCAAAATAACTTCATCAATTAGATACTAACCTTTTCCGATTCCGGGCTCTTCCAATCTTTCTCCTTTCTTCTTAAGTTTTCTCCAACCAAGAACACTTCTTGTTGGTTGCCTTCTTCTTCTCCTTGCTCTTGATCTTGGCGAGAAAATAAAAATCGGCTAAGGGTTGTAAAACCGTGTGCCCTTCCTATGCATCTCTATATAAAGCCTTTCCTTGGTCCATATTTAGGAAGTCCTTCTAAGCTTCCACTCGGCCAATGCTAAGTTAGCAATGTCGTGTACCCTTGTCTTTGATTAGTAATAGCCGACCTTGGCTTCCCATTTTGGAAGGTGTTATGCGCATATCCCTTTTTAATAAAATTCCACACGGCTAAGACTCATTTAGACCATGCCGTGTGCACCTTTCCTTCCTCTCTTTTCTAGTTTCCAATTGATCCAATCTATAATTAGATAATGCCAATATACAATTGTCGTGTGCCCCTTGGGATATTTTAAGAAAATATGCACATCCTTTTTAAAAGATCCCATGTGCATAAACATAGATTTTTACATCTAAAATTCGGCCATGCGATCTTTTATTTTTAAATTTAGATATAATGTATCACTAAAGTAATTCATCCCCATTTAATTTATATTAAACCAATTCCAAAATCAATTGGGTCCTAATTGGGTCATGGCCCAATTCTTTATCCATTTATGATCCAATCTAAAATTCACAATTAAAATGGATAATTTCATAAAAATAATAAATTGAAAATCCGAGGTGTTACATTGGCTAACTTCCAGGCCCGCATTGACTATCATCTCCGAAGAGTGATATTTTGGTCACACGAAGGAAAACAACATTTGTACATGCCGACAGACAGAGCATTTCTATGACCAGAAGATTGCATGAATTAATTAGACTAGACAAGGCGCCGATGGCTGAATTACCTGTGGTAGTGAAAGACTATGCAGAGGTATTTCCGATAGAGCTCCCTGGTTTACCTCCAAAAAGGGAGATTGACTTCGAGATCAAGCTATATCCTAGCACTGCTCCTGTATCATTGCCTCGTTATCAGATGGCCCTAGCAGAAATGTCTGAGCTGAAGAAAGAAATTGATGAATTGCTCATACTAGGATGCATCTGAAACAGCACATCATCCTGGGGAGCACCGATATTATTTGTAAAAAAGAAGGA
The DNA here is from genome assembly GCA_022113865.1 of Chimonanthus praecox. Lineage (NCBI taxonomy): Eukaryota > Viridiplantae > Streptophyta > Magnoliopsida > Laurales > Calycanthaceae > Chimonanthus > Chimonanthus praecox. The sequence goes on along the minus strand of CM039096.1, from coordinate 26,985,048 downwards.
TGGTACTCTTCGGATATGCGTAGGTTACCGAAAATTGAATCAGCTGACAGTCAGAAACAAGTACCCTCTACCCAGAATTGATGATCTGTTCGATCAACTTAGGGGTTTCAGCTATTTTTCCAAAATTGATCTGGTGTCAGGCTACCATCAAATCCGTGTCAGGGATGAGGACATACAGAAGACGGCTTTCAAAACTCGGTATGGATTGTATGAATATGTGGTCATGCCATTTGGACTCACCAATGCATCAGCCGTGTTCATGGATCTGATGAACAGAATCTTTCGTCCTTATCTGGACAAGTTTGTAATTGTTTTCATTGATGATATTCTGATTTATTCCACCAGTCGGGAGGAGCATGCTGAACATCTAAGGATAGTCCTGGACACCCTGAAGAAGAATCAGTTATACACCAAAGCAAGCAAGTGCGAGTTCTGGCTGTCTGAGGTCCACTTCTTAGGACATGTCATATCGACAGAAGGAATAGCCGTGGACCTAGCTAAAGTGGCAGCAGTTAGAGATTGGAAAGCTCCACAGAATGTGACCGAAATCCACAGCTTTCTAGGATTGGCTGGCTACTATCGAAAGTTTAAAATGGACTTCTACAAGATTGCAGCACCACTCACCCGACTTACTCAGAAAGGAGTCAAATTTGAATGGTCTGATGTATGCAATCGAAGGTTCGAAGACCTGAAACAGAAGGTCACCACCGCTTCTATTTTGATTTTACCGGAAAGAGGCAAGGGATATGAAGTATATTGTGAAGCTTCAGGAGAAGGACTTGGGTGCTCTCTCACTCAAAGTCATCATATAGTGGCATATGATTCAAGACAATTGAAAATCCATGAACGCCACTATCCCACCCATGATTTGGAATTAGCCGCAGTCGTCTTCGCTCTAAAAAACTGGAGACATTATCTATATGGCGAGAAATTTGAAGTATTTTCTGATCATAAGAGTTTGAAATATATATTTGATTAGAAGGAACTCAATATGAGGCAGCACAGGCAGATGAAATATCTGCAAGATTATGAGTTTGCACAACGATATCATCCTGAAAAGGCGAACAAAGTGGCAGATACCCTCAGTCGCATGTCACATGCAACAATGGCCAGTTTGATTATGAAGGAATGGGAGATGTTGACAACCATCTGGGAATTTTATTTGTACATCAAGGACCGTGGAAGTATGTATAATTTGATGGTACGGTCCAACATAGTTTCCAAGATTGAGCAAGAACAACGGACATATCCGAAAGTGGAAGAAATATGGGCCAAGATGTCTATTGTTGAGATCGTACTAGAATGGGAATTACGACCTGGACAAGGTCTCTTATTCCGAGGCAGGACATATGTTCCTCAAAGCTGCAGAAGAGAGTTATTGATCGAAGCATGTAACAACCCACCATTTTCACTCTAATAATCAGAGTTTATTTATTTTTTTTAAATATAATAAACAAGTGATCGGGGCGGGATGTCACGACCCGAGTTAAGTTCGGACTTCTAAAATCCGACCCTTAATTGGCCAAGCCCATGTGCTTATGAACTAAGTCCATAAGAACTGATCCACACATGGTACCAATGAGACTTGCGGAATAAACTTAATCTTAGTCTAACTGCGGGTTATAATAGATCCTAAGACTACTCCATTTTACATCATTAGATAGCAAAGCACATAATCATATTCTCCAAAATTACTAAAATAACCTCAGACTACCATTCATTCCAAACCATCCAAAAAAAACCAAACCATAGTAACTAGTTAACTACATTATTACATGCCGACATCAACTAACTATCAAATTACATTGTCCATATAAAAGTCCATAAGTCAATCCATTAAAAGGCCATTCAAAGCCCAAGCTTCTAAGCTTGGTTTCCTTCACGATCCTCGTTCTTCCCCTTTCCTGCGTCATCCACTAAGGATAGAGATAGGGCGTTAGATCAACGCGCCCGATAGGTCTTTCCGATTAGGGCTACCACAAGGTTAGTATAAAAACATGCAAATAATAGAATAATACATGTTCATCAAAATCTCATAAAACAATGCTATGTATGAAATGCACATGTAATGAGTCCCACCCATCACAAATATACATAACTTCCTCTTGACGGGATTCTCATCATCAAGGTACCCCACAATGGTCTTTCGGACGCCCCGACGGAGTGTGGCCTCCGGATTCTTCTTGATGGGATTCTCATCATCAAGGTACCCCACAGTGGTCTTTCGGACGCCCCGACGGAGTGTGGCATCCGTTTCCATAATCATCACCCCATGCCACGCATGAGATGTCCATGAGTTCATGCCATTTGTAAATACATCTTAACATACAAAACCACTTTGAAACATAATAACTTAGCACATATTTCATCAAAAGTAAGATAAAACATCAAATATAAGTGTGGTTACAAAAAGGTAGGAAACCTACTGAAAGTTCACTTAAACAATCCGCTCCTCTTAGACCGTCAACCGTTCACAACTTGTGCACCGTTCAAGTCCCGTTACCTTGTTTATATAACAGAAAGTCAATCACATATCCTTTTGATTTCTAATTAACTCTAAGTCCCAAAAACCAACTTGTGGGGTTTGGCCATACCCCATGGCCGAACCTCAACCACTTAAATTTTGGTCTCTCTTTTTATTTAACCATATACAAACCCCAATCCACAAAATGCAACCTTGTGGGGTTCGGCCATACACCATGGCCGAACCTCACTTAATTTTGTTTTAATCCCTCATGTGGATTCTTAAGCCCAAACACACCATTCAAATAACTTAATTAAACACCTTAACTACAACCATACTTTGGTAGGGTTCGGCCATACAACATGGCTGAACGTTACCTCTTTGATTTTGACCCTTCTTTCCTTTGATCATTTTATTCATATTTACCATCTTGCCACTAACATAACCCTTTGTTTAATTTTTCTTAAAAACCAAAGTACTTATCCAATCCACCTTAGTGGGGTTCGGCCATACAACATGGCCGAACCTCACCAAGCTCAAACTTGATCTTTTTATCCTAAGTCCACAATCATCCCCCATGGGGTTCGGCCATACACCATGGCCGAACCCATGGTTCTTCATTTTTGGCCATATTTACATCCTTGCCACTCATTCTTCCCATGTTTAATCACCTTTTATTTATTTAAGTCTATCCCTAACTGATCCATAAACATGGATCCATCCATGCCTCATCAATCATGACACAAAACCCATTATAAATCAGCCATTTCCATAACTTAATACCCATTCACTTAAACATGCTTAGATTCACACTTAACCCATGAAATGACCCATAAAATAGGTCATGGGGTTCGGCCATACACCATGGCCGAACCCATGATGTTATTTCCTTCATTTTTCTTGAATCCTTTACAACCTTTTAGATCCACAGCAAGGTTTAAATTCATTTATAATTTCCAAGCATGTTCTTAACTCTAAACATCCCATAAAATGGTCCATGGGGTTCGGCCATACACATGACCGAACCCTATGGTTCTCTTGATGCAAATCTCCCAATAATTATACATAGTTTATTCACTGAATCTTAGTCATAAAAACATTAGGGTTCAGCCATCCCATAGCCAACCCAAAAAAGTAACCTTATCACCATTTAAAAACCCTTTAAACCTTCAACACATGGTATGGTTTTTATCTCTCAAAAATCATAAAATTACCAAGTCTTTTCATGGGATTCGGCCATCCAAAGTGGCCGAACCCTATGATCCATGTTCTACCCTTTTCAAACAGCATTCCTCATGATCTAAACTCTTGATAGATTCGGCCATACGATGGCCGGATTATGTTCCTTTAACCCATTTTTCTAACAAAGGTTCATAGTGCACTTACCAATACCGTGACTCCTCCGGTTCTTTCACTCTTTCCTTGATCCTTTACTTCCTTAGCCTCTCCTTCTTTCTTCTTGTTCTTTTGGTCGAGACTGACCTTGCTGCAAACTCCTTGGAATAATTGGCCAAGGTGTAGATTTGAGAGAGAAAATGAGAGAGAAACTTGGGATGAAAATACCCAAGTCTTTGTCTTGGGGGTGGTCGACCTTGTGTGAAATTATTTGGAGATGGAACTCTATTTCTTTGGTCTCCTTTCTCCTTGAGTGCTGGTCGGCTAAGAGAGGGTGAGAGAGAGTGGAATGAAACCTCTTTGATTAATCAAATTCAGCCCAAGGGATGGTGTCTCTTGGAGGCACCACTTGTAACTCCCATTTGCCTTAACCAAAATTCTTTATGCTCACTTGGGGGTTTCATCCTTGGGATGAAACTCCCAAGGCTCCAATGGTGTCTCATTGCTTTGGCTAGTATAACAGCCACCTCTCCATTATTGGCCCTTTTGGAGTTTCATGCATAAGAAATAATTCCCATGCATCCAACGTTGTAGCCATTGTTTGGCTTGAGTAACCGCCACCTCTCCAATACTCTCATCAATGCCCATGTGGGGTTTCATCTTTGAGATGAAACTCTCCTTTTCTTTCCCTCCAATGTGTGGACCACTTATTTGAATTTGAAACACCAGCGCTTCAACCTCATACTCCATTCATTTATAATTTATTTCAAACAACTCACTCACTCATAATTTATTTCAAATCAACTCACTCACTCATAATTTATTTCCAACCAACTCACTCATTTAACTCAACTATTTAATTCCATTTCAAACTCCAATCAGCCCCAACTTAATCAAGCTTGGACTCACTTGATGGTTAACCAAGTCAAACCTGACCCATTGGGTCCAAATTGGCCATTTTGACCTATTGGGTCCTGACCCATTTCACAAACTTTGACCCAATTAGTAATCTTGACCCAATTAAACATGCATTACTCATTTATTTATTACAAACACAAAACTCATAGCCATTGAGTCTTAATTGAACAATGGGCCCCACAACTTACTTATATAAGATCATAACCCTTTCATTCATAACTCCAATGGCATTTTCGTAAATATTGATATATTGAAAAATCTAGGATATTACACATTTAGGTTAACATGATTATGATATGGACATCATGCATTGTTTTAGTATTTACAAGATGTTTTACAAAGATGATGTTAATGATGTATATACCTTGATTGATGTTAATCTAATATTACTCCTAAGTGTACCATAACCCTAATTGGAATACCTACTGGGCATGTTGACTAATGCCCTACTTCTACCCTATAGATGATGGAACAGAGAATGATAAGGAAAAGGACGTGGGACCGGAAGGGAGCCAAGCATAGGAGCTTGGAAATATTTAATATTGAAATTGCTTATGTTGATTTCAATGATGTATTGGGAAGACTTATATTTTGGACTGTAATAACTTAGAACTTATTTGCTATAGTTTGATTAATTCTTAAGTATATATGAATTTTATGGTGATTGGTTCTCCTTGCTTAATGATAAGAAGAATATGAATAGCATCTTATCCATATGAATTATTCCGCATGTATAAGAAAAGCATGTGAAAATGTTTTAGTGGACTTAGTCTATGCACACGTAATAGTGGCCAGTTAAGGGTTGGGTTTTGGAAACTCGGACTTAACTCGAGTCGTGAAGACCCATCTTTTCTCACTTATTTAAAAAAAAATATATATACTCTGATTTTTGTCGAATGAAAAAGGACGGGGCGTTACATTTGTAATCAAAGCCAAACCGGAAGTGTTGAATCTAGCAAAGTAAGATTAATACGGTATCATGTCTCACTGACGGATAAGAATCTCAACTGACCGACTCTTCAGAGTTTGCTGCACGGTGTCCAAATTAATTTACTTTGATAAGAATCAGGCTGTAAGGATACAATTTGAGAATAACCTTTGATGAGAAAAACAATAGCAAGGGAAGTACCATCACTATAAATTATAGATATATCAAACATAGCGAAATAGGTCGTCCCTCCTCGAACAAGAAACATCATGTGATATATAGAAAATCTCCCCAAAACAAGAAATACAAGATATCACTTAGGCAATTTCCCCAAGTAAGGAACACAAGTCATACATAGGAGGACTAAACAAAATTTTCCCCTCTCTATGATTATTTGATCAAGTATAATTCAAAGTATGTGAACACAAGTTCTTATTGGCAAACTAAGTCAATCAATGTTTCAATGACTTAAGAAAATGCCTCCAAGAAGAAAAATACCAGACAGAACCCACATCAGGAAGAGGGACAGGACAGTGTGAATATTCCTGAGGTACCTCCCGAGCTACAGAGCCTAGTACAGGCAGTGGTCACCTCTGTTCTACAGCAACACCAGAACGACAATGGAGGCACAACCTCCAATGAATCTCAGGACCAAACAATGGTCAAAGATTTCCAACAACAACGTCCCCCTTATTTCAAATGGAAGGAAGGACCCGCAGGAGCGAAGAACTGGATTGAGAATATCACAAAGATCTTGAAGCTTATTAAGATCACCGATGACCAGGACTGAATACTGTTGGCTACCTCACAACTGGTAGATGATGCTGGCAAATGGTGGAAGGTCATCGAACATCAACAAGCGCAGATTCCAGCGGAGGATAGAACAGAGATAACTTGGAACTAGTTTGCTGGGATGTTTTCAGAATGTGAACATCAAGTGAGGTGGCATGTGAGTGATGTGGCATGTTCATGTCCTCACATGGAAGCCAACTAAGCAAGGATACCACGTCATCGAGTGAGGTGGAAAGTAAAATTGAGGTGGCATACAAGTGGAGGTGACACACCAAGTGACATGGCCAAAGGGCTCCTGGGTAGTCAGTCCCGAAACCCTGCGCAGAGGGAGGAGCCCACACTCCATCGGTAATCCCGATTCATTTGTTGATGGGTCTACAGTGCCCTGTTGGTTGCCGCCTCAAACACTGTGGACATAATTGGCCAAGGAAACCATTGATATGATTTATGATGAGATTGAGTATGGACAATGAGTGGGATATCATTTGGCATTGACACTCATGGCATGACACTTAGGTTAGCATGATTATGATATGAACATCATGCATTGTTTTAGTATTTATAAGATGTTTTACAAAGATGATGTTAATGATGTATATACCCTTGATTGATGTTAATCTAATATTACTCCTAAGTGTACCATAACCCTAATTGGAATACCTACTGGGCATGTTGACTAATGCCCTACTTCTACCCTATAGATGATGGAACAGAGAATGATAAGGAAAAGGACGTGGGACCGGAAGGGAGCCAAGCATAGGAGCTTGGAAATATTTAATGTTTAAATTACTTATGTTGATTTCAATGATGTATTGGGAAGACTTATATTTTGGACTGTAATAACTTAGAACTTATTTGCTATAGTTTGATTAATTCTTAAGTATATATGAATTTTATGGTGATTGGTTCTCCTTGCTTAATGATGAGAAGAATATGAATAGCATCTTATCCATATGAATTATTCCGCATGTATAGGAAAAGCGTGTGAAAATGTTTTAGTGGACTTAGTCTATGCACACGTAATAGTGGCTAGTTAAGGGTCGGGTTTTGGAAACTTGGACATAACTCGCGTCGTGACGACCCTTCCTCTCTCACTTATTTAAAAGAAAAATATATACTCTGATTTTTTTACAGTGAAAAAGGGCGGGGTGTTACATTTTATAGTGGTTCTGGAGTACCTCTCCTTAATTCACTTTCGGGTTACAGGTTTTAAAAAAGAAAATTCAAACCAAGAAGCACTTTCCTTAAAGCTCTTTCTCGTTAACGCATGCTTCTTGAAGATCACACCCAAGTTGTGTCGACGCTCCTTCATGCAGTTGTCGTGTAGCAATCACAATCTCTAGGTGATAAAGAAACTTTGCTTCACCAAAGCTTTCCTGGTTTATAGATTTCTCACTTGCAAACTCAATCCGAAGATTGGTTGTTTATGATCTTTCTATTCTCCTCTCTTCTTACTTGAAAACACAATCAATAGATTAGTTGTTTATGATCTTTCCCACAAGAGTGTTGATCGTTACTTAGAGTGTATAACTCTTTTCAGTTCAAGGAAGATAGTAAAAATGATCACACAACACTCATATTTATAGAGAAATTTGAACGGTCATTTAGACTGTCTAGGACGACAGGTCAGTGGCATCGATGGGTCGGTGTTCATATTTATTACCGTTCAACCGCCCGACCGTTGCGCATTAAATGCACCCCCAACGACATAATTTCTTTCCTGCAGACATGTCAGTGTCGCCGATGGGTCGACAGTTATGGCACCGATGGGTCGGTCCATACGAGAGGGTCGTTCTGGTGTAAAAGTATGCTTGACAGTAGTTTCCACTTTGCAAACCTGTTACCAAGAACGACCTGTCGCTCTTTACCAATGGGTCGTTCCTATTACTCTCAATCGGTCGTGATATACCGAGATGTCTGTTTATTGAGAGTCCTTATGAGTTCACAATCTAGAAATCATAAGTTTTATACCGACGAGTTGTCAACCATGAGGGTCATTCAAGTTCATCATCGAGGGGTCGGTGCATACTAGACTCTCGGTTAGAAGCATATCCAGAATGACAGTTCGAAGTTCTAGAACTTATGTCAAACTGGCCAGCCAGTCTTTCGACCATGATAGGTCATTCCTGACTACACCGAGAGGTCGGTGAGATATATTGTTCTGAAAGTTCATTTCTAATTCATGTTAAACATCGTCTCTAGGCAAGTTATGTTTATTACCAACATATGCAACTAAGCCTAGGAATAGTCCTCTTAAGGTGTGGGTTCCACCTAAGGTCATCTATGGCCATATACCTGTTTTTGTGATTGCCATGACGATGAGCTTTGAGCTTGGTGGAGCATGATGTTCTTCCTTGATCATTTTAAGTCTTCAAGTTTCTTGGCAAGTGTTTCTACCCGAGTCATGAAATTGACAAACAGGGACACGGCCAATCCGGAGCACTAACAAAATCTATTAAGGATTATTAATTCTTTATTTGTGTTATGTATTATATTCAAATTATTGGTGATTATTTTGCAGAAGCCTAATTCTAAGTTTTAAAAAGATACTAACTTTAACTCTAGTGCATTTTATATTATCACTTTGAGTGCTCACTTCCAAGCCGATACTCTTTATTTGTAGCGTAGCAGAAACGCCGACCTGTAGCCATCAGTAGCGCTGCGGAAACGCTGCTCATTGGTAAAAAGGGACCAGGCACTGAGTGATTTCTTTCTGTACTCTCTAGGCCTAAGTCAATATTTCTCCATGGTCCAATCCATAAGAAAATACGAGTAGTGGCTTGAGCATTCAATATCTCTCTAGGCCTAACTCAATATGTCTCCATGGTCAAATCCAGAAGATAATATGTGTAGTGGCCTGAGAACTTAATCTGTACCCTCTGGGCAAAGTCTCAATACTCTACCCTGGCTAGGAAGAAATATGTGACTAGGCACTGAGCACCTCAATTTTTATTCTTATTGGGTATTTTGATTGGCTGAATATTCTGACTCTAACTTAAAATTAAGTAGTAACCTAGTATGGGGTCTCACAACCATTTCCCTTGAATCTCCTGGAAGTGGGTTAGAAAGATTTGAATTGTTATAAATATATATTGCACTGTTTATGAATGTGTATTAAGTTTGTTTATGAATGTATATTCATTGTATTCCTATTTGTGTAACAGATACCCGTGATACCCTACGTTTTTTACGGTGAAGAGACTTAGTAATACAGCGTTGGTAAATCAGGTTATGTAAATCTAGAGCAATAAGTGGTTTCATGGATTTTACATGATATGGAAAAGACGGAATAGGCCAGAATGCAAAACTTGACACTACTTCCATGTGAGGGATGAAAATTGTTTCTAATTATTAGGACAAAAGGATAACACGGTGTTAGGGTCGAGGTCCACTAGTCTATAAAAGAATGAACTCACTTACATGCCTACATTGACATATTGCTAAGAGATATTATATTGATACTGATGATGTTTATCATATATATTATTGTGATATTAATGATGATATGCTCCGATGTGAGAACCTGAGCATCATGTTTTGATGAAAGATAGAACAATAAAGTTGATACTCCCTCCACGTACACTTAGGTGCAGGGCAATGGTTGACCATTGTGGTCATATTATTGGCGATAGGCTGGACCATTGAAGTCACATATTATTGGCAATACGTCGGCAATTGGACAGACCATTGGAGTCGTTTATGCTCTTGCAAGATGCTGCATTTTGACTATGTCGGGACTTAATGCATTGGATATCCAGTGTTGTGCTTCTGGTGTGTGACAGTGGTGATGACTTGGTAAATTGGTAAAGTAGACTAGTTTTGATTTGAAGTATGATTAATGGTATAAGTAAACCATTATGATATTTATGATTAATCTGCATGCTCTAACCTGATGTTGATTATTTTATTATGTTAACTTTTCTTCAATGGGCTTATAGTTCACAACCCTCACATTTCATGATTTGTACCTGAGAAGGAGGAACCTCCATTGCAGGCTTAGGATGAGAAAGCCGATGTTGTCGTTTGTATCTCCCACAGCTAGGAAATACATTCATTTGTCCTGTGGTTTATAAACCATATTTTGTATAAGTACCGCATGTGGCACTTATTACCTTTAGAAGTGTAACGCCCGCCCCTTTTCACTACGCTTAAGCCGAAAATCAGAGTATATATATATATATATATATATATATATATATATATTTTTTTTTTTTTTTTATTTTATTTTGAAATAAAAAGTGACAAAGGGCACGGGACGTCACGACGCGAGTTAAGTCCGAGCTTCCAAAGCCCTACCCTTAACTGGCCAACCCTACGTGTGTTTGGAGCTAAGTCCACGAAGAAGAGTTCACACGCAAAAGTAAGCTTGCGGAATTATACTTAATGCGGAATTATAATAGAATCTATCCTACCAATTTTAGATAGCAAGGAAGTTACATCACTAAAATTACTAAAATACCTCAAAATGATAATGTCGATAAATAAGTCCAAACCATAGCAATTGTCAAAGTTATTACAGTCCGACGAGCTAAGTTACTCAAATTACATTTCCAAAATAAACGTAAATAAATTAACTAGCTCGCTCCCCCAAGCTCCTACGCTTGGCTCCCGTCACGTCCTTCATTTCCTGCGTCATCATCTAAGGTGGAAGTAGGGCATTAGACAACGCGCCCAGTAGGTACTCCGAGTAGGGCCAACACATGAATTAGTGATAACAAAGCACATAGGCAATAATATAACAAAAACCATGAATACATGCTATGCCATGGGTGTCTTATGTCATGAGTCCCACCCATCATGCACATCATCATTGTACAATGTCCTTTTCCAATCATACATAATGTCCCCCTTGATGGAAAACCCTCATCAAGGTATTATAATCACAAGCATCCCCCTTGATGGCAAAGCCTCATCAAGGTAAAATAAATACAAAGTATCCCCATGTATGTTTATCGGTCGCCCCGACGGAGCATGGACTCTGGTTCCATTTCGTCCCTCCCATGCCATGCATGAGATGTAAATGCAACATGTCATATAAATCATAGCATTAAAAATCCATCTTAAACATGTCATATGATTATCAAAATAAATCAAGAAAACACATCTTTATAACACATAATCCATGGCTTACAATAAGGTTGGAATCCTGCCGAATACCGACTAGTGTTCCTTTACGTTTTCCGTCCACGAATTCGGTCCTCAATCGCGCACCGCTTGTGATGTCCCGATACCTTATTATACCTCAATAAATCAGCCCATGTTTTAACCAGGTTTAAGTCCCTAACACATGCCTTAGTGGGGTTCGGACATACCCCATGGCCGAACCCTACTAATTAGGTTTGTGGGTCCCATCTTAATCCATCAAACATTCCAATTATGTGAGTCTAAAAACCAGCAACCCTAGGCTTTTTTGATCAGCAAATAAGATTATTATTTAGAGCCCTCAAGTCCACCAACATCCCCCATGGGGTTCGGCCATACACCATGACCGGACCCATGGTTCTTCATTTTTGGCCATAATTATGATTTTGCCACTGCTCCTTTCCATGGCTAATTACCTATTTATTTTTACATCCTTAGGTCCATAATTTATCCATAAACTTAGATCCATTAATGACTTACTAACCATGACATAACATCATTAAAAACAGCCCTTTACTTAACCTAATCCCCATTAATTTAAACACATACATAGCTCCAAACTTAACCCATCAAATGGCTTGTAAAATGGGTCATGGGTTCGGCCATACACCATGGCCGAACCCATGATGTCTTTCCCTTATTTTCCTTGGGTCTTTTCATCATATTTAGATCCACCACAAGTCCTTCCATGAGGGGATTCCATCATACATTTAAATCACCCCTTTTTTTATCAACATTTGGTACATTTTTGAGTCCATCAAAGCTACCAACATTCCCCATTATTTTTCTATATTTTACACCCATTAAATTTACTAATACATCACCATAGGGTTCGGCCATACACCATGGCCGAACCCATGGTTCATGGTTTATCCTCATCTACCACTCTTGAGGCCATAAGAACCAATCACATTTCTCCATGGATTTCCCTCATTAAAACCCTTAAAATTTTGCTAACATTTAATCATTAAAACCTTAAAATCATCAATCATTATTCCATGGTTTCTTTCCTTAAAACCCCTTAAAATTTACTTAATCAACTACCATGGGGTTCGGCCATACTACATGGCCGAACCCTATGGTCCATCATTCCTCAAAAATTACATAATGTCCTTAATAGTCCTTTATTTTTCTTAACCTATCTCACCCATTAGGGTTTGTCCATTTCTCATCCTTTCCTTGGATGGATTTTAGATCCATGGCCCATAACATTTTGGCCACCATTTAATCCAAGTAAATGGACTCCATGATCACCTTTTTAACCCTTAAAAAAATTTAAACTCTTGTTGAGAATTACTTACCACTTCGGCGGTTCCTCCGACTTCTTTTTTCTCGTCTTGGTTCCTTAGCCTTTCTCCTTCTTATTCTCCTTGATCTTCGGCCAAGATGTGCTTGATCAAAATGAGATCATCAAGGTTTGGGTTCGGCCAAAATGGAGTGGGTTTGAGAGAGGAAGGGGAGGAGAGGATGGGAAAAAATATCTCAAGCCTTAGGTCTTGAAGTGGGGGTCGGCCAAGCCTAGTTTTTTTCCCTCTTTTCTTCTAAGTTTTTTCTTCTTCTTCTCCTTAAGTAAGGTCGACTAAGAGAGGGAGGGGGAGAGGGAGAGAGTGAGATCAGAATGGGATAGAGAAATGAGATGAAAACCCATCTCATCTCTTTGGTTTGCTTGGGTTACACTTCTCCATCATTTCCATTCACCAACCAACATGGGGGAGTATGGCTTACATGACCTTAGTGGTGGTCGTTGGGATGAAACCACCACCATGCCAACGGTTTTGGGTCTTAAGGTGGGTGGTTTGGTCTTCCCATCAAGTCCATTGACCAACATCATGGGGAGGGGTATGGGTTCTCATGCCTTTGGTGGTGGTGGTTGAGATGAAACCACCACCCTTAGCCAACGGTTTTGGTGTGTTTAAATGAGTGGTTTGGGTGGTTTCAATGAGATGAAACCACCCATTGACTCACCCCTTTGACTCACCCCTTTGACTCACTCCTTTGACCCATTTGACTCACCTAATTATTTAATTAATTGGATCCTTAACTTAGGTTAATTAATTCCCATTTAATCTAATTCCATTTTATTTCCTTAAATTCCCTCCATGAATCCACCCATGGTTGACCAAGTCAACCATGGTGTCCGACCCCACTAACTCCTTATCCTACCCGCCACCTCACTTGATGAGGTGGAGGTGGGCCCCATTCGGCCATGTCACCTTGGTCTAATCAAGATTAGCTTAGGTGATTTTACATTAATTAATTCAACTTAATTTACTTGATCCTCCTTAATTCCCTTTGACTTATCCATGGTTGACCAAGTCAACCATGATGGTCGGCCCCACCTAAATCATGGTCCACACTCCACCTCACTTGATGAGGTGGAGGTGGGCCCCACTTGGTTATGCCATCTTGATTTATTTACCACTAACTTAGGTGATTTAAATTTAATTAAATCTATTCCAACTAATTGGATCACCATTGGGCCCATGGCCCAATTGAATTCACCTCCTACCCATTTACCTTAGAGCTTAAATCATCTTGACCGATTGGGTCCCAAATGGGTATTTGACCCAATTTGACCATCCTTGGCCCAATTGATCATTATTGACCCAATTAAGTGGACTCATTCTAATCCATGGCTCATTGGACCATACTTGGGCCATTGCCCAAATTTTGATCCATTTAACATCTATTCCTTCAAAATTCCCAATTTCCATCATTAAAATAAATAATAGCCAACATTTATATTGATTTAAAAATCTGGGCTATTGCAAGAAGCATGTATTAAACCACTATGTTACTGTACGTAACTCTAATAGGAATGATGATGCTCTGATCATATTTATGGAAATACTTGTTTGTATGATATGTGTTGTATATGGGTAGATATATGGTATGTGTTTGAGTGCACGCGTGAAGAGCATGTATGAGATTTTATTTTCTGGGCTTAATAGTTTATTTTGAGGATCCAGTCCAGTTAGAATGTTAGATTATTGGAGATTATTTTAAATAAAAGTTATTAACGTTTCGGGCCCACAATCGGGTCAGGGAGTTACATAATGAGCAGCACCAAGTTGACACATATTGTGAATCGATATACTGGTTTTGGAATTTGTCATTCCAAGACACTGATTAAAATCGATGTGTCCCCTTGGGTTGCGAGAGTTTTGTCTACGAAAAACTCTGTATTTTGAGTTTACTCTCAGATGGTGTATATCGTGCCAAATGATATATCCTGAGAAGTTTCAGATACATAATGTGTGTCGATATGTCTTTGAAGGCTGAAACTATTCAGATTGTAAAAACTCCGAAAGCCTTTGTCAGTACATATTGCCTTTGTATACAGATCGTGTCTTGGCTAGAGAACACATCGATCTACTCGATATATCGTGCGTGTTTAAAATTGTTCCGTTGAGAACATAATCATTGGACAACGGACATATTACTACGGTCTTATTTAAAACAGCACACATCAACCCTAGCGATGTATCGTTTGGCTCAATGGTCAGTTTTATGATTTGCCCATATATATTGCTTCGATCTTTTGAGTTCAATAGAGGCAGTTCCTTGAGCATAAATTAGAAAACACTCTAAAGCAAATCAGAGCTCTCATACATCTCTCTAAGCACAATACGTTGGTGTATTCATTTTGAAGTCTAATCTTGATAGATTGAGATTGAGAGAGAGGGAGAAATACCAAGCTTAGGATCAACTTGCAAATCCATATCCTAGCAACCTCCCATACATTGTGATTGCAAATAATCCGATCATCATCGTACGACAATACATTGGGAGATTCATAAGAAACACACATCTACATTAAGCAAACTCAACAAAGGAAAATGCTTCTTCTTAGTGTTTTAATTTATAAATCATCTTGTAATATGGATTAGAGGGGTTTACTCTTGAACCACTATAAAAAATAGAGAGATAAGGACGTAGACCAGGGTAGGTTGAACCTTTCAGAAACTTAGGGGATTAGGTGAAATTCCCAATTAATTGAGATAGGTAGAATTTATACTCTATTTGTGAGGGTGTAAGTCCCCACATAGTGAATTCGGGATAACCCAAGGTTGGGTGAGTCCTTAGAGTGGATGTAGGAGGGATTACTCCGAACCACTATATATCTAGCGTTGTGGGTGATTAATATTGTTTGAGTGTTTGATCAACAATTGGTACACTATTGTTCACAAAAACACTTTGCATCTTGATTATCTAATTAATCTGCTGCTTGTAATTTTAATTAATCAAGAACTTTGCTAAGACCAAAATAAGTGGTGATTGCCCTATTCATCCCTCCTCTAGGGTCAATGTTGGACCGTGTTCTAGCACACTGGGGACTTTAATGTACCATAACACTTACCATAATCTAATAACACATACCCATCAGAATTGCACATAAGAAACGAAGTAGTTTTATTACATGTCTATTATGTCTCAATCAGACACATAAGGAGTTTATTAGATTACATAAGTTCGTACAAACAATACTTAAAACAAAACACAGCTATTCCCAATAGCGGGGAAATATAAAGTCTTCCTCCCTATTGTTGAGGCTCATCCAAGCCATCCTCATCCAGGTTTCCTGCAACGTAAGGGATGTGAGCTAAACAGCCCAGAGAAGAGAAAACAACAATAAAGCATATTATCATCACAAATATGTTATCACCCAATATTTTGAACACTCAGAAATCATGTATTTTTCTCTGAGATCAACATATAACATAGTTATCCAAATGCATGTTCTTTCTTTCTCAAAAAAAATACCCATGTCTATCGACATCTACTGTTTACACTCAAACAGCGCATACGTTATACATCGTCGGCCTTTAGGGCTCAATGCTTCACCTCATTATGTATCTACACTCTACACCTGAGTTATTCACAACCCAGTGCTCCACACAGTGCGTGAGGGTAATTTTATATGCACAACACATCAAACAATGCATACCAATAATGAATAAAATCCCTGTTTAACCCATTAATACATCCCACATGATCATGATATCCTTACTCAACCAACATGGATTCTTAAGCCCACCCACATGGAATCGTACATTTATATCAGCATTTGTGTTTAACTATACTATGCTGAAAAATAAACACAGTTCAAACCCCACAAACAGGTAAATAAATTACAGTATAACAACTGGAATATAACTCTCATTTGATGAGACTATTATCGTTACTTTCATCTCTAGTCGGATGCGTCTACCCTCTGTTCACCATTTACAGTGTAAAGGTATTTATCCTGCAATACACCGTTATACACACAAGTATATAGATACGTGCATTCCAACCAAAATCACAAGTTCGAAACGAATCTATTACAAGATCTCCAACTAGATAATCAGTCAGCCTCTAGGCACATGAGTGGGTTCTGTACTCCGTTTTAAGATGGCTAGGTCTCGGCATCCCTCACACTCTTGTTCACACTTCACACATGGAAACACACATCTTATCCCATTTACGTCTTGAACGGTGTCGGTAACACGTTCCAGTCTCGTTCCAATCTCGTTCACATTTTTTCCGTTAATATAGTAACGACGGACTCCCATTCATTGTTGTATGATCAACGATATAAGAATTCAGGTTTATAATGCAAATATGATATGCATTTTAATAAGCACAATGTCGTTGAATCTCTTCACAGTAAATTGGCAAGTGTTTTTTATGAACTTTAAAAATGGTTAAAAATTGAATGAATACGCGGTGTATAATTCTATTTACGAATCTATCATTTATCTTTTCACATTTTAATCCCCCATTTAGGCGAGAAAATCAAAATGTACAAGTGTACGCGAAGAGTAACAGCCAGTGACAGTGCGTACGATAATACATTTTAAATAATAACAACAATCCAAGTGGTAGAAAAAAC
Source organism: Chimonanthus praecox (assembly GCA_022113865.1). NCBI lineage: Eukaryota > Viridiplantae > Streptophyta > Magnoliopsida > Laurales > Calycanthaceae > Chimonanthus > Chimonanthus praecox. Next base: position 26,967,594 of record CM039096.1, on the reverse strand, counting down.
TTACTAGAAAATAATAAAATAAAATAACACCGAATATGTGGTGTTTTAAGATGGTTAGGCATACAAAACACAAAGAAAATAAATTCAGTGCCCATCTCGTATTATCAGTGGGTGATCGTTACCGCAACATATTGAGACTTGTCCATCCAAGAAGCTGAAAAGTAGGGTTTATTACAACTAAGGTTACACCATATTTAAACATTATAAGACTTTAAATAAACAAGAAATCTGTCAAATACATGAATTTTGATCAAAATAAATCATTTTTAAAAATTTTGAAACTTTTCAAAAATTACATTTGTGTCCCCGTCGTTTGCTAAAATACCCATTACATCCCCTCATGTCGACTGGTCCAGAATCATTTGACCAGTCAAGATGTGCGTCACAATTCTATGTACCGCTATGTTCGACCAGTTGAGCCTCTTGCCTATCTTTTAGGCATTTTTTTCAGATTTTTTTTTCTAAGGCTTCCAACGGGTATTTTTTTCTAAAAAATTAACCAGAGCTATGTCTAAGTAAGATCTACAAAATAAAAACATTAAACTGAGGATCCTCATACCTAGATCTCCAGAAAAATCAACACAAAGTCCTTAGTTGCAGTTGCAAAAACAATACAGAAAAATTAAGAATTGAGAGGAAAAATAAAAACAGAAGTAGTGTTGGAAGTGTGATTTTTAATCTGAAACCATTCCCTCTATTTATATGCCTTTCATTTAAACACCTAAGCATCCCCAAACCTTGGATTACTGTAAGGTCCCCCCTTTTTTCACTTGCATAAATCAAAGTATATATATATATATTTTATACGTGAGAAAGAACGAGCCGTTACGACGCGAGTTAAGTTCGAGATTCCAAAATCCGACCCTTGACTGGCCACCATTACGTGTGCGTAGATTAAGTCCACTAAAACATTTACACACATTTATCTTATTGCTTGTAGAAATAATTTATCTGAATAAGATGCTATTCATTCTCTTTTCATCATTAGGCAAGGAAGCTAATCACCATGAAATTCCAATAAAACTTAAAAGATTATCAAACCATAGAAAATAAGTTCTAAGGTGTCCCAAATAGTCTAAATTATTACAACTCAAAATGTTAGTCCTCCGAATACATCATTAAAATCAAAACGAAGTAATTTAAACTTAAATTTTCCCAAGCTCCTATGCTTGGCTCTCTTCCGGTCCCACTTCATTTTCCTTAGTATTTCCTGTTCCATCATCTATAGGGTAGAAGTAGGGCATTAGTCAACATGCCCAGTAGGTATTCCAATTAGGGCTAGGGTACACATAGGAGTAATATTAGAATATCATAGATCAAGGGTTTATACATCATTAGTGGTATATTTGTAAAAATCTTATAAGTAATAAAGCAATGCATGATGTCCATATCATAATCATACTAACATAAGTGTCATATCATGGGTGTCAATGCCAAATGAAATCTCACCCAATGTCCATACCCAATCACATCTTAAATCAATCAATGGTTTCCTTGGCCAATTACGTCTACAGTGTTTGAGGCGGTAACCACCACGGCACTGTATACCCATCCACAAATTAATAGGGATTACCGATGGATGTGGGCTCCTCCCTCTGTGCGGTTTCGGGACTGACTACCCAGGAGCCCTTTGGCCATGTTACTTGTGTCACCTCCACTTGTATGCCACCTCAATTTTACTTTCCATGTCACTCGATGACGTGGCTCCCTTCCTTAGTTGCTTCCATGTGAGGACATGAACATGCCACATCACTCACATGCCACCACTTGATGAGGTGGACTTTAATGCATTAAATGCACTAACTTATCCAATTCAACTAACGTAACTAAATTTACCCAATTATTTTTAAATCAAGGTCACCCATGACCCATTGGATCTTAATTGGGTAATTGACCCATTTCCTTGCCCATCTAATATCCATTTCAACTTTTTAATTTCAAATTCAATAAAATTGCAATCCAAATTGGCCAATCCAATATAAGTTAAGGAAAATCCGGGGTGTTACAATTACAGGAGCTGAGGTGTAGGGAGGATTGGAGCAAGCCAATTCCCATTTTTTCTTCATTTTCTTTATTTTCAAAATAAAAAAATCAAAATATTTACAAAATATGTTCCAAGTTTAAGCAGTTTAAATTGGACATATTTAAAAAACTTTCTGACAAAATCTGCCACCGTAGTTGGGTTGTGAACACAAACTTTGATTAGGTTGGTGAAATTAGATTTTTGTTTTGATACCAATGTTAATGCCCTGGTTTGACTGAGTCACCTTGTTGTGAATTCCATGACCTAAAAGAGCATTGCGTTGGAAGATTGAAGACAATGAATCAAGACTCAAGTGTGTATATTGAATCAAGACTCAAGCATTGGAAGATCAAGTGCATGATTCAAACATGATCATGTTTATAGCAATCACAAAAGGTAAATTGTCCATAAATGACTCTAGGGTGGACCCCACACACCTAGGTGGACCTTGACTAGGCTTAGAGAACAAATTGGTAAATCAAAAATCAAATCTAGTGAACCTTGATAGCCAACAAAACCAATGAACTTAAAATTGTAAATCTGGTATTCTATCAGGAAGATACATTGTGTTTGGCGACACATCGCCGAAGACAGGACAAACCCATCGTGGTCCACAATCCATCGTCTGGAATGACAAAGATTCTGGTTGGAAAATACTGTCAAACTCATTCGTCCCAAGCCGAGACCATCATGTCTGCCTACCCATCATAAATTACAGGGACAACCCATCGTTGTCCATAACGCTTTGGTTGGTACTTTCAGAGTTCTGGTTGAAAATACTGTTAAATACAGTTGGTCTCAAGACGATACTATCATCTGTGGTGACCCATTAGCACTGGGCTCAAGAATCATCTTGGACACTACCCATTGGGTATGACCTTTTTCTATCTGTTGAGGTGTATTAAGTGTGCAACGGTCATATGGTTGGGGAACACTTTAGAACTCCCACGACCCATCGACAACTTATAGTTCTGGAAAAAATCTGGTTTGCCTATTTAAACTCCAAACTTTGGTGAGTTTGGTTGGACCTTTACACATAGGAAAATCTCAAGGCATTCCCAGAGATCCTAACCTCTCCCAACTTCTCGCAGAACACTTTACATTGGTGAATTTTTTGAAATCCAATCAAATCTTTTATTGAGATTGAGAAAGAGAAAAAAACAAGTCTAGGTTGGCATTTGCAAATCTTAGATCCTAAAACCTTTGTGATTGCACATACAAAGGCACATCTTCGTCATCAAGGACATCAAGTTGGGAGAACTCTTCTACAAGCACAACATCCACATCAAAGAGCTACAAAGGCAAGTGTTTCTTCTTGTGTGATAACTTTCATATCATCTTGTGAAGTTGATTAAAGCAAGGTGATTGAACCACTATAGAAAATAAGGGATAAGAAAGTAGGCCGGGGTAGGTCGAACCTTTCAAAACATTAGGTGAATGGGTGAAATTCTCATTCTATTGTGTAGGCGTAATTCGAACTCTATTTGTTAGAGCATAATTCTCTTACGTAGTGAATTTGGGATTACCCAAGAGTCGGTGAGTCCATCAGTGGATGTATGAGGGATTTACTCCTAACCACTATACATCGGGTGTTTGGCTTGCTTGTGTGATTGCTCTATTATTTGTACACTATCTTGTTCACACAACACACTTCTCTCGATTAATCTTGTTTATTCCGCTGCTTATATTTTAATTAATCAGGAAATTTGAAAAGGACACAGAAATTGGGGATTGTCTTATTCACCCCCCCTCTAAGATCAACCTTGTTTTAGCATCAGGAACTTTCAACCAAAAATCGTGTATATTTTACAAAACAAATATTTAAAAAAAAATGACGATACGTCCGATATTCGAAATCGGGAGTTTTTATAATGTCGAATTAAAATTCTAAAGTACCAAAGATTTGCCAGAACACAGATTGACTATGATTACAATTTGCAAATTTTTGGATCACGGCATATTAAAAAAATCAGGGTTTCACAAAAAATTTAGATAATGATAGGTTAAAAATCCTGTCTCGAGAAAACATCGGAAAAATCCAGAAATACCACTGAGTAGAGTACACAATGACATAGAGTGTCTGCAAGTTTCAAAGTTTGACTACGTCAGCCGAGTGGTCCATACACTCCGATAGTTTTCAAGACACTATTCATGGATTTTCATGTAAAACAAAGTACATTGTGAAATGTCTATTTATCCCTCCAGATTTCAACGAGCTGGATCACTGAACAAACGAACTCAGATTGAGTCAAATTTGTAACACCCCGTCCTTTTTTACTCGCCGAAAATCAGAGTATAAAAAAAATCATCCCACCATAGCAAAAATAAACTAAGTTATTAAAACCCAAAATGCTAATTATCTCAAATACATTGTTCCAAAAATAATTAAGTAAAGTAAACATAATCTGTCCAATTTCCTATACTTGGCTTCCTTCAGTCCGTTGTCCTTTCCATTCCCTGTTCCATCATCTAAAGGGTAAAAGTAGGGCGTTAGTCAACGAGCCCAGTAGGAATTCCAAATAGGGTTATTCACATAGGATCAATATAAAAATCAAAATAAAAACATCATATTAAAACAGTAAACATATCATTGTACCAAAAGCAGCGCATGATAATCATATCTAGATCATGCAAATGTATGTGTCATGTCATGGGTGTCATATGCCCATGGTCCCTCACCCAATCTTCATATCAAACACCATACAAATCATAATAACATTTTCCTTCATATAATGAAACCATTTCAAGGTGTTCCCTTGGCCATTTACGTCCGCAGTGTTTTGTGACGGCACCACCAGGTCACTATACCTCCCCACGTGTGTTAATCGGAATTACCGATGGAGCGTGGACTCCACCCTCTGCAGGGTTTTTGGAGTGGTTACCCCGGAGTCCTGTGGCCCAAATTACGCCATACTCCTATCTAGCAATCCCGGACAAGGCCAACAAATCAATGGTTCAAATAGCTTTACATAAGCTAGTCTCAAGCCCCAAGTCATGTCTGGACAGGTCATAACTTGCCTTGCTGCTCCATATTCCCTCCCATGCCATGCATGAGATTATGGATGCACAAATGTCATTTCGTATCAAAATACATAATAACATTGAAAATAGTTCATAAAACATATGCCATTCATTTAACCAAAATAACTCATCATGTTTGTAAATCAATACTAGAAACATATACATATAGAGATCCTTATGCATATCAATAAGGTAGGAATCCTACCAATCCTAATAATATCCTTGTTGTTTGGTGAAGATTCCGAACGACGATCACGTCAAAACCGAAATGCAAACCCTTTTGCGAAAACTCGTTGTCTTAATGAATTAAATCATACACATATGTCAATTTGATTGTCCATTCAATTCCCATCATCACTTACATCCTTCCAGATATACTGAAACCTCTAGAATATTATTTAAAATTTAAACTTTTCATTTCAGTTGACTGAATCCCTCATCCAGTCAACTGAAACACGTCAAGTCACTGTTCTTTGTCTTACCGCAAACTTTCAGTCTGTTGAAACCCGACTTGGAACTGTCTTATCCCTGACTTGCTACCTTTCAGTCGACTAAATCACATATTCAGTCGGCTGACTCTGAGTAAAACCCTTCGTATCCCTGGTCAATCCTCTTTCAGTAGACTGAATCAGAGATTCAGCCGGCTGACTTTGGACCAGATAAACTGTGTGTTCGGCCAGTGTGTATTCAGTCGGCTGAATCATTAACACATCAGATTACATTGCTTATCTGATATGTTTACTTTCAGTCGACTGAATAATATATTCAGTAGGCTGAAACACCAATAAACATTGTATACTTTAATCCTGTCCATGTTCAGTCGACTGAATCACAAGATTTAGTCGATTGAAACTCCCAGAAACTGATTTCTATTACAGCCAACTCCAGTTCAGTCGGCTGAATCAAAGATTCAGCCGACTGACTGTTTTGTCAGTCTTTTCTATTTGCATATTTGTACATCCTTTCTTCATGAAATTCCCTCCTAATATTATTCCAATATATTTAACATCATCCATGTAACTCTTAGAAGGATTTACTCTACTCACTAGCCAATGCTAGGATCATTTCTCTAATTCATTCAATTTTGTACTATTACAGCATAGTTTTGCATTCGAACCTTTGGTTGTTTGTTACAACACTTATCCATTCCCTGAATGGATTACCAATTCCATGGCTCTAACACGATTTAGCCATCCATTCCAACCGAATCTAGAACCCATAGGTTCGGCCACCTCTAAGTGTCGAATCCTTCTCCTTCCTTTGCTCTTCCCAATTCCTCTAAGTGTCGAATGTTGGTGGAAGAGAGAGAAAAGATAATTTTTTTTTTTCAATAACAGAATCGGCAAAGGGGTTTGAGCAACCCCTTGCTGTGTCTCTTTGTATACCAACCTAGTGCCTCTCACTTCCCTTCATTTAAGTTTGTATCTAACCAAGGAGTCCCTTGGTTTAACCAAGGAGACCCTTGGTCTCATGCCTCTTTGACTTCAAACGTGAATTGACTTCTTAGTCATTTAGATGGAAACCTTCCATCTTCCATCTCAACTCAACTTAGTGTATATGAATTCATTTCCCAACTCAAGTTAATTGAACTCAATTTAACTTAGGCATTTTTTTCTTAAACTCAAGACTTGTACCCATTTTTAACTTGGGTTCCAATTGGGTAATTGACCCATTTAATTACATTTACCCAATTATTTTCAATCAACTCTACCCATGATCCATTGGATCTTAATTGGGTTATTGAGCCAACTCCTTTACCCATCTAAGCTCCATTTCATCCATAAATCTTAAATTCAACCAACTTAACAATTTAAATAGATAAAATCCAATATATTTATGCATTGAAAAATCCGAGTGTTGCAATATTACCCTCTTTTGAAATTTTCATCCTGAAAATCGGGCGAAGTAGGGTTTGATTACATAAATAGCTCAGGATGAGCTGCTCTCATTCCCTATTCGAGTTCCCAAGTGGCTTCCATTACCATGTCGGTCCCATACCACCTTGACGAATTGAATTGCTCAGTTCTGTAACACCCTTTGTTCTGTCTCCACCACTCTGATAGGCCTTTCGACGTAAGTCACGTCGCTTTGCACTTCTATGTTTTGTACATTCAGCACATGCGAGGGATCAGGATTGTACTTCCTCGACATGGATACATGAAATACATCGAGCAGTGATGATAACTGCGGAGGAAGTATCAATTGATACGCCACTTCCCCCACTCTCTCTTGGATTGGAAAGGGTCTTACAAATCTAGGTGACAGTTTCCCTTTCTTTCCAAATCGCATGTGTCCCTTTTGTGGCGAGACTTTCAAAAACACTAGGTCTCCCACATCAAACTCAAGGAACCTCCTTCTCTTGTTAGAGTAGCTCTTTTGTCGACTTTGTATAGTGAGTAGATGTTGTCGTATTACCTTGATCTGTTCTGTGGTTTCTGCAACCAGATCAGGTCCAATAAGAGTAGGCTCTCTGACCTCTGTCCAACACACTGGTGATCTACAAGGTCTACCGTACAATGCTTCAAATTGAACCATCTTGAGACTTGCCTGGTAAATTTTGTTGTACGAGAACTCAACCAGTGGTAAATAATCTTCCCAACCACCCTTGAAGTCTAACATGCATGCTCTCAGCATATGCTCCAATGTCTGTATTATTCTCTCTAACTGTCCGTCAGTCTGTGGATGGAAAGTTGTGCTGATCAACAAGTTGGTTACCATAGCCGACTGCATGCTCTACCACACTCTGCCAGAGAATCGGCCATCTCTATCAAACACAATGGTCATGGGAATACCATGTAGTCTAATGATATCCTTGTTGTATCGTCGTCCCAAGGTCTCAGATGAATCTGTCATCTTGATTGGGAGAAAATGTGCAGACTTGGTCAATCGATCTACCACAAACCATATTGCATCGTTGCCCTTTGATGACCTTGGCAACCCTGTTACAAAATTAATGGAAATATGCTCCCATTTCCATTCCGACACTGGTAAGGGCTTGAGTAAGCCTGGTGGTTTCTGATGATCAGTCTTGACTTGCTGACAAGTTAGGCAATGCGAAACAAAATCAGCAACATCTCTTTTAAGTCCATGCCTCCAATAGTGTCTCTTCAGGTCATGGTACGTCTTGGTGCTACCCGGATGAATAGAGAATTTTGTTTGGTGTGCCTCGATCAATAGTTCTCTTCTGCAACTTTGAGGCACATATGTCCTGCCTCGAAATAAAAGAACTTGTCCCTGTCGTAATTCCCATTCCGGTACAACCTCACCAGTAGACATCTTAGCCCATATTTCTTCCACTTCCGGATCTGTCCGCTGCTCTTGCTCAATCTTGGAAACCATGTTGGACCGTACAATCAGATTGTACATACTTCCACGGTCCTTGCTATACAAATTAAATTCCCAGATGGTGGTCAACATCTCTCATTCCTTCATAATGAAACTGGCCATTGTTGCATGTGCCATGCGACTGATGGCATCCGCCACTTTGTTCACCTTGCCAGGATGATATCGAAGTGCAAACTCGTAATCTTGTAGATACTCCATCCATCTGTGCTGCCTCATTTTGATTTCTTTCTGATCAAATAGATATTTCAAACTTTTGTGAACTGAAAATACCTCCAATTTCTTGCCATAAAGATAGTGTCTCCAACTTTTGAGGGCAAAGACCACAACGACTAATTCGAGATCATGTGTGGGATAGTGGCATTCATGAATTTCAACTGCCTTGAACCATGAACCACTATGTGATGACTTTGAGTAAAAGCACACCCAAGTCCTTCCCTGAAGCATCACAATATACTTCATAGCCCTTGCCTCTTCCGGCAGAATCAGAATATGAGCAATCGTAAACTTCTCCTTCAGTCTTCGAACCTTCGGTTGCACACATCAGACCATTCAAATACGGATTTGATGTAGCCTGACATAAGATCAATTTTGGAGAAATCGCTGGAGCCTCTAAGTTGATCGAACAGATCATCAATTCTGGGTAGTGGGTACTTGTTCCTGACAGTCAGCTGATTCAATTTCCTGTAATTCACACATCCGAAGTTTACCATCCTTCTTCTTCACAAATAATACCGGTGCTCCTCAAGATGATGTGCTGTTCTGGATACATCCTAGTCTGAGTAGTTCATCAATTTGTTTCTTCAGCTCAGACATCTCTGCTGGGGCCATCCGGTAATGCGGCAATGATACTTGAGCTGTGCTAGGATATAGCTGGTCACAAAATCAATCTTCCTTTTTGGAGGCCATATAGGGAATTCTGTCTGAAATACCTCTACATATTCTTTCACCACCACAGGTAGTACAGCCATTGGCGCCTTGTCTAGTTTGTTGTTGTTCAGTACTAGACGATTCATTTCATCATGCAATCTTCTGGTCATTAGAATGCTCTGTTTGTCGGCATGCACCACATATCGTTTTCCCTCGGGTGACCAAAATATCACTCTGTGGATGGAAGTCAATGCTTGTAACACCCCACCCTTTTCACTCTAATTTTCAGAGTTTATTTTTTTTAAAATATAATAACCAAGTGATCGGGCGGAGTGTCACGCGAGTTAAGTTTGGATCTCTAAATCCGACCCTAACTGGCCAAGCCCATGTGCATATGAACTAAGTCCATAAAACTGATCCGTCATGGTACATATATAACTTGCGGAATTAACTTAGTCTAAAACTAACTGAGGTTATAATAGAACCTATGACTATTCCAATTTTCCATTCTTAGATAGCAAAGTACATAATGTTTACATAAAAATCCATCCTACACTTGACCCAAATAATCATCAAAAACAGTCCATGGGGTTAGGCCATACACATGGCCGAACCCCAAGGTTTCCTTGATGTAAATCTTCTCATCCTACTTACTGATTTTTGGCCACAAAATGACCCATTTGACATATAAAATTTACCATGTTTTGACATGATTTTTGTCCTTTAAAAACACCAAACTTAATCCACTTTTATCATGGGGTTCGGCCAACCAAAATGGCCGAACCCAATGATGTATTTCTCCTTTTTGAACAATCTCATTCAAGATTAATCCCTTGATGTTTTCGGCCAATCCATAACCCAACACATGACACTTAAAACCATAATTTTAGAATTTTTCAAAGCATGAAAACAATCTAACTTAGCATCCAAAAACAGTCCATAATTTTGTTCCAAAAGACCATGTAATTTAACCCATTCTTTTCATGGGGTTCGGCCATCCCATGTGGCCGAACCCTATAACCATTTTTTTTTTATTATTCATGCACTTCCAACTAATATCTAACCCTTGTTAGATTTGGCCATCCAATGGCCGGATTATGATTTAAAAAATTGTTTATCGAAAAGCTACCATTTCCGCGACTCCTCCAATTGATCTTCACTCCTGCTTGTTCCTTTCCCTTTCTTAGCCTCTCCTTCTTCTTGATTCCTTGATGGTCAAGGACTGATTAAGCAACCAGCTGCTGCTCTAATTTTTGAAATGTAGAAAACGGCCAAGAGGTAGAGAGAGAAAGAATTTTGGCTTTGAATGAGAAACCATGATGCCCCCTCCTTTGCTCAAAGTATACTCTTGTCTTGTTGAAAGAAAGCAACCAAGGACAGATTGCAAATCAGTGACTAGCTGCTGTTCTCAGTGTTTGGAGAGATGGAGGACGCCCAAGAGAGAAAGAGATAATGATAGAGAATGAATTCCTCTTGACTAATCAACTTCAGCCCAAGGTTTAACCTTGTGTAACTCACCTCTCCATAATTAAAATCCTTTAAGTTCCTTGGGGTTTCATCTATGAAATGAAACCCCCCTAGCATCCAACGTCTATTATCTTTGGAGGTGAGAGTTTCATATGGAAATGAAACTCCCACTCCAATGGCTAGTCTTTGTAACAGCCCACTTTCATTCATATCTTACATGGGAGTTTCAAATGAAACCCCATGTGCTTCACCGTCTCCCATGCAACCCATGTAACTTCAAAATGTAACTCCCATTTTATTCATCACTTAGATGGGAGTTACATGCATGGTAATGCCTCCCATGCAGCCAACGTTTATTGTGTTAAAACCTTGTAATCAGTACACACCACTCTCATACACTCACTTAAAATATTTATTCATCCAACTCTTTTATTTAACTCACCCTGTAACGCCCCGCCCTTTCCGAGAAATCAGAGTCTAATTTTTTTTTTTTAAAAATAATAGTAAACATCGAAAGAGAGCGGGCGGCGTCACGACGCGAGTTAAGTTCAGACTACTCAAGTCTGAACCTTAACTGGCCACCCATGTGTACATGGACTATACCACGATAATGAATCACACATGGAACTAACATCAACATGCGGAAAAACCTAGATTAACTGTGGAATAGAAAGACTAGATAGCAAGTAACAGTCTCAAACATTAAATTAACATAATACAACCATCCAAAGTATTTATCCTAATCAAACCATAGCAAGTAACTACTTATTTACATGTCCATAATAAAGTATCAAATAACAGCAATTATAAATTCATTCCAGCATTCAAGCACTCAGGCTTGGCTTAGCTCCCCTCCCGATCAACGACCTTTTCTTTTCCTTTACTTGTACCTGCATTCTCCTCTGAGGATAGAATTAGGGCGTTAGATCAACGCGCCCAGTAGGTTCCCGATCAGGGCTACCACATGATCAGCATATATAAAACATGCAGATATATCATAATACATGATTAGTGAAAAACAGGTAAAACAATGCTATGAAGTATGCACATGCAATGAAACCCTCCCATCATGTACCTTCATAGCCATCACTTGACGTGCCACGCACCGACAAGGTAAATCTCAATACACTTCCATCTCTTCATCACTGACTGATTCATATCACCTATTAGTCCTCCTGGCGGGACTCTCATCGCCTAAGGAGACCATTGTGACTATGATCATCATGTTACTCCTCCTGGCGTGACTTGCACCGCCGAAAGAGGACGTAACCCATAATTGAAACACTGTAGAACCTCATTCATAATCCCATGTCTATGCATGAGATGCCAATGCCTGTATGCCATTTGTTAATCATAATATATCATTTGAAAAATAAAATAAACAAGTCTCATAAGAAAATTGGGGTAAAACTGTGGTTACAAGTAGGTAGGAAACCTACTGAAGCTTTGTTTAAGTATCCATTCCTTTCTGAGCTTCTCCTGGTCACGACTCGTTCGTCGTTCAACTCTCGTCACCTTGTGATACAATAATCAGTAAATCATATTGTCACTTAAATGTCCATTCACATATAAGACCCAAAACATCTTGTAAGTCCTTTGATCAATCCCTTCATTTGACTTGTATTCACAGATTTGCCATTGGTCTAACCAATGTCTATTCTTGCTCATAAAAAAAAATCATAAAAGTAATCTACCTTAGTGGGGTTCGGCCATACTACTTCGCCGAACCCTACCAATCCAATTTGTATTTCTTAATCCCTTCACAACCATTCAAATCACTTGGTTCCAATCCCTCACTTTCATCTACCACACTACTCCATGTAAATCAAATAAAACCCTAAAGCAACCCATGGGGTTCACTTGATCTGATTGATCCCTCAACTTCCCATGTTTATTCATGATTTAATCATGTTAACCCAACCATGAATTACACATGGTTCAGCCACATAACCAACCACCAAAACAGCCATTTAAACTTCACCAAAACATATTACTTACTGGGTGGCCGAACCCTATGTCCATTTTTTGATCTTTCACACATGCTTTAGGCGTTATTTAAACATGCAATATCAATATTATATTGCTGCCTTTAAACCTCTTAGAAACCATCTAATTAAATTCATACAAAACAGTCCATAAAGGTCCATGGTTTCCATGTTTCCCAACATGAAAACCAACAATCTTTTACATGGGGTTCGGCCCTCCATGGTGGCCGAACCCAATGGTTATGTTTACTATTTTTAAACCTCCAATCATCATGTAATAAACAGCATATTATTACCGAGTTTTAATAATTAAACATCATCCAATAACTAACCCAATTTCATAGGGTTCGGCCATGCTCATTGGCCGAACACCATGCCCTTTGGTTTTGAAACATTTAATCATTTATCTTGGGTCTGAACCAAACATCCAAATCCATGTTTTAACCTTCTTAAAAACATGCATTTTAAATCTAACACAAACATCTAATATCAGTCCCAACTTATATGGTCTTAACTTCCAAAAACCATCAAAACCAACCACTTGTTTCCATGGGGTTCGGCCATGCAAAGTGGCCGAACCCAATGGTCCATTTCCAATACTTTTAAACCATTGTTTTAGACCATGTTAACTTCAGCCTTTTTTCATTCAGATCCAGGTTTATAATCCTTTCTATAACATGTATTTGATTCTTAAATAAAACCCAAAAATCAGTCCATAAACCTCCATGGTTTAAATCTTACAAAACCATCAACATTAACCATAATATGACATGGGGTTCGGCCATCCAAAGTGGCCGAACCCTATGTCCATGTTTTCCATCTAATTGGACATAATAAAATCATACTTTAGCCCTTTGATAGATTTGACCATCACATGGCCGAATCATGTCTTATTTAACCCATTTTATTAAACATAATTCAATGGAAATACTTACCAATTTCCTTTGCCTTTTGCTCCTTGACTTCTTCCCTCTTGTTTCCTTTCTTCTTCCTTAGTTCCTAGCCGGTTGTATGCTTGATTCAATGGTGAGAAACACCAAGTCCAATTCGGCCAAATGAAGGTGTTCTTGAGAGAGGGAAAGAGATGGGATTCTAAGGCTTTTGCAATGATAAAAATCGGCCAAACATGGGTGTTGTTTGCTTTTGTATTTTAGCCCCCAAAACCCCTCCACTTCCTCATTAATTTTCCCATAATACGTGGTTGGTGTTAACCAAGGTACCTTGGCACCTACCCATGCAACCATTCAGCTTTCCATGCAACTCATCTCAAATCATTTGCATTAATCATTTACCATGAACTCACCAAAACAAGTCATTGTTTTGGGTTTGAGACCACTACCTTTCAAATTCCATTAAACTCACATTTACAGTCCCTTTAATTTCCATTTTGACTCACTTGAACTCAAGGTCATTTAGATTTCCATCTCAACTCACCCAACTCACATACTTAATGCATTTCATTTAATGCACATGAGTTGACTCACCACGTGATTTAATTCCAACTCACTTCAGTCCCACTCAAACTGATTTAACTCATATTTTAGCTCCCTTGAGGGTCCCCATGCTCAACCATAGTCAACTCGACCCGTTGGGTCCACTTTTAGCTACTTGACCCGTTTTTGACTCCATGACCCAATTATGGTATTTTGGTCATTTCTAATTGGTTTTTACAAATGGATCAATCCTACCCATTTTTTCTCCACTTGATTTCCAATCAAGTAGGCTTAACCCCATTTAATTTAAAATCACAAAATGGTCAAATAATCCAGTAAGACCCGATGCGTCCCATTTGGGCCTTTTGACCCATTTAGCCATTTTTTACCCAATTGATGTAAATTACCTAATCAATCAAACTTAACATTCCTAATGTGCTCATATGATTTTAATTTGAGCAATGAGCCCGCTATTTCCTTACTTAACATCATAAAATAATTAATTTAACGCATCAGGGGCATTTTGGTAATTATCCATTTCATTGAGAAATCGGGGTGTTACACACCCAAAACTCAACTCATTCATTAATGTAACTCAACTAATAAATTCCACTCAACTCCATCATTTATTTCAACTCAAACCCAACTCAAACATTTAACTCATCTTAACCCAATTAAGCTTTGAACTCAATTAATGGTCAAACATGTCAACCACAACCCATTGGGTCCAATTTGGCCATTTTAACCCATTTAACAAAATTTGACCCAATTATGATTTTCGACCCGTTTATGTACATCTTATCCATTTATTGTTTTGTAACCAAAACTACCAACCATTGGGTCTTGATTGAACCATTGACCCATTTAAATTCAACTCAAATATATCACAATGGCAATTCCGTAAATATGAATAAATTCATATAAAATGATAACTTTGAAATTCCAGGGTGTTACAATGCTGACCTGGAAGTTAGCCAACCAATCTATGCCAAATATGATGTCATACTCTGTCATCTCGAGTACCAAATAATTGAACTTAAACCTGAACCCAACAAGTTCAGTGTCTACCGAAGTGCAGATCAGACCAAGTGATGTGTCTCCAATAGGGGATACAATAGTAAGTGCAGTGGATAGTTGTTGTACTAAAGTGCCAGTAGTAGATATGAAGGTAGCAAATACAAAGGAGTGGGATGCTCCTGAATCAAATAATGCAAAAGCATAAGAACTACCAACTACTGCCATACCTTGAATGACTGAGTGATCCACGGTCTCTGGAGGAGGAGCCAAAGTATACAGTCATCCAGATCCTGTCGGGATAGGTGCCCGTCCTTTCTGGTTATATGCTCTGGATGCTTGAGAATGAACTGGTCGAGCTGGAGGACGGAAGGTACCCCTGGAGTGAGGAGGTCTACTGATCTGTGGGCACTCCCTCTTGAAATGGCCCTGCTGACCACACTGGAAACAGGTGCTAACTCCTCGAGGAACCTGAGAGATGGATCCAGATGTGATGGGCTGATTGGGACAAAAACTTCTAGTTACCCAGTAGAAGGTGTGGGTCTCCCAAAGTTGCGTCTGCATCTCTTGTTCGGGTGGAAAGTATTTCCCCCGCTTTGACATCGGCGGTTGTCCGCAAACCTGACTATTTCCATCAGCTCTTGCTCAGCTATACTAGCTCGGTTAACCCTTTCCGCCAAAGTAGCTGATTTGAATATTGTGCCCTTGGCTTTAAAACTAGGTCGTAGGCCTCGTTCAAACTTCCAAGCCTTTCTATATTCTGTGTCAACCATGTACAAAGCATGACATGATAAACGGAGAAACTCCTGATAGTAGTCCACAGCCGTCATGGTGCCCTGGACCAGATATATCAATGCTTGTGTCTAGCGCTCTTTTTCTTCTTCTGTAAATAATGATCCAGAAACATTCCAACAAACTGGTCCCATGTCATCTCGGTTCTTTCCTCCAGTGGAATCTGTGCTTACGGACGTTCTATAAATCTCCACCATTTACCTGCATCATCCACCAATTGTGAGGTAACCAGTCATATCCGATCCACATTACCAGTAATCTTGAGCAGCTTCAAGATTTTTGTGATGTTCTCAACCCAGTTTTCGGCTTTTGTGGGTCCTTCTTTCCCTTTGAAATAAGGGGGACACTGTTGTTGGAAGTCCTTGACCATATTCCGGTCCTGTGATTCATTGGAGGTTGCGACTCCCTTGCCGTTCTGATGTTGCGGTAGAACAGAAGTGACCATTGCCTGTACTAGGCTCTTTAATTCAAGAGGTACTTCAGGAATGTTAACACTGTTTTGCCCCTCTTCCTGCTGTGGGTGCTGTACCTCTTCCTCCTGATGCGGGTTTTGTCGGGTTCTTCTTCTTCTCGGAGGCATTTTCCTAAGTCATTGAAACATCGCTTGACTTAGCTTTCTCATAAAGTTTTGTGTTTACATAGTTTGGGAAATTGCCAAATCAGCATATTGTATCTCTTGTTTTGGGGGAATTTTCCTATGCATCACATATTTTGTTCATTTTGGGGAAATCCTGATGTTTCTTGTTTTGGGAAAATATGTCCTACTTTGCTATGTTTGATAGATCCATATTTATAGTGATTGTCATTCCCGTGTTGTTATTCTTTTTTTATCAAATGTTGCACTCAGATTGAATGCTTCAGTCTGATTCTCAACAAAGCAAATTAATCTAGCCCCCGTGCAGTAGACTCCGAAGAGTCGGTCAGTTGGGATTATTATCTTGTCAATGAGTCATGATACTGTATTAATAGTACCTTGAAAGATTCACACTTCCAGTTTCGCTCTGATACAAACTGTAACGCCCCACCCTTAACTGAAAATCATCCCATAGCAAAAAATAAACTAAGAAAATAAACTAAGTTATTACAAACCCAAAATGCTAATTATCTCAAATACATTGTTCCAAAAATAACTAAGTAAACATAATCTGTCCAATCTCCTATACTTGGCTTCCTTCACGTCCATTGACCTTTCCATTCCTTGTTCCATCATCTAAATGGTAGAAGTAGGGCGTTAGTCAACGAGCCCAGTAGGAATTTCAAGTAGGGTTATACACATAGGATCAATATAAAAATCACAATAAAAACATCATATTAAAACTGTAAACATATCATAGTACCAAAAGCAGCGCATGATAATCATATCCAAATCATGCAAATGTATGTGTCATGTCATGGGTGTCATATGCCCATGGTCCCTCACCCAATCTCCATATCAAACACCATACAAATCATAACAACATTTTCCTTGATATAATGAAACCATGTCAAGGTGTTCCCTTGGCCATTTACGTCTGTAATGTTTTGTGATGACACCACCAGGTCACTATTATACCTCCCCACGTGTGTTAATAGGAATTACCGATGGAGCATGGACTCCTCCCTCTGCAGGGCTTTTGGACTGGTTACCCCAGAGCCCTTTGGCCCAAATTACTCCGTACTCCTATCTAGCAATCCTGGACAAGGCCAACAAATCAATGGTTCACATATCTTTACATAAACTAGTCTCAAGCCCCAAGTCATGTCCGGAAAACTCATAACTTGGCTTGTTGCCCCATACATTCCCTCCCATGCCATGCATGAGATTATGGATGCACAAATGTCATTTCGTATCAAAATACATAATAACATTGAAAATAGTTCATAAAACATATGTCATTCATTTAACCAAAATAACTCATCATGTTTGTAAATCAGAACTAGAAACATATACATAGAGAGATCCTTATGCATTTCAAAAAGGTAGGAATCCTACCAATCCCAGTAATATCGTTGTTGTTTTGTGAAGTTCCGAACGACGATCACGTAAAAACCGAAATGCAAACCCTTTTACGAAAACTCTTTACCATAATGAATTCAATCATACACATGTCAATTTGATTATCCATTCAATTCCCATCATCACTTATATCCTTCCAGATATACCGAAACCTCTGGAATATTATTTAAAATTTGAACTTTTTATTTTAGTCGACTGAATCCATGATTCAGTCGACTGAAACACGTCAAGTCACTATCCTTCTTTCTTTTGCTTTGTCTTTCATCCTGAATCCTTCTCCTTCCTTTGCTTTTCCCAAGTCCTCTAAGTGCGAATGTTGGTGGAAGAGAGAGAGAAGATAGAATCTCTTTGTTTCAATAAGATAGAATCGTCCAAGGGGTGTGAGCAGTCCCTTGCCTGTGTCTCTTTGTATACCAACCTAGTCCCTCTCACTTCTCTTCATTAAGTTTGTATCTAACCAAGGAGACCCTTGGTCTCATGCCTATTTGTCTTCCAACGTGTATTGACTTCTTAGTCATTGAGATGGAAACCTTCCATCTTCCATCTCAACTCATCTCAACTCAACTTAGTGTATCTGAACTCATTTCCCAACTCAAGTTAATTCAACTCAATTGAAAGCATTTTTAATTCTTTTAAACTCGAGACTTATACTTAATTAAATTCGAACTCAATTGGGTTTACTCATAGTTGACCAAGTCAACCATGACCTAGCCGATCATGCATGTGGTGACATGATCACCACATGGCACGTGGGTCCCATCCTTGCCTTATCACTTGATGATGTGGATTTGGGTCTCAATTGTTTAGCTGACCCAATTAAATTAAACCTACCCATTTACCTTCAAATCAGTTCATCTATGACCCATTGGGTCCCAATTGGGTAATTGACCCATTTAGTTACATTTACCCAATTATTTTCAATCAAACTCTACCCATGATCCATTGGATCTTAAATGGGTATTGACCCAACTGCTTTAGCCATCTAAGGTCCATTTCTGTAACGCCCGCCCCTTTTCACTGAAAATCAGAGTCTATTTTTTTTTTGAAATAAGAGTGACAAAGGGCGCAAGACGTCTCGATGCGAGTTAAGTCCGAGCTTCTAAAGCCCGGCTCTTAACTGGTCAACCCTACGTGTGCGTGGAACTAAGTCCACGAAGAACGGTTCCCACGTAGAAGTAAGCTCGCGGAATATTAAACTAAGTGCGGAATTATAATAGAAACTATCCTACCAATTTTAGATAGCAGGGAAGATACATCATTTAAATTACTAAATTACCACAAGCCATAATGTCCAAAATAAAATCCAAACCATAGCAAGTAATATAAATTATTACAGACCGACGAGCTAAGCTACTCAAATTACATTTCCAAAATAAATCTTAAATAAACTAAGTAGCTCGCTTTCCCAAGCTCCTAAGCTTGGCTCCCGTCGCATCCACCGTCTCTGCCGTCTCCTGCGTCATCAGCTAAGGTAGAAGTAGGGCGTTAGACAACGCGCCCAGTAGGACTCCGAGCAGGGCTAACACATGGATTAGTGATAACAAGCACATAGGTAATAATATAATGAAAACCATAAAATGAATGACATGCCATGGGTGTCTTATGTTATGAGTCCCACCCATCATCCATACCATCATGATGCCATATCCCCCTTGATGGCAAGGCCTAATCAAGGTGTCCCCATGTATGCTTCTCGGTCGCCCCGACGGAGCATGGACTCCGGTTATATCTCAACACATCAAGATATCCCCATGTTTGTTTCTCGGTCACCCCGACGGAGCATGGACCCCGGTTATAGCACATCAAGCTATCCTCATGTTTGCTTCTCGGTCGTCCCGACGGAGTATGGACTCCGGTTTCATTATTTTCCCGCCCATGTCATGCATGAGATGTAAATGCATTATGCTATGTAATATATATAATTCATAGCCTTAATATAGAATTCATAGCCTTAACATATAATTCATAGCCTTAAAACCCATTATAAAACAAATCATATAATTACCAAAATAAATCAAAGAAATCATCACATAACACATAATCCATGGCTTATAAAAAGGTAGGAATCCTACCGAATACCGACTAACGCTCCTTTACATTTTCTGTCCACAAATCCGGTCGCTGATCGCTCACCGCTTACGATGTCCGGTACCTTATTACATATTAATAATTAGCCCATGTTTTATCCATGATTAAGTCCCTAACACATGCCTTAATGGGGTTCGGCCATACACAATGGCCGAACCCTACTAATTAGGTTTGTAGGTCCCATCTTAATCCATTAATTATCTTAATTTTGTGAGTTTAAAAACCAACACCCTAGGCTTTATTTGATCCACATAAGGTTATTACTTAGAGCCCCTAAGTCTATGATCATCTTCCATGGGGTTCGGCCATACACCATGGCCGAACCCATGGTTCCTTATTTTGGCCATATTTACGTTTTATGCCACTACCTCTTCCATGGTTAATCATTCACTTATTCATGTACATTTTTGTCCATAAATGATCCATAACTTGGATCCATAAGTGTCTCATTTAATCATGCCATACGATCATAAAAAGAAAACAGCCCTTTACTTAGCCTAATTTCCATTCATCTAATCACATACATAATTCCAAATTTTAGCCCATAAAATGACCTACAAGTGGGCCATGGGTTCGGCCATACACCATGGTCGAACCCATGATGTCTTTTTCCCCATTTTTCTTAGACCTTTTTCCACATTTTAGGTCCACAAACAGTCCTCTCTTGAGGGGGTTTCCATCATGCATTTAGATCACCATGTTAGATCATCATTAAGTATATTTTGGGTCTATCAAGGCTACCAATATTCCCCATTACTTTCCATATTTTACACCCATTAAAATTACCAATACATCACCATAGGGTTCGGCCATACACCATGGCCGAACCCATGGTTCATGGGTCACCTTCATCTATGCCTTTTGAGGCCCTAAAAACCATTTACATCTTCCATGAATTTCCTCATTTAAAATCCCTTTAAAAATCACTACATTTAATCATTAAAACCTTAAAAATCATAAATCATCCTTCCATGATTTTAATCCTAAAAACTCCATGAAAATTACTTAATTACCTACCATGGGGTTCGGCCATACTACATGGCCGAACCCTATGGCCCATGATCCCTTCAAAAATCCATTTTTCCATGCTTAAGAAAACCTTAATTACCTAGTGTCCTTATCATTCCTTTACTATTCTTTTCTTAACCTATCTTATCCATTTTGTCCATTTCTCATCCTTTCATTGGATGGATCTTAGATCCGTGGCCCACAACATTTTTGGCCACCATTTAATCTAAGAAATGGACTCCATTTTTAAACCTTAAAAATGTAAATTCTTGTTTAGAGATACTTATAAATTCGACAGCTCCTCCGACTTCCTTTTCTCCCTTTGGATTCCTTAGCCTTTTCTCCTTCTTTTTCTTCTTGATCTTTGGTCAAGATATGCTTGATCAAAATGAGATCATCAAGGTTTGGGTCGGCTAATGATGGAGTGGGTTTGAGAGAGGGAAGGGAGGAGAGGATGGGAAAAACTATCCCAAGGTTTGATCTTGAGGTGGAGGGCCAATGCTTGAGTTTCTTTCTTCTCTTCTTCTTCTAAGTTTTTCATCTTCTTTCTCTTGTGGGAGTGGGGACGACAATGAGAGGGAGCAAGAGAGGGAGAGAGTGAGATGAGAGTGGAATGGAGAGATGAGATGAAAACCCATCTCATCCCCTCGGTTTGCTTAAGTTACACTCCACCATTAAGTACCCCACCTACCAAGCATGGGCTTATGTGCCTTAGTGGTGGTGGTTGAGATGAAACCACCACCCTAAGCCCATGGTTTAGTTTGTGTTTCTTTGGGTGGTTTCAATGAGATGAAATTACTCATTGACTTATCATTTTTTACTCCCCATTTGACCCAATTTGACTATCTTAATTATTTACTTAATTAGATCATTTACTTAGGTTAATTAATTCCCTTTTTAATCTCCTTTAATCTCCTTGATTCTTTTTCCATTATTACACCCATGGTTGACCAAGTCAACCATGGTGGCCGGCCCCACCAATCATTGGTCCACACGCCACCTCACTTGATGAGGTGGAGGTGGGCCCCATTCGGCCATATCACCTTGGTCTATTCACCACTAACTTAGGTGATTTAAATTTAATTAAATCCATTTCAACTACTTGGATCACCATTGGGCCCATGGTCCAATTCCATTCACCTCCTACCCATTTACCTTAGAGCTTAAATCATCTTGACCCATTGGGTCCCAAATGGGTATTGGGCCCAATTTGACCATCCTTGGCCCAATTAACCATCATTGACCATTTAAATGAATTCAATCCAATCCATGGTCCATTGGACCATATTTGGGCCTTTGCCCATATTTTGATCCACTTAACATTTATTCCATCAAATTTCCCAATTTCCATCATTAAAATAAATAATAGCTACACATATATTGATTTAAAAATTTCGGGCTATTACAATTTCATCCATAAATCTTAATTTCAACCAACTTAACAATTTAAATAGACAAAATCCAATATATTTATGCATTGAAAAATCCGGGTGTTACAATATTACCTTTTTTTGAAATTTTGGTCCCGAAAATCAAGCGAAGTAGGGTTTGATTGCATAAATAGCTCAGGATGAGCTGCTCTCATTTCCGATTCGAGTTCCCAAGTGCCTTCCTCATTACCATGTCGGTCCCATACCACCTTGACGAATTGAATTGCTCGGTTCTGTAATACCCTTTGTTCTGTCTCCACCACTCTGACAGGCCTTTCGACGTAAGTCACGTCGCTTTGCACTTCTATGTCTTGTACATTCGGCACATGCGAGGGATGAGGATTGTACTTCCTCAACATGGATACATGAAATACATCGTGCAGTGATGATAACTGCAGAGGAAGTATCAATTGATACGCCACATCCCCCACTCTCTTCTGGATTGGAAAGGGTCCTACAAACCTAGGTGACAGTTTCCCTTTCTTTCCAATCGCATGTGTCCCTTTCGTGGCCAGACTTTCAAAAACACTAAGTCTCCCACGTCAAACTCAAGGAACCTCCTTTTCTTGTCAACGTAGGTCTTTTGTCGACTTTGTACAGTGAGTAGATGTTGTCGTATTACCTTGATCTGTTCTGTGGTTTCTGCAACCAGACCAGGTCCAATAAGAGGAGGCTCTCCGGCCTCTGTCCAGCACACTGGTAATCTACAGGGTCTACCCTACAATGCCTCAAATCGAGCCATCTTGAGACTTGCCTGGTAACTGCTATTGTACGAGAACTCAACCACTGGTAAATGATCTTCCCACCCACCCTTGAAGTCTAGCATGCAAGCTCTTAGCATATCTTCCAACGTCTGTATTGTCCTCTCTGACTGATCATCAGTCTGTGCATGGAAAACTGTGTTGATCAACAAGTTGGTCCCCATAGCCGACTGCATGCTCTGCCACATCCTGCCAGTGAATCAACCATCTCTGTCTGACACAATAGTCCTCTGGGGATACCATGTACTCTGATGATATCCTTGATGTATCATCGTCCCAAAGTCTCAGATGAATCTATCATCTCGATAGGGAGAAAATGTGCAGACTTGGTCAATCGATCTATCAGAACCCAGATTGCATCGTTGCCCTTTGATGACCTTGGCAACCCTATCACAAAATCCATGGAAATATGTTCCCATTTCCATTCTGGCATTGGTAAGGGTTTGAGTAATCCTGGTGGTTTCTGATGTTCAGTCTTGACTTGCTGACAAGTCAGGCAGTGAGCAACAAAATCCGCTACATCTCTTTTAAGTCCATGCCACCAGTAATGTCTCTTCAGTCACATTCTTCGGAGCTTTCCAGTTTCTAACTACTGCCACTTTAGGCGGGTCCATGGCTATTCCTTCCGCTGATGTGATATGTCCTACGAAACTGACCTCGGATAGCCAGAACTCGCACTTGCTTGCTTTGGCTTATAACTGATTTTTCTTCAAAGTGTCCAGGACTATTCTCAGGTGTTCAGCATGCTCCCCTCACGACTAGTAGAATAAATCAGAATGTCATCAATGAATACAATTACAAACTTGTCCAGATAAGGACAAAAGATTCTGTTCATTAGATCCATGAACACAGCAGGTGCATTGGTGAGTCCAAAAGGCATGACCACATACTCATATAGTCCATACCGGGTTCTGAAAGCAGTTTTCTATATGTCTTCATCCCTGACACGGATTTGATGGTAGCTTGACATCAGATCAATCTTGGAGAAATAACTGGAACCTCTAAGTTGATCGAATAGATCATCAATTCTAGGTAGAGCTACTTGTTTCTGACTGTCAGCTGATTCATTTTCCGATAATCTACACACATCCGAAGCGTACCATCCTTCTTCTTCACAAATAATACCGGTGCTCCCCAAGATGATATGCTATTCCGGATGCATCTCAGTCTGAGCAATTCATCAATTTGTTTCTTCGCTCAGACATCTCTACTGGGGCCATCTGGTAATGCGGAACTGGAGCTGTGTCAGGATATAGCGTGATCTCAAAATCAATCTCCCTTTTTGGAGGCAATCCAGGGAGTTCTGTCCGGAATACCACTACATATTCTTTCACCACCAAGGTAGTTCAGTCATTAGCGCCTTGTCTAGTCTGATGTTGTTCAGTACTAGACAGTTCATTTCTTCATGCCATCTTCTAGTCATTGGAATTCTCTGTTTGTTGGCACGTACCACATATCGTTTTCCCTTGGGTGACCAGAATGTCACCCTGCTGAAATGGCAGTCAATGCTGGCCTGGAAGTTAGCCAACCAATCCATGCCAAATATGATGTCGTACTCTGTCATCTCGAGTACCAGATAATTGAACTTAAACCTGAACCCAACAAGTTCAATGTCTACCGAAGTGCAGATCAAACCAAGTGATGTGTCTCCAATAGGGGATACAATAGCAAGTGCGGTGGATAGTTGTTGTACTAAAGTACCAATAGCAGATATGAAGGCAGCAGATACAAAGGAGTGGGATGCTCTCGAATCAGATAATGCAAAATCATAAGAACTACCAACTACTGCCATACCTT
The DNA here is from genome assembly GCA_022113865.1 of Chimonanthus praecox. Taxonomy (NCBI): domain Eukaryota; kingdom Viridiplantae; phylum Streptophyta; class Magnoliopsida; order Laurales; family Calycanthaceae; genus Chimonanthus; species Chimonanthus praecox. The sequence goes on along the minus strand of CM039096.1, from coordinate 26,942,567 downwards.
GAATCACTGAGTGATCCACGGTCTCTGGAGGAGGAGCCAAAGTATATAGTCGTCCAGATCCTCTCAGGATAGGTGCCCGTCCTTTTTGGTTATATGCTCTGGATGCTTGAGAATGACCTAGTCGAGCTGGAGGACGGAAGGTACCCCTGGAGTGAGGAGGTCTACTGATCTGTGGGCACTCCCTCTTGAAATGGCCCTGCAGGCTACACTGGAAACAGGTTTCTAACACCTCGAGGAACTTTAGAGATGAATCTTGATGTGGAGGGCTGTTGGGACGAAAACCTACAGTCGACCCAGTAGTAGGTGAGGGTCTCCCAAAGTTGGGTCTGAATCTCTTGTTCTGACGGAAAGTATTTCCCCCGCTTTGACCTCAGCGATTGTCCTCAAACTTGACTGTTTCCATCAGCTCTTACTCAGCTATACTAGCTCGGCTTACCACTTCCTCCAAAGTAGTTGATTTGAATATTGTGACCTTGGCTCTTAAACTAGGTCGCAGGCCTCGTTCAAACTTCAGAGCTTTTCTGTATTCTGTGTCTACCATGTACAAAGCATAACATGATAAACGGAGAAACTCCTGATAGTAGTCCGCAACCGTCATGGTGCCATGGACAAGAAATATGAACGCTTGTGTCTGGCGCTCCTTTTCTTCCTCTGGAAAATAATGATCCAGAAACATTCCAACATACTAGTCCCATGTCATCTCGGTTCTTTCCTCCGCTGGAATCGGTGCTTGCTGACGTTCTACAACTCTCCACCATTTTCCGGCATCATCCACCAATTGTGAGGTAGCCAGTAATATCTGATCCTCATTACCGGTGATCTTGAGCAGTTTCAAGATTTTTGTGATGTTCTCAACCCAGTTTTCGGCTTCTACGGGTCCTTTTTTTCCTTTGAAATGAGGGGGACATTGCTGTTGGAAGTCCCTAACCATATTCCGGTCCTGTGATTCATTGGAGATTGCGACTCCGTTACCGTTCTGATGTTGCTGTTGAACGGAAATGACCACTGTAACGCCCGCCCCTTTTCACCATAAAATCAGAGTCTATTTTTTTTTTTTTTCATAAAAGAGTGACAAAGGTACGGACGTCACGACGCCAGTTAAGTCCGAGCTTCTAAAGCCCAGCCCCTAACTGGCCAACCCTACGTGCGCATGGCACGAAGTCCACGAGAACGATTCATACGTAGACGTGAGCTCGCGGAATATGACTTAATGCGGAATATTGTAATAAAGACTAACCTACCAGTTTTCAGATAGCAAGGAAGATTTCATCATTTAATTACTAAAAAGCCACAACATCATGTATCTACAATAAGATCCAAATCATAGCAATAAGTCTAAAATATTACATCTCCGACAAGCTAAACTATACAAATACACATTTCCCAAAATAACTTAAACAAAATAATTAGTCCGCCTTCCCAAGTTCCTAGGCTTGACTCCCGTTCCGTCCTTCTGTTCCGGCATTTCCTGCGTCATCAGCTAGGGTAGAAGTAGGGCGTTAGACCACACGCCCAGTAGGACTCCTAGTAGGGCTAGCACATGGATTAGTAATAGCAGCATATAGATAATAACACAGTGAAAATTGGTAAACCATCATATAATGAGACTATAAAGTGAATGCCATGCCATGGGTGTCTATGTTATGAATCCCACCCATCATTCCTACCATCATGATGTCATATCCCTGTTGACAGCAAGACCTCATCAAGGTATCCACATGCCTGTTCTCGGTTGCCCGGACGGAGCATGGACTCCGGTTATAGCCTATCAGGCTATCCCCATGCCTGTTCTCGGTCGCCCCGACGGAGCATGGACTCCGGTTTGTTTATTTTTTTCCGCCCATGCCATGCATGAGATGTAATGCATTATGCTATATAATATTTATAACTCATAACCTTAACATATTATACATAGCCTAAACTTATAATGCATAACTTTAAAACATAATTCATAGCCATATTCCATATAATACTTAATCATAGCCATAAGAATCCATCTTAAACATATCATAATCTTAAAACCCATCATACAACCAATCAATATAATTACTAAAAATAAACCAATAAACCAATTACATAGCATCTAATCCATGGCTTACAAATAGGTAGGAATCCTATCGAATACCGACTCGCGTCCTTTTACGGTTTCGTCCGATAATCCGGCTACCGACACGCGTACCGCTCGCGATATCCAATACCTTATTACATATTAACAATTAGTCCATGTTTTAAGCATTTCTAAGCCCATACATCATGTCTTAGTGGGTTTTTTTCGTTTTAGCCAATATTTACCATTTTTGCCACTACTTCTTTACATGATTAATTACTCATTCATTCATACCTACTTAAGCCCATAACTGATCATTAACTCAATCCATTAATGACCCATTTAATTATGACCTAACATCATTAGAATTAGCCCTTCTTCTTAACTTAAATCCTCATTAATTAAACATATGTATAATACTAAGTTAACCCATACTTTGACCAACCAATGGATCATGGGTTCAAAATACCCAATTCATCAATGTTCCCATGAGTTTTACATCATGCATTTAAACCACATACATAAACCCTTTCTTAGGCCATAAAATGACTTATAATTGAGTCATCATTCTTAGCCACATCTTGAGTTCCTAATTAATCCATCACTTAGATCTATTAGTGACCTATCAACCATAACATGAACCCATTAAAATAAATCCTTAACTTAACCTGATCCCAATCAATTTAAACACATTTGACTTACCATTTTTTATCATCATAAACTACATTTTTAAATCCATGAATGTCTCCTTTAATCATGCCACATTCCCCATTCTTTTCATGGTTTCAAACATACTTAAACCATTAAATCTCCTCATGGGGTTCGGCCATGCAACATGGCCGAACCCATGGTCCATGTTTCCCATCATCTACATCCCTTTAAAATATAATCTTCTATGCTTAAAATCCATTTAAAACCATCACCATTCTCAAATATGTTAGTACATCCTTCCAAACCCATTAAATTCACACACAACAACCTAGGGTTCGGCCATACACCATGGCCGAACCCATGGTTCATGCTTCATTCTCTTCTATGCCTTTCAAGGCCATAAAACCCCTTTGCATTTTCACCATAAAAAAAACCCTTTTAAAACTTACCCACATTTATTCATTTAAAAACCCTAAAATTCATTATCTACCCTCATTGTCTTCCATTCTTTAAAACCCTAACCAATTAAATCAAACACCTACCATGGTTTTTCTCATAAAAACCCCTTTTTTAATCTTCCAACATTTAATCATTAAAAACCTCAAAATCATAAACCATTCTCCATGCTTAATTAATTTAATTTCATAATATCCTTAATCCATTTAATTTGTTCTTAACCTTAATTTATCCATTAGGGGTTTGCCCATTTTCCATCCTTCAAATTGATGGATTTAAAATCCATGGCATAAAATCATTTGGCCACCATTAAATTTACAAAATGAATCCCAAATCTTAAACCCTAAAAATCCAAAATTTCTTGTTTAAGAAATACTCACAATCCATCGTCTCCTCCGACTTCCGCCACTCCCGTCGACTTCCTTAGCCTCCTTTCTCCTTCCTCTCCTAGTTTAATCGGCTACGATGCTTGATTAAGATGAGAAACCCTCAAGCTTGGGTTTGGCCATGGTAGGGTTTGCTTGAGAGAGGGAAAGGAGGAGATGATGAGAAGAAGATGGTAGATCTTGACCTTAGAATGGTGGACCATGCTTGCACCTCTTCTCTACTTTCTTTTCTTCTACTCTTCCTTTCTTAATTTTCTTCTTCTTTTTCCTTAGAGATGAGGGTGGTGTGGGAGAGCAAGAGAGTGAAATGAGATTTAGGGTTTGAGAGATAAGATAAAAACAACTCCTTTTTGTTTTCTTAAACTTTACTCCACCATTACTTTTTCCTCACCAACCCCATAAGATATTTTTATGCTTTATGGTGGTGGTTGGGATAACCACCACCAAGCCAACGTTGGTGTGTTTCTTTGGGTGGTTTGTGTTTGTTAAAAACCACCATTTGACTTATTTGACCAACTTAAACTAATGTGATTAATTAAATCCTTAGCCTAGGTTAATTATTTCTTATTTAATCTAATTACCTTTCCTTAAATTCCCTCCATGTATCCACCCATGGTTGACCAAGTCAACCTTGGTGGCCTGCCCCACCAACTCTTGGTCCACACGCCACCTCACTTGGTGAGGTGGAGGTGGGTCCCAATTGGTCACATCACCTTGGTCTAATTCCATCACCAACTTAGGTGATTTAGCTTTAACTAAGTCCATTCCAACCAATTGGATCCTCATTGGGCCCATGGCAAAATTACATTTATCCATACCCATTTATCTTAGGGCTTACATTATCTTAATCCATTGGGTCCCAAGTGGCTATTGGGCCCCATTTGACATCCTTGGCCCAATTGACCATCATTGACCACTTAAATGATTTTAAATCCAATCCATGGTCTATTGGGCCATACTTGGGCCTTTATCCAAATTTTGGCCCATTTACCATTTATTCCATCAAGTTTCCAATTTCCACCATAAAAAAAACAATAATAACACATATATATTACTTTACAAATTCCGGGCCATTACAACCACTACCTGTACTAGGCTCTGTAATTCATGAGGTACTTCAGGAATGTTAACACTGTTTTGCCCCTCTTCCTGCTGTGGGTGCTGTACCTCTTCCTCCTGATGCGGGTTTTGTCGGGTTCTTCTTCTTCTCGGAGGCATTTTCCTAAGTCATTGAAACATCGCTTGACTTAGTTTTCTCATAAAGTTTTGTGTTTACATATTTTGGGAAATTGCCAAATCAGCATCTTGTATTTCTTGTTTTGGGGGAATTTTCCTATGCATCACATATTTTATTCATTTTGGGGAAATCCTGATATTTCTTGTTTTGGGAAATATGTTCTACTTTGCTATGTTTGATAGATCCATATTTATAGTGATTGTCATTCCCTCGCTGTTATTCTTTTTTTATCAAATGTTGTTCTCAGATTGAATGCTTCAGTCTGATTCTCAACAAAGTAAATTAATCTGGCCCCCGAGCAGCAGACTCCGAAAAGTCGGTCAGTTGGGATTATTATCTTGTCAGTGAGACATGATACTGTATTAATCTTACTTTGAAAGATTCACACTTCCGGTTTCACTCTGATAACAACTGTAACGCCCCGCCTTTTTTCACTCTCCGAAAACTAGAGTATATATATATTTTTTTAATAAAGAGTGAGAGAGATCGGGAACGTTACAACGCGAGCTAAGTCCGGGTTTCCAAACCCGATCCTTAACTGGCCAACAATACGTGTGCGTCGACCAAGTCCACTAAAACAGTTTACACGCTTTAAAACTTAACTGCGGAATTAATATATGAATAGAGTACTATCCATATCCATGATATAAATAAGCAAGGAAGCCAATCACTATAAAAATTAACTGAAACCTAAATATCCAAAACATCATCCCACCATAGCAAAAATAAACTAAGTTATTACAAACCCAAAATGCTAATTATCTCAAATACATTGTTCAAAAAATAATTAAGTAAAGTAAACATAATCTGTCCAATCTCCTATTCTTGGCTTCCTTCACATCCATTGTCTTTTCATTCCCTGTTCCATCATCTAAAAGGTAGAAGTAGGGCGTTAGTCAACTAGCCCAGTAGGAATTCCAAATACCACATAGGATCAATATAAAAATCAGAATAAAAACATCATTTGTTATGGTTTGATTCATTCTTAAGTATGTATGAATTTTATGGTGATTAGTTCTCCTTGCTTAATGATGAGAAGAATATGAATAACAACTTATCCATATGAATTATTCCGCATGTATAAGACAAGTGTGTGAAAATGTTATAGTGGACTTAGTCTATGCACACGTAATAGTGGCCAGTTAAGGGTCGGGTTTTGGAAACTCGGACTTAACTCGCGTCATGACGACCCGTCCTCTCTCACTTATTTAAAAAAAAAATGTACTCTAATTTTTGGCTAGTGAAAAAGGGCGGGGCGTTACATTTTATAGTGGTTCTAGAGTACCTCTCCTTAATCCACTTTCGGGTTTCAGGTTTTAAAAAGAAAATTCAAACCAAGAAGCACTTGCCTTAAAGCTCTTTCTCGCTGATGTTTGCTTCTTGAATATCACACCCAAGTTGTGTCGACGCTCCTTCTTTCAGTTGTCGTGTAGCAATCATAATCTCTGGGTGACAAGGAAACTTGGCTTCACCAAAGCTTTCCTAATTTATAGATTTCTCACTTGCAAACTCAATCTGAAGATTGGTTGTTTACGATCTTTCTCTCATCCTCTCTTTCTCACTTTTAATCACAATCAATAGATTAGTTGTTTATGATCTTTCCCACAAGATTGTTGATCGTTAGTTAAAGTGTATAACTCTTTTCAGTTCAAGGAAGATAGTAAAAATGATCACACAACACTCATATTTATAGAGGAGTTTTTTAACGGTCATATTTATTACCGTTCGACCACCCGATCGTTTCGCATTAAATGCACCCCCAACGGTATAATTACTTTCCGGCAGACATGTCGGTGTTGCCAATGGGTCGACAATTATGGCACCAATGGGTCGGTTCATATGAGAGGGTCATTCTGGTGTAAAAACATGCTTGACAGTAGTTTCCACTTTGCAAACCTATTACCGAGAATAACCTATCACTCTTTGCCGATGGATCGCTCCTATTACTCTCGATCGGTCGTGATATACCGAGATGTCTATTTTATCGAAAGCCTCTATGAGTTCACAGTCCAAAATTCATAAGTTTTATACTGACGAGTCGTCGACCATGAGGGGTCATTCTGCGGAATAAATCATAGATGCGGAATTATAATAGAATCATAATTCTATTCCATTTTAGATAGCAAGGATGTCCATCACTTAATCATAATTATCTTACGTTAAAATATCCAAAATTAACATTCCAAACCATAGCCAATAATCTACGTTATTACGGTCCCACGAACTAATTACTCAAATACATTATCCATGAGTAACTTAAACAAAATGAAACTTAATCATCCAAGCTCCTAAGCTTGGCTCCGATCACGTCCTTCGTTCCATCCATTTCCTGTGTCATCAACTAAGGCAGAAGTAGGGCGTTAGACAACGCGCCTAGTAGGTACTCCAAGTAGGGTCAACACATGGTTAGTATAGAAATCACATAGATATAGATAATATCAAAACCATGTAAGACAATGCCATGCCATGAGTGTCATATGCCATGAGTCCCACCCATCAGCCATAACACAATCACATACATCCTCTTGATGGAAACTCCTCATCAAGGTATCCCCCATGAATGCCTTACGGAAGCCTAGGCGGAGCGTGGTCTCCGGTTACCTCTTGATGGATAATGCACATCAAGGTACCCTCACGAATGGCTTACGGACTCCCTGACGGAGCGTGGTCTTCATTTACATTTCATCCCTCCCATGCCATGCATGAGATGCAAATGCCATCATGCTATGTAACAATACAAATCATAACATTTAAAATTCCATAGTTGAATTATATTATTTGATACCAAAATAACTTATGTAAAAACATTCACATAAACATATACTCCATGGTTTTCAATGAGGTAGGAATCCTACCAATGACCAACTAAAGTGTCCTTGCATTTTCGTCCGAAACCTCTCACTAATCGTACACCACTTGTGAGGTCCCGTTACCTTATTACATATCAATAAGTTAAAACAATGATCCTTTTTTATTTCCACCCGTGTTGAAGTCCATAAACATGCCTTAGTGGGGTTCGACCATACAACATGGCCGAACCTCACTCACTTGGTTTGGGTCCCTCTTTTGATTCATTAACCAATCACACATGAGTTAGTCATTTAGTATTGATAAAACCTAAGTCCACAAAACCTTCTCCATGGGGTTCGGCCATACACCATGGTCGAACCCATGGTCCATTATTTTCACCCATTTACATTTTAGCCATTATTTCCATCACCTCATGCTTAGGTCCAAAACATATACCCACAACTAAACATTTTCCATGGTTCAATCATACACTTAGGTCACTTATGTAATATCCCAGATTTTCAGTTTATCAATATTTATGGAAATTGCCATTGAAAGTGTGAATTCATGGTTATGAACCTTATATGGGTAAGGTGTTGGGCAATGGCCTAATTAAGACCCAATGTTCGTGTTATAAGGATCAATTTAAAGTAAATGGGTTAGGTGCATTTAATTGGGTCAAGGTGGTTATTTGGGTCAAAAGGCCAACTGGGACCCAATGGGTTGCAGTTGACTTGGTTGACCATTAGGTGAGCTCAAGTCTAATTAGGTTGAGGCTGAATCTAATGGGAATGCAAACAAGTGATTGAGTTGATTCAAGTAAATTAAATGGCTGAGTTGTACTATGTAACGCCCCAACCTTTCCGAGAATTTCATAGTCTAATTTTTTTTTTTTTAAAAGTAATAATAGAACATCGGAAGAGAGCGGGCGGCGTCACGACGCGAGTTAAGTTCAGACTACCCAAGTCTGAACCTTAACTGGCCACCCATGTGTACATGGACTAGACCATGATAATGAACACACATGGAACTAACATCAACATGCGGAATAATAAGACTAGATAGCAAGTAACAGTCTTAAACTTTATTTATCATAGATCAACCATCCAAATGTTATCAACCTAATCAAACCATAGCAAGTAGCGAATTATTACATGTCCCACAAAATATTCAAAACACAGTAATATAAATTAGTTCAGCCCTTCATTCAAGCACTTAGGCTTGGCTTCCATCCCGGTCAATGACCTTTCCTTTCCCTTTGCTTGTACCTGCAATCTCCTCTGAGGATAGAATTAGGGCGTTAGATCAACGCGCCCAGTAGGTTCCCGAATCAGGGCTACCACATGTTAGCATATAAAACATGCATATACATATCATAATATATGATCATCAAAACAGGTAAAACAATGCTATGATGTATGCACATGCAATGAGCCTCCCCCATCATGTACATCCATAGCCATCACTTGTCGTGCCATGCACCAACAAGATAAATCACAATACAACTTCCATCTCTTCATCACTGACTGATTCATATCACGTATTAGTCCTCCTAGCGGGACTCTCTTCGCCTAAGGAGACCATTGTGACTATGATCATCATGTTACTCTTCCTGGAGGAACTCTCATCGCCTAAGGAGGACGTAACCCATAATTGTAACACTATAGAACCTCATTCATCATCCCATGACCATGCATGAGATGCCAATGCCTGTATGCCATTTGTTAATGCATAATATATCATTTGAAACACATATATTAAAACAAGAGTATCATAAGAAACTGGGTAAAAACCGTGGTTACAAGTAGGTAGGAAACCTACTGAAGAATCACTTCAGTAACTGATCTTTCTTTCGCGTCACCCGGTCACGACTCGCACGTCGTTCGACTTCCGGTACCTTATCCATATATCAATCAGCAAGTCATAACATCATTTACTTATTCAATCACATCTACGACCCATCCACATCATGTGGGGTTCGGCCATGCCCATGGCCGAACATCATCAACTTAGCATTTGTCATTTTATGGGGTTCGGCCCTATACTTGGCCGACCAAAATCAGTAAACAATCACTTAAAATTTCCACCATTGGTATGGTTTATCTCTCCAAAAGCCATACCAATTTATCAAACACTTTTATGGGGTTCGGCCATCCAAGGTGGCCGAACCCTATGCCCATGTTTTGGACCCTTTTTAATGTACATCGTATGTCCATTGAATCATGTAAAAAACCAGCATATCGTTGTATGGTTTTTACACTTCAAAACCATCTAATTATCCAAACAAGATCATGGGGTTCGGCCATGTAAGGTGGCCGAAACCCAAGGATCTATTTTATCAATTTGTATCACCTTTGTCCAAGGTTTAGACCCTTAATGCATTTGGCTATTCCAATGACGAATTATGCCATCCAAAACCAAGATTAAACATCCTTTATCTTGTATCTTAGATCATACAAAACAGTCCATGATTTTACAAAAACCATCATTTTGAACAAATAAATTTCATGGGGTTCGGCCACTCAAAGTGGCCGAACCCTATGGTCCATATTTTCCATCTTTTAGACCATTGATTTAAACCATGTTAACTTCAGCCCTCTTGTCATTCAGATCAATGTTTATAATCCTTTCTATAACATGTATTTGATTCTTAAATAAAATCCAAAAATCAGTCCATAATCCTCCATGGTTTCCATGTTTCAAAAACATGAAAAACCACCCATCTTTTACATGGGGTTCGGCCCTCCATGGTGGCCGAACCCAATGGTTATTTTTACCATTTTAAATCCTTCATTTATCAAGGTTAAACATTGGTGTATTCGGCCATGACCATGGCCCAATACATACCTCACTTGTTTCATGTTATTAAACCAAAATAACACATGGATACTTACCAAATTTTCCAAACTTCCTTCTTGCCTTTGATCCTTGGTTTCTCCCTTTTATTTCTTCTTTCTTTCCTTAATTCCTTGTTGGTTTATACTTGACTAACTAGTGCCAAAAATCTCTGCTGTTCATCCAAGAAAACGAATTGGAGAGAGGGAGAGAGAGATGGGAATTCTTGGATTCCTTTGTGTGAAAAACGGCCATGTATGGTAAGGTTTTTCTTTTATAGTTTCAGCCCCCCAACTCCCATTCATCCTCCCTCATTAATGTTGTTAAAAATGATGGGGCAAAGGGTGTTAACCAAGACACCTCTTGGTGCCAAACGTTGCACCCCTTGGTGCCAAACATTGTATCACATGGGAAATGAACCAATGCAACCCTTCATGAAAAGGTGCCGCCCAACCTTGGTGTCTTTTGGCTTTGCCAAAGCACCCTTTCATACCAACGGCTGAGATTGATTATGATTAATTGTTGTGTGAGATTACAACTCATTTCCATCTCCTCTTGACTCACCTAACTCGGAATATTTTTATTCTAAACCAACTCATCCAACTCATCACTTTTAATGCACTAAGTTTGAGTCAACTCAGTCCTTAAATCAAACTCATTTCAAATCAACCCAACTCAAGCTGAATTAACTCACACTTGAGTTCAATTGAGGGCCCACACGGTCATCCGTGGTCAAACTGGTCAACCCAACCCGTTGTGTCCCCCCTTTAGCTCCTTGACCCGTTTTTGACTCTATGACCCAATTATGGTATTTTGGTCATTTGTAAGTGGTTTTCTCATATGGATCATGCCTACCCATTTCTTCTCTACTTGATTTCCAATCAAATAGGCTTAACCCTATTTAATTTAAGCTTACACAATGGTCAAATCATCCATTTTGACCCATTGGGTCTAATTGGGCCCTTTGACCCATTTAGCCATTTCCAACCCAATTGATGTACATAACCCATCCAAATCAACTTGATATATATATAATGTGCTCATACGACCTTAATTTGAGCAATGGGCCCCAACATTTCTTATTTTGACATCACAAAATAATTAATTTAATAATTCAGGGGCATTTTTGTAATTTTCCATTTTATTGAAAAATTGGGGTGTTACAATATAACCCTCTTTTGAAATTTTCGTCCCGAAAATCGAGCGAAGTAGGGTTCTCAAATAATTACATAAATAGTTCGGGGTGAGCTGTTCTCATCTCCGACTCAAGTTCCCATGTGGCCTCTTCATCACCATGACGATCCCATACCACTTTCACGAACTGAATCGCTCTGTTTCGCAACACCCTTTGTTCGGTCTCCACAATCCTGATCGGCTTCTCGACGTACGTCACGTCACTTTGTACTTCAATATCTTGAACATTTAAAACATGGGACGGATCCGGATTATATTTCCTTAACATTGACACGTGAAACACATCATGTAGAGATGCTAATTGTGATGGGAGTGCTAACTGGTAAGCAACATCCCCCATCCTTCTTATGATCGAAAACGGTCCCACAAATCTTGATGACAGTTTTCCTTTTTTGCCAAACCTCATATGTCCCTTCCGTGGTGAGACTTTTAGAAACACCATGTCTCCCACTTCAAATTCCAGAAACCGTCTCCTTTTATCAGCATAGTTCTTCTGCCGACTCTGTGTAGTTAGTAGATGTTGACGTATCAACTTAATTTGTGCAGTAGTCTCTGCGACTAGTTCCTGTCTGATCAATGCAGGCTCTCCTGCCTCTGTCCAACATATCGGTGACCTACACGGTCTACCATATAATGCCTCGTATGGAGCCCTCTGAAAGCTTGCCTGATAGCTGTTATTATACGAGAACTCCACCAGTGGTAAGTGATCCTCCCATCCACCCTTGAAATCTAACATGCATGCTCTCAACATGTCTTCCAAGGTCTGTATTGTCCTTTCAGACTGTCCATCAGTCTGTGGATGGAAAGCGGTGCTAGTCAATAAGTCTGTCCCCATGGCTGACTGCATGCTTTGCCATACTCTGCCGGTAAAACGGCCATCTCTGTCTGATACTATCGTTCGGGGAATGCCATGTAGTCGAATGATCTCTTTAATATAACGCCGACCCAACGTTTCAGATGAATCTATCATCTTGATAGGAATGAAATCTGCGGACTTGGTCAGTCGGTCGACTACGACCCATATGGCGTCATTGCCCTTTGAAGACCTCGGTAACCCCGATACAAAGTCCATGGAAATGTGTTCCCATTTCCATTCTGGCACTGCTAAGGGTTTGAGTAACCCTAGTGGCTTTTGGTGTTCAGTCTTAACTTGCTGACAAGTTAAACAATGTGCCACGAACTCTGCCACATCCCTTTTTAGTCCATGCCACCAATAATGCCTTTTCAGATCGTGATACATTTTGGTGCTACCCGGATGAGTAGAGAGCTTGGATTGATGTGCCCTAATCAGTAGCTCTTTCCGGCAACTCTTTGGCACATATGTTCTTCCCCGAAATAAAAGACCTTGCCCGGGTCGTAATTCCTATTCCGGTATGTCCACACCAGTGGACATCTTGGCCCATATGTCCTTCGCTTCCGGATCTGCTTTTTGTTCTTGTTCAATCCTGGTGACTATATTGGACCGTATGATTAAATTGTGCAAAACTCCACGGTTCGTAATGTATAGATTGAACTCTCGAATGGTATTCAACATCTCCCACTCGGTTCTGATCAGACATGCCACGGATGCATGTGATATGCGGCTAAGAGCATCAGCCACCTTGTTATCCTTGCCTGGATGGTATCGAAGCTCGAACTCATAATCTGTCAGATACTCCATCCATCTACGCTGCCTTAGATTGAGCTCCTTCTGATCAAATAAATATTTCAAACTCTTATGATCAGAATACACTTCAAATTTCTCACCATAAAGGTAATGTCTCCAACTTTTGAGAGCGAAGAACACTGCGGCTAGTTCAAGATCATGCGTAGGATAGAGGCGTTCATGTATTTTTAGTTATCTTGAACCATAAGCCACCACACGATGATCTTAACTGAGGACACACCCCAGTCCTTCTCCCGAAGCATCGCATTCTACTTCATAACCCTTGCCTTTTTCCGGCAAAATCAAAATAGGAGCGGTTGTAAGTCTGTCTTTTAGTTCTTCAAACCTTTGGTTGCACAGATCTGACCACTCATACTTGACTCCTTTCTGAGTGAGTCGAGTCAATGGAGACGCTATTTTGGAAAAATCCATAATAAATTCCGATAATAACCCGCCAATCCTAAGAACTGCGGATCTCGGTTACGTTCTTTGGCGCTTTCCAGTCTTTCACGGCCGTCACCTTAGCCGGATCCACGACTATTCCTTCCTCGGATATAACATGTCCTAAGAAATTCACTTGAGATAGCCAGAATTCACACTTACTGGCCTTGGCATATAGTTTATTCTGCCTCAATGTATTCAAAATTATCCGTAGATGTTCTGCATGTTCCTCCTGACTCTTAGAATAGATCAGGATATCATCAATGAATACAATTACAAACTGGTCCAGATAGGGACGGAAGATTCTGTTCATTAAATCCATGAACACAGTCGGCGCATTTGTGAGTCCAAATGGCATGACTACGAACTCAAACAATCCATATCGCGTCCGAAAAGCTGTCTTTTCTATATCTTCCTCTCTAACTCGGATTTGATGATAACCAAACATCAAATCGATCTTTGAAAAATGACTAGAACCCCTCAATTGATCAAATAAATCGTCGATCCTGGGTAGAGGGTACTTGTTCCGGACTGTTAGCTGATTCAGCTTCCGGTAGTCCACGCACATCCGTAGTGAACCATCCTTCTTCTTCACGAACAACACAGGTGCTCCCCATGATGACGTACTGTTCCGGATGCAACCCAGCCTAAGCAGTTCATCAATCTGCTTCTTTAGTTCCGACATCTCTGCTGGTGCCATCCGATAGTGTGGTAACGACACTGGTGCTAGGCGGTAAACCAGGGAGTTCTTTTGGAAATACATCAGCAAATTCTTGAACAATTGTCGGAAGTTCAGTAACTGGAGCTTTGTTTATGGTGATATTATTCAATACCACGTGGTTTAACCCTTCCTGTAATCCACTTTGTTTATCTGAACGGACTACATACTGCTTGCCCTCAGGTGACATAAATGTCACTCTTCGGCGATAACAGTCGATGTTGGCATGAAACTTAGCCAACCAATCCATACCGAATATAATATCATATTCAGACATGTCCAGCACTAGATAATTGAACTCAAATCTGAGTCCAGCTAGTTCAGTATTCACTAGACTCTTAACTTTTCCACTAAGTACATCTTCCTTTGCACATAAGTCTCTATGTGACTAACAACCTTTATTCAAAAACTTCTACGATGTTATCTCTTAATACCAACTTTCCTTAAAACGTGGGATGTAAATCAAAACATGACCCAATCATTAAGGCAATATGTCATCTATGAGACCAACAGGTCCATCATACTGTTAACATGTCTACCATGATACCGATACTGACATCAAGTCACACCACCATGGGAACCATCATCATGGTTATACACAACTATCTCTGGTATCTCTCTATCCGTGTGTATCATCTACCCATGGTTAATAACCATCCATGAATATAACCCTCTTTTGGGTATAATCCATTCATGGCATACCTAATACCTTCGTAAAAACTGATATGTCTTTCATAAGGTTAACGGTCTAACATACGACCAATATGCCAACCTATGGCACCAAAATGTCATTCATGCTACCAATACGTATACCCTAATGCCAATGTCCAGCATCAATTCAAACCACCATTGAAACTCTCATCCATGTTTATACGCATCCATGAATATAACTCTCCTAAGGTATAATCCATTCATGGAAACAATCCATCCTTGGTAACACTCTGTCCATGAATATCCTTTATGTATGATTAATAACTATCCATGAAATAAACCACCTATGGGTATAATCCATTCATGGAAAACATCCATCCTTGGTATCACTCTGTCCATGAGTATCATATATCCATGATTAATATCCGTAGGACTAACATTCAAATGAATCACTATAAGACTGTGGCAACCATATCAAATCACAAATATATCCCGACCCCTTGCAAGACTTAGGGCTCATGACTTACCAAGCAGAAGACCCACGTCCAACGTGATCCGGTCTACCTCGCCCTGCATCCCTTCACCTCATAGGTGATTCAGTCAAGCTCTAAGGCGGTCGCTCCGCGTTTGACGAAGCTAGTACCACCCGTACCGGGTAAAATAGTACCTACCTCTGCGCATTCCAGCACATCTAGTGTGCCAAACAGCCGTGAGAGCGCCCTCCAGCGCGTAGCATGCAAGGGACCCACTCCTCAACGGTAGCCCTACGGGACCAAGTCTCCGTATTTCGTATCAAGGTTTCCACAGCCTCATAGATACTCAGAGGCATACTCATGAAGTTTATATTCTTATTTCATCAATACCATGTGAGGGATGCACCCATACCACATCTCAATCATCAACATCACGTGAGGGACGCACCCATACCACGTCTCAATGTAACCAAGTGACCTCGTCACGTATATCTTAGTGCCAAAAATCCTCTTAGAATCATAACATCGCATACTTTATATAAATTCATACTTCATCCTTGTACAAAGGTGGGTACGGTGAAACAAAACCCTATAGAGAACAAAATACACCCTTACCGAATAATCCTCTTTTTAATACCCCTCTATATTACTTCCTAGCCTAGTCCTCCGTAGAAGATCCCGCATCATCAGCGAACTTGAAACGGTTATCAAGACATGTCTTCATCGTGTGCCCCAATACTTCACATGTTGTGCAGGGTATTAATCCGGGTCCTCCTATATAAGGACAATTAGTCCTCGCCTCTCCATGCCCGTGCAGTCCACAAACCGGACAGACAACTCCTAATGGATGAGGACAATACAAGATGTTGTGATCGTCCTGATTACACAACTCACAGGTATCGTAGGGAACTACCTCCCCCGCCGATTCCAATATTATGGGAAAGTCTTCCATAGGATCCTCATAAAAGAAAAACCCCAGATCCTCCTCTCCTTCCACAGGAGGTTCCACTAACCAAGGAATATCTTCCATAAGATACTCAGGTAACGGTGCTAGATTCACCTCCTCCATTGGTGCTAAGTTCAACTCTTCCAATGGTGCTAGATTCCATTCCTCTTCCTGAAGGTTCACATTAGCCTCCATGTTGGTGTTGTTAGAAGCAGACACCAAGTCTATAGGATTACTAGGAGTTCCACTGTAACACTCTGAGTACTCCACATTACTCGACATATCTGTATCATATCAATAAAACACAAGAATATTCAACAACAATTCTAAATAAACCACTCTTGGTTTTCAGGGGAATCTGATCATGTATTATATCATGTACTTTGTTTGGGGAAGATTACCAAATCATCACTCTTTGTGTTCTTTTGTTTCAGGGGAAATCTCTAATTTCCTATTGTTTGTTTCTCAATGTGGGGATTCCAGGGGAGTTCATCCTACCTTGCTATGTTTGATTTGTCCAATTATGATGACTGTACTTTACTTTGCTATCTTTCATTGTCGTTCTCAGATTGATTGTTCAGTCCGAGTCACTCGAAGTAAATTAATCCGGCCCCCAGGCAGCGGACTCCGAAGAGTCGGTCAGTTGAGATTCTTATCCGTCAGTGAGACATGAAACCGTCTTAATCTTACTTCGATGATTCAACTTCCCGTTTCGCTCTGATACCAAGTGTAACGCCCCGCCCTTTCCGAGAATTTCAGAGTCTAATTTTTTTATTGTAACACCCCAATTTTTCAATAAAATGGAAAATTACGAAAATGCCCCTGAATTATTAAATTAATTATTTTGTGATGTGAAAATAAGAAATGTTGGGGCCCATTGCTCAAATTAAGGTCATTGACCGGGAGGGGAGCCAAGCCTAAGTGCTTGAATGAAGGGCTGAACTACTTTATATTACTGTCTTTTGAATATTTTGTGGGACATGTAATAATTCGCTATTTGCTATGGTTTGATTAGGTTGATAACATTTGGATGGTTGATCTATGATAAATAAAGTTTAAGACTTTTACTTGCTATCTAGTCTTATTATTCCGCATGTTGATGTTAGTTCCATGTGTGTTCATTATCATGGTCTAGTCCATGTACACATGGGTGGCCAGTTAAGGTTCAGACTTGGGTAGTCTGAACTTAACTCGCGTCGTGACGCCGTCCGCTCTCTTCCGATGTTCTATTATTACTTTTAAAAAAAAAAATTAGACTCTGAAATTCTCGGAAAGGGCGGGGCGTTACAGATTAAATGGTTGAGTTGGATTAAATGGTGGAGTTGAGTAAAATGGTGAGTTAAATTAAATGTGAGTGTAGTGTGAAGGTGAATGTTTGTTGTTTCAAACCCCAAATCAAGGGTACACGTTGGCATGAGAGTTTCATCTCAAAAGATGAAACCCCCACATGGAGAAGTAATGGAGAGGTGAGTAGTGGTAGTTATTTCAAATTCAAAGTATAGAACATGTTGGTTACATGGGAAGTTTCTCTCATGCATGAAACTTCCAAATGGGAATTAAATTGAGAGGAGGTGTTTTGTGGAGGTTACACAAGGTAACACCAAGGTAAGCACACGTTGGATGCATGGGGAGTTTTTATCTCATGCATGAAACCCCCATGTGAATCACTAATGGAGAGGTGAGGGGTTATGCCATTTCAAATTTAAATAAGGTGGTCCACACGTTGTAGGGAAGCAAGGGGGGAGTTTCATCTCAAAGATGAAACCCCCACATTGGGCATTGATGAGAATCAAGGGAGGTGGACGGTTACATAAAGCATCAAGCATATTGTTGGGACATGGGAGATGACAGGACATGGAGTTTCATATCATGGATGAAACTCCCAAACAGTCCAATAATGGAGAGGTGGCGGTTACACAAGCCAAACAATGGCAACACCGTTGGAGCCTTGGGAATTTCATCCCATGGATGAAACTCCCAAGTGGGCATAAATGATTATGGTTAAATGCAAATGGGAGTTACAAGTGGTGCCACCAAGAGACACCACCATGGGCTGAATTTCATTAACCAAAGGATTTTTCATTTGACTCTCTCTCCCTCCCTTGGCCGTTTTTCACCTCTCAAGACAAGGAACCTTGGCTGGTTGTCTCTCACACAAATCATTCCTTGGCTGATCACTCCTCAAAGACAAAGTGGACTTAGAACAAAGGAGTTTACATCTCAAGGTTTTATCATTCACACCCAAGGCTGAAATACTCTCTCTCTTAAATCTATACCTTGGCCGAACCACCCAAAGACTGTATCAAGATCAGTCTCGGCTAAAGGACAAGAAGGAAGGAAGGAAAGGCTAAGGAAAGAAAGAAAAGGAAAAAGCAGGAGCAAAAGAAAACCGAAGGAGTCACGGAACCGGTGAGTAATTTACTAGTTTTTGTTTATAAGAACCATAGGGTTCAGCCATGGGTATGGCCGAACCCCATGGAGGAAAATTAAGGAATGTATGATTATTTTTAAAAGGAGTAGATGAACCATAGGGTTCGGCCATATGTATGGCCGAACCCCATGAAAAGACTTGGCTATTTTTATGGGTTTTTGAGAGATAAAAACCATACAATGTTATGAAGGTTGTAAAGGTGTTTTAAATGGAGATAAGGTTAAGGTTGTGGGTCGGCCATTGCATGGCTAAACCATAATGTTATTATGGCTAAGGCGCTGAGCATAAACCATATATAAATATTGGAATGTTTGAAACAAGAAAACCATGGACCATTTTTATGGGTTAATTGGAGTTAAGAACATGGTTAGAAATTATTAATGGTTCTATGCTTTTGATTAAGGAATCACATATGATTATCTTGGGACTTAGTATTAAGTAAGTAATCAGCCATGATAGATGATGACAAAAGTGACAAAAATCAATATGGTGAGGTTCGGCCATGTGGTATGGCCGAACCCCACTAATGCTTATTTGGTGGACTTAGTTTCTTTTGAAGTGGTCAACTTGTAATATAATTGGTCAAATTAAAATGGAGTAATGTTTAATGGACTTAGATTATTAGTTATGTTAAACAATTGGTGCATAAGTAATGAGATTAAGGAATCAAGAGGTCATGATCTTATATCTAAGTTAAAATAACAAAGGGCATGAAAGAGGGACCAAACCCAAGATGGTGAGGTTCGGCCATGTTGTATGGCCAAACCCCACTAAGGTGGATTTGGTGGATTAAGGGTTTAAAAATTAGTTAAGTGGTGTTTAAGTGATAAATAAAAGGAAGGGTGAAAATTAAAGGTAAGTGAGGTTCAGCCATGGAGTATGGCCGAACCCCACAAGTGTTGTTTTTGGACTTAGGTTATTATGTGGGTAAGATGATTAATGGATAAATGGATAGATCAATGGAGTTGTATGATTGGGCTTAAGAAACCAAAGGAGGGACTAAAACAAAATAAGTGAGGTTCGACCATGGTGTATGGCCGAACCCCACAAAGTTATATTTGGTGGACTTGGACCTAATGTTAAAACCAAAAAGGACCCAATTTAAGTGGGTGAGGTTCGGCTATGGTGTATGGCCGAACCCCACAAAATGTGTATATGGTTTTGGACATTATGGGACTTTAATTTGACTTGTTGTTATGTAACAAGGTGACGGGACTTCACAAACAGTATATGGTCGTGAACGGTTTTCGGACAATAACACGAGGTCAAACTAGTTGTCATTAGTAGGATTCTACCTTATTGAAACATGAATATGTATATGGTTTTATCTTTATTTGATGGTTTATGTTGCAATTTATATTATGTTTCAAAAGTGAAGTTTTTTAATGCTATGGTATTTACATTACATAGCATATGGACATGTACATCTCATGCATGGCATGGGAGGGGAATTTGTAACTAGAGGCCACGCTCCGTTGGGGCGTCCGTAAGGCAATCGTGGGAAGACCTTGATGTGGATTACGCCATCAAGAAGAATCCGGGGGGCACACTCCGTCGGGACGTCTGAAAGACCACTGTGAGGATTCCTTGATGAGGAGAATTCTATCAACAGGTTACATGTATGTGATGGGTGGGACTCATTGCATAAGACATATGGCATGGCATGATTTTATATGGTTTTGATGATATAATATTATACATGTTTTTGTGATACTAACCCATGTGTTAGCCCTACCTAGAATTCCTACTGGGCGCGTTGTTCTAACGCGGTACTTCTACCCTAGTGAATGACACAAGAAAGGAAGGGATCTAGGATCGTGACAGAAGCCAAGCATAGGAGCTTGGATATATGAATGGATTTTATTTATTATATTTTGTTAAGTTACCATGGACATGTAATAACTTAGATATTATTGCTATGGTTTGGAATGGTTTGATTGAATGATTAAGTTAAGGTAATTTTGGATAAATGACTAAGTACTTTGCTATATAAAAGAAATGGACTAGAGTTAGGTTCTATTATAATCCGCAGTCTATGTTATATTCCGCAATGATAAACTTATTACGTGTGAACCATCTCAGTGGACTTAGTCCACGCACACGTATGGTTGGCCAGTTAAGGGTCGGGCTTTAGAAGCTCGGACTTATCTCGCGTCGTAACATCCCGCTCTTCATCACTTTTGTTTATTTAAAAAGAAAATATACTCTGATTTGGAGTGAAAAGGGAGGGGTGTGTAACGCCCGCCCCTTTCACCGAAATCAGAGTCTAATTTTTATTTTTTTGAAATAAAGAGTGACAAAGGGCGCGGGACGTCACGACGCGAGTTAAGTCCGACCTTCTAAAGCCCGACCCTTAACTGGCCAACCCTACGTGTGCGTAGAACTAAATCCACGAAGAACGGTTCACACGTAGAAGTAAGCTTGAGGAATATTTAAACTAAGTGCGGAATTATAATAAAGACTATCCTACCAATTTTTGAGATAGCAGGGAAAATGTATTCATTTAATTACTAAAATACCTCAAAATGATAATGTCCGAACATACAGTCCAAACCATAGCAAGAAATAGAAATTATGACAATCCGACAAGCTAAACTACTCAATTACATATTCCAAAATAAATTTAAATAAACTAAGTAGCCCGCTTTCCCAAGCTCCTACGCTTGGCTCCCGTCGAGTCCTTCGGTTCTGCCATCTCCTGCGTCATCAGCTAGGGTAGAAGTAGGGCGTTAGACAACACGCCCAGTAGGACTCCGAGCAGGGCTAACACATGGATTAGTGATAACAAGCATACAGATAATAATATAATGAAAAACCATAAAATGAATGCTATGCCATGGGTGTCTATGTCATGAATCTCACCCATCATCCATACAATCATGATATCCCCATGTTTGCTTTTCGGTCGCCCCGGCGGAGCATGGACTCCGGTTATATCTCAATACATCAAGATATCCCCATGTTTGCTTCTCGGTCACCCGACGGAGCATGGACTCCGGTTATATCTCAACACATCAAGATATCCCCATGTTTGCTTCTCGGTCGCCCCGACGGAGCATGGACTCCGGTTATAGCATATCAAGCTATCCCCATGTTTGCTTCTCGGTCGCCTTGACGGAGCATGGACTCCGGTTCCTTTATTTTCCCGCCCATTCCATGCATGAGATGTAAATGCATTATGCTATTTAATATATATAATTCATAACCTTCATATATAGTTCATAGCCTAATCATATAATTCATATCCTTAAAATATATTTCATAGTCTTAACATATAATTCATATCATTAAAATCCATCGTAAACATATTATAGGATTACCAAAATAATTCAATAAAACATCCATACACATAGTCCATGGCTTACAACAAGGTTAGAATCCTACCGAATACCAATTAGCGTCCTTTTTCGTTTCCGTCCGATAATTCAATCACCGATACGCGCACCGCTTGCGACGTCCGATACCTTATTACATATTAATAATCAGTCCATGTTTTATCATATGTAAGTCCATTATCCAAGTATTAGTGGGGTTCGGCCATATACCATGGCCGAACCTCACTATGTAGTTCTGTGGGTCCCATTTAATCTATCAAATATTTAAATCCCATGAGTCTAAAAACCAGCCACCCTAGGCTTTATTTAACCATACATAAGGTTGTTACTTAGAGCCCCTCAGTCCATGATCATCTCCCTTGGGGTTCGGCCATGTACCATGGCCGAACCCATGGTTCTTCATTTTGGCCAATATTTATGGTTTTGCCACTTTTCCATTACTAATCACTCATTTATCCACGCATAATTAAGTCCATACTGATCACAAGTTTAGATCCATTAATGATCCCTAACTTAGATCCGTCAATGACCCATCAACCATGTCATAAGATTATTAAAATTAGCCATTTAATTAACCTAATCCTTATTCATTTAAACACATACATAACTCTCATTTAACCCATCAAATGGCTTGCAAAATAGGTCATGGGTTCGGTCATAGTGTATGGCCGAACCCATGATGTCTTTTTCCCCATTTTCTCTTAGGTCTATTTACCACATTTAGATTCAAAATAAGTCCCTCCATGAGGGGGTTTAAATCACACTTTTAAACCATCATCCTTAGCTACATTGGAGTCCATTACAACTATCAACATTCCCCCATTCAATACACCACCATAGGTTTTCAAAAACATTCTATCCATAAAAGCTCTCCATGGTTTTTCCTCATTTAAAAAAACCCTTTTAAAATCACTAACAATTAATCATTAGAATCTTAAAAATCATAAATCATATTCCATGGTTTCCACTCATTAAGAACCCCATTAACTTCTTCATGAATTTCCTCACTTAAAATTCTTACAAAAATCACTACATTTAGTCATTAACATCTTAAAATCATAATTCATCCTCCATGGCTTCCATTCTTTATAATCTCATTAAAATCATTTAATCACCTACCATGGGGTTCATGGTCCATCATTCATTCATGCCTTTTAAGGCCACAAAAATCATTCACATCTCCCATAAATTTCCTCATTTACACACTCCCTTTAACTACATTTAATCATAAAAAACCCTAAAAATCATAAATTATCCTTTCATGATTCTAATCCTAAAAACCCCATTACAATTCCTAAATTACCTACCATGGGGTTCATGGTTCTTCAAACATCACCTACATCCATACTTAAATAAACTTTAATCCATAATGTCCTTAATGCATCCTCCATTTTTTTTTTTTTTTGACCAAATTTACCCATTAGGGTTTATCCATTTTTCATCCCTTCATTGGATGTATTTGAGATCCAAGGCCCATGATAATTTGGCCACATTAAATTCAAGAAATGGACCCATTTTTTTAAACCTTAAAACCTAATCTCTTGTTTTAGAAATACTTACAATCCGACGGCTCCTCTGATTTTCTTTGCTCCCTTTGGATTCCTTGGCCTCCTTTCTTCTTCTTCTCCTTTGTTGGTCGGCTAAGGTGTGCTTGACCCAATGAAAAACTCCAATGCTTGGGTCAGCTAAGATGGAGTAGATTTGAGAGAGAGAGGGGGAGAGGATGGGAAAAAGGATGTCTCAAGCTTGGTCTTGGAGTGATGGGCCAAGGCTTGAGCTTCTTTCTTCTCTTCTTCTCTTCTTTTCTTCTTAGTTTTCTTCTTCTCTTATCCTTGGTGTGGGGGATGGCAAGAGAGGAAGAGAGTGAAAATGAGAGTTAGATGGAAAGAGATGGAGAAAAGAGATAGGATTCATTTCATTTGGGTTGAGTGACCTACACTCCACCATTAAGTCTCCCAACCACCAAGCATGGGCTAATGTGCTTAGTGGTGGTAGTTGGGATAAACCACCACTAGCCAACGTTTTTGGTGTCTTGGGATAAGGTGGTTTGGTCTTCCATTTGACCATTTGACCACCCTTTTGATTAGCTTAATTATTTAATTAATTAGATCATTAGGTTA
The DNA here is from genome assembly GCA_022113865.1 of Chimonanthus praecox. Taxonomy (NCBI): domain Eukaryota; kingdom Viridiplantae; phylum Streptophyta; class Magnoliopsida; order Laurales; family Calycanthaceae; genus Chimonanthus; species Chimonanthus praecox. The sequence continues at coordinate 26,918,211 of CM039096.1, read as the reverse complement.
ATTAATTCCCATTTAGTCCAATTCCATTACCTTAAATTCCTTCCATGTATCCACCCATGGTGGCCGGCCCCACCAATCCTTGGTTCACACGCCACCTCACTTGGTGAGGTGGAGGTGGGCCCCACTTGGCTATGCCATTTTGATTAACTCACCACTAACTTAGGTGATTTAAATTTAATTAAATCTATTCCAACTAATTGGATTACCATTTGGCCCATGGCCCAATTACATTCACCTCCTACCCATTTACCTTAGAGCTTAAATCATCTTGACCCATTGGGTCCCAAATGGGTATTGGGCCCAATTTGAGCATCATTGACCACTTAAATGAATTTAATCCAATCCATGGTCCATTGGGCCATACTTGGGCCTTTGTCCAAATTTTGATCCATTTACCATCTATTCCATTAAATTTTCCAATTCCCACATTAAAATAAATAATAGCCATATATTCATTGATTTAAAAATTCGGGCTATTACAATACAATCCTCTTTTGAAATTTTCGTCCCAAAAATTTGAGCGAAATAGGGGTTCAAAACAACTCATACAAAGAGCTCCGGATGAGCGGCTCTCATCTTTGATTCAAGTTCACAGGTGGTCTCCTCATTGCCATGTCGTTCCCATACAACCTTGACCAACTGAATAGCGCGGTTCCGCAGCACTCTTTGTTCATTCCCAATCACTCTGATTGGATTCTCCACATACGTCACGTCACTTTGTACATCGACGTCTTGCACGTTCAATACATGTGAAGGATCGGGGTTGTACTTTCTGAACATGGACACATGAAACACATCATGCGAAGATGATAACTGTGGAGGAAGTGCTAACTGATAGGCTACCACCCCACCCTCTTTAGGATTGGAAACGGGCCCACAAATCTAGCGATAGTTTCCCTTCTTCCCAAATCTCATGTGTCCCTTCCGTGGTGAGACTTTCAAAAACACCAAGTCTCCCACCTCAAACTCGAGAAACCTTTTCCTCTTGTCGGCGTAACTCTTCTGACGACTATGCACGATGAGTAGGTGTTGCCGTATTAACTTGATCTGTGTTGTAGTCTCCGTAACCAACTCCGGTCCAATCAGCGCAGGTTCACTGGCCTCTGTCCAACACACTGGTGATCTACACGGCCTACCATACAAGGCCTCAAATGGACCATCTGGAGGCTTGCCTGGTAACTGTTGTTGTAAGAGAACTCCACCAGTGGCAAATGATCCTCCCATCCACCCTTGAAGTCTAGCATACATGCTCTCAGCATATCCTCCAATGTCTGTATTGTCCTTTCCGACTGTCCATCAGTCTGTGGATGAAATGTTGTGCTAGTCAATATGTCAGTCCCCATAGCTGACTGCATGCCCTGCCATACTCTGCCGGTGAATCGGCCATCTCTGTCGTACACAATAGTCCGGGGAATACCATGTAGTCTGATGATATCCCGGATGTACCGTCGACCCAAGGTCTCAGATGAATCTGTCGTCTTGACAGGAAGGAAATGCGCAGACTTGGTCAACCGGTCCACCACGACCCATATCGCATCGTTGCCTTTGGAAGACCTTGGCAATCCTGTTACAAAATCCATGGATATGTGTTCCCATTTCCACTCCAGCATTGGCAAGGGTACGAGTAAACCTGGTGGTTTCTGATGTTCCGCCTTAACCTGTTGACAAGTTAGGCAACGAGCAACAAACTCTGCCACATCTTTCTTGAGTCCCCGCCACCAATAGTGCCTCTTAAGATCATGATACATCTTGGTGCTGCCCGGATGGATAGAGAGCTTCATTTGGTGTGCTTCAATCAACAACTCTCTTCGACAGCTCTTAGGCACATATGTCCTGCCTCAGAACACAAGACCTGTCTTGTCGTAATTCCCATTTCGGTACAACCTCACCAGTAGACATCTTAGCCATATCTTCTCCACCTCTGATCTGTCTGTTGCTCTCGTTCAATCTCGGAGACCATGTTGGATCGTATGATCAGATTATATATGGTCCCATGATTATTGAGGTAGACTTTGAACTCTCCGATGGTACTCAACACTTCCCATTCCGTCCAAATTAAACTGACTACTGTTGCATGTGACATGCGGCTGAGGGCATCCGCACTTTGTTCGCCTTGCCAGGATGATACCAAAGTGCGAACTCATAATCGCAAGATATTCCATCCATCTGCGCTGTCTCATGTTGAGTTCCTTCTGATCAAATAAGTACTTCAGGCTCTTGTGATCTGAGAACACTTCAAACTTCTCACCATAAAGGTAGTGTCTCCAGCTTTTGAGAGCGAAGACCACTGCTGCTAGCTCCAGATCATGTGTGGGATAGTGGCGTTCATGGATTTTCAACTGTCTTGATCTGTACGCCACCGTACAATTACCTTGACTGCGTGTACAACCCAGTCCCTCACCTGAGGCATCATAGTATACCTCATAATTTTGCCTCTCTCCGGCAAGATCAGAATAGGAGCGGTTGTAAGCATCTCCTTTAGCTCCTCAAATCTCCGGTTGTACAGATCTGTCCACTCAAATTTGACTCCTTTCTGAATGAGTTGGGCAAGTGGAGCTGCAATCTTGGAGAAGTCCATGATGAACTTCCTGTAGTAACCGGACAATCCCAGAAAACTGCAGATCTGGTCACATTCATTCGATGCTTTCCACTCCCTCACTGCCGCTACCTTAGCCGGGTCCACAGCTATACCTTCCTCTGATATAATGTGCCCCAAGAAGTTGACCTCAGATAGTCAGAACTCACACTTGCTGGCTTTGGCATACAGCTGGTTCTTCCTCAAGGTGTCCAGGACTATTCGCAGGTGTTCGGCATGTTCCTCCTGACTTTTGGAATAGATCAGGATGTCATCAATAAATACGATCACAAATTGATCCAAGTAAGGACGGAATATCCTATTCATCAGGTCCATGAACACAGTCGGTGCGTTTGTAAGTCCAAATGGCATGACCACATACTCATATAAGCCATACCGTGTCCTGAAGACCGTCTTCTCTATGTTCTCCTCTCTAACCCGGATTTGATGGTATCCGGACATCATCAATTTTGGAGAAGTGAGAGGAACCACTAAGTTGATCAAACAGATCGTCAATCCTGGGTAGGGGATATTTGTTCCTGATAGTCAGTTGGTTCAATTTCCTGTAGTCCACACACATCCGAAGGGTACCGTCTTTCTTCTTCACAAATAATACTGGGGTTCCCCATGCGGATGTGCTGTTCCTAATAAAACCCAGTCTGAGCAGTTCATCAATCTACTTCTTCAACTCAGTCATCTCAGTTGGTGCCATCCTATAATGGGGCAATGATACTGGAGCAACACCGAGATATAACTTGTTCTCAAAGTCTATCTCCCTCTTGGGTGGCAACCCTGGGAGATCTGTTGGGAATACTCGGCATAATCTGCTATTACCGCCGGAAGTTCAACCCCTGGTGCCCTGTCTAATCTAATGTTGTTCAAGACAAGGTGGTTCAATTCTTCCTGCAGCCTTCTAGGGATACCCTGTGTGTCAGCTTACACTATATACCGCTTCCCCTCGGGTGACCAAAATATCACCCTACGAAGATGGCAATCAATATGGGCTTGAAATGTAGCCAACCAGTCCATGCCAAATATAACATCGTACTCGGCCATATCGAGTACCAAGTAGTTGAACTCGAATCTGAATCTGGCTAGTTCAGTGTTCAATGTCGTGCATAAGAGTCCCAAAGATGCGTCTCCCACGGGGGATACAATGGTAAGTGATGTGGACAGTTTTTGTACTAATGTGCCCGTAGCAGATATGAATGCAGCATATATAAATGAATGGGAAGCTCCAGAATCAAATAATGTAATAGCATAGGAACTACCAACTACGGCCATACCTTGAATCACCGAGCGATCCACCGCTACTGGAGAAGGTATGGTAAAAAGTCATCTAGATCCTGTAGGGTTTGGCGCCCGCCCTGCCTGGTTGTAAGCCGTACCTCCTCGTGACTGAACTGGTCTAGTTGGAGGGCAGAAGGAACCCCTGAAGTGAGAGGGCTTGCTAATCTGTGGACACTCCCTCTTGAAGTGGCCCTGTTGGCCACACTGGTAGCAAGTGTTCCCACCCCGAGGAACCTGAGTGACTGATGCTGATGGGGAGGGCTGATTGGGGCAGAAGCCCCCTGTAGATCCAGTGGAGGGTGATGGTCTGCTAAAATTCGGGCGGAACTTCTTGTTGGGTTGAAATGCACCCCGCCCACTCTGCCCTCGGCGGTTGTCAAACCGCATCTCTTCAACTCTCGCTCCGCTATAGTGGCCTTGTTGACCACCTCAGCCAGTGTGGCTACCTTGAATATTGTCACCTTAGCCCTGTTGCTCGGCCGAAGGCCCTCTCAAACTTACGGGCCCTCCGGTGCTCGGTATCCACCATATACATAGACAGATAGACGAAGGAATTCCCTGTGATATTCTGCCACCGTCATATTGCCTTGTACCAATGATAGGAAGGCTTGAGTCTGGCTCTCTCTTTCCTCCTCCAGAAAATACTGCTCTAGAAAGGTGGCTGAGAACCATTCCCATGTCATGGTAATCTTTTCCCCTTCCGGCACCAGTGCTTGCTGCTTTTCTACAACTTCCCACCAATTACCGGCATCCTCGATCAGTTGAGATGTAGCCAGTAAGATCCTATCAGCAGGACTGGAAATTTGAAGCATATTCAAGATTTGAGTGATCTCTTTCAACCAATGCTCTGCTCCGACAGCCCCTTCTTTTCCCCTGAAGTAGGGAGGGCGCTGTTGCTGGAAATCTCTAACCATATTCCATTTGTTGGAGCCGCTGGTGGTCGCATCCCCATTCAAGTGCTGTTGCAGGACAGAGGTGACCACAACTTGAACCAATTCTTTCAACTCGGGAGGCACAACAGGTATGTTCACACTATTCTGTCCCTCATCTTGATGAGGTGGCTGTACCTCCTCTTCTTGACGAGGTGGTGGCACCTCTTTCTCGAGCCGTGGGTTTGCGAGTTCTTCTTTTTGGCGGCATTTCCTAAGTCATCGAAAAAAAACATCGACTTAGTTCCTTCGTAAACTTGGCGTGTTTCATATTTTGGGGAATTTTGCCAAATAAACATACTTAGTTTTGGGAGGATAATTTCCTAAGTATCAAGTACGTGTTCTCATTTTTGGGGGAAAATTACCAAATATGCATACTTTGTTTTGGGGAAAAATTTCTAAGTATCATGTATTTCTTTTCAATCTGGGGAAAATTTCCTAAGTATCAAGTATTTTTCTTTCAATTCGGGGGGGAAAGTTGCCAAATAAGCATACTTGGTTTGAGGAAAAACTTCTCTAGTATCAAATGTTCCCTTTTTAATTCGGGGAAATTGGGGAGATTTTCCTATTTCGCTACGTTTGATAAATTCATCAATATTTCATCAAATTGGGGGAAAATCTAGATTTTTCTTATTTCGGGAAAAATAAGCCCTATCTTGTTATTTTTGATAGATTTAACTTAGAGTGATTTTTTCCCTTGCTATCATCCCTTTTCGTCGAATGTTGTTCTCAGATTGAATGCTTTAGTTTGAGTCAATCAAAGTAGATTAATCCGGCCCCCGTACAGCGGACTCCGAAGAATCAGTCAGTTGGGATTCTTATCCGTCAGTGAGACGTGAAACGTCTTAATCTTACTTCGAGAGATTCATTCTTGCGATTTCGCTCTGATACCAACTGTAACGCCAGCCCCTTTTCGCTCTGACAAAGGGCGCGAGACGTCAAGACACGAGTTAAGTCCGAGTTTCTAAAGCCCAGCCCTTAACTGGCCAACCCTACGTGTGCGTAGAACTAAGTCCACGAAGAAAGGTTCACACGTAGAAGTGAGCTCGGGGCATATTTAAACTAAGTGTGGAATTATAATAGAGACTATCCTACCAATTTTTGAGATAGCAGGGAAGATGTATTCATTTAATTACTAAAATACCTCAAAATGATAACGTCCGAACATACAGTCCAAACCATAGCAAGAAATAGAAATTATTACAATCCGACGAGCTAAGCTACTCAATTACATATTCCAAAATAAATTTAAATAAACTAAGTAGCCCGCTTTCCCAAGCTCCTACGCTTGGATCCCATTGCGTCCCTCGGTTCCGCCATCTTCTGCATCATCAGCTAAGGTAGAAGTAGGGCGTTAGACAACACGCCCAGTAGGACTCCGAGTAGGGCTAACACATGGATTAGTGATAACAAGCATACGGATAATAATATAATGAAAAACCATAAAATGAATGCTATGCCATGGGTGTCTATGTCATGAGTCCCACCCATCATCCATACCATCATGATATCACATGTTTGCTTCTCGGTCACCCCGACGGAACATGGACTCCGGTTATATCTCAATACATCAAGATATCCCCATGTTTGCTTCTCGGTCACCCCGACGGAGCATGGACTCCGGTTATATCTCAACACATCAAGATATCCCCAAGTTTGCTTCTCCGTCGCCCCGACGGAGCATGGACTCCGGTTCCTTTATTTTCCCGCCCATGCCATGCATGAGATGTAAATGCATTATGCTATATAATATATATAATTCATAGCCTAATCATATAATTCATATCCTTAAAATATATTTCATAGTCTTAACATATAATTCATATCATTAAAATCCATCGTAAACATATCATAGGATTACCAAAATAAAACATCCATACACATAGTCCATGGCTTACAACAAGGTTGGAATCCTACCGAATACCGACTAGCGTCCTTTTTCGTTTCGTCGATAATCCGGTCACCGATACGCGCACCGCTTGTGACGTCCGATACCTTATTACATATTAATCAGTCCATGTTTTATCATATCTAAGTCCATTATCCAAGTCTTAGTGGGGTTCGGCCATATACCATGGCCGAACCTCACTATGTAGCTCTGTGGGTCCCATTTAATCTATCAAATATTTAAATCCCATGAGTCTAAAACCAGCCACCCTAGGCTTTATTTAACCATACATAAGGTTGTTACTTTGAGCCCCTCAGTCCATGATCATCTCCCTTGGGGTTCGGCCATGTACCATGGCCAAACCCATGGTTCTTCATTTTGGCCAATATTTACGGTTTTGCCACTTTTCCATGACTAATCACTCATTCATCCACGCATAATTAAGTCCATACTGATCACAAGCTTAGATCCATTAATGATCCCTAACTTAGATCCGTTAATGACCCATCAACCATGTCATAAGATCATTAAAATTAGCCATTTAATTAACCTAATCCTTATTCATTTAAACACGTACATAACTTCCATTTAACCCATCGAATGGCTTGCAAAATAGGTCATGGGTTCGGCCATAGTGTATGGCCGAACCCATGATGTCTTTTTCCCCATTTTTTTCTTAAGCCTATTTACCACATTTAGATTCAAAATAAGTCCCTCCATGAGGGGGTTTAAATCACACTTTTAAACCATCGTCCTTAGCTACATTGGAGTCCATTACAGCTATCAACATTCCCCCATTCAATACACCACCATAGGTTTTCAAAAACATTCTATCCATAAAAGCTCTCCATGGTTTTTCCTCATTTAAAAAACCCTTTTAAAATCACTAACAATTAATCATTAGAATCTTAAAAATCATAATCATATTCCATGGTTTCCATTCATTAAGAACCCCATTAACTTCTTTATGAATTTCCTCACTTAAAATTCTTACAAAAATCACTACATTTAGTCATTAATATCGAAAAATCATAATTCATCCTCCATGGCTTCCATTCTTTATAATCTCATTAAAATCATTTAATCACCTACCATGGGGTTCATGGTCCATCATTCATTCATGCCTTTTAAGGCCACAAAAATCATTCACATCTCCCATAAATTTCCTCATTTACACTCCCTTTAAAAATCACAACATTTAATCATAAAAAACCCTAAAAATCATAAATTATCCTTTCATGATTCTAATCTTAAAAACCCCATTACAATTCCTAAATTACCTACCATGGGATTCATGGTTCTTCAAACGTCACCTACATCCATACTTAAATAAACTTTAATCCATAATGTCCTTAATGCATCCTTCATTTTTTTTTTGACCTAATTTACCCATTAGGGTTCATCCATTTTTGTCCTTTCATTGGATGGATTTGAGATCCAGGCCCATGATAATTTGGCCACATTAAATTCAAGAAATGGACCCATTTTTTTAAACCTTAAAAACCTAATCTCTTGTTTTAGAAATACTTACAATTCGACGGCTCCTCTGATTTTCTTTGCTCCCTTTGGATTCCTTGGCCTCCTTTCTTCTTCTTCTCCTTTGGTTGTCGGCTAAGGTGTGCTTGACCCAATGAAAAACTCCAATGCTTGGGTCAGCTAAGATGGAGTAGATTTGAGAGAGAGTGGGGGAGAGGATGGGGAAAGGATGTCTCAAGCTTGGTCTTGGAGTGATGGGCCAAGGCTTGAGCTTCTTTCTTCTCTTCTTCTCTTATTTTCTTCTTAGTTTTCTTCTTCTCTTATCGTTGGTGTGGGGGACGGCAATGAGAGGGAGAGCAAGAGAGGAAGAGATGAAAATGAGAGTTAGATGGAGAGAGATGGAGAAAAGAGATAGGATTCATCTCATTTGGGTTGAGTGACCTACACTCCACCATTAAGTCTCCCAACCACCAAGCATGGGCTAATGTGCTTAGTGGTGGTGGTTGGGATAAACCATCACTAGCCAACGTTTTTGGTGTCTTGGAATAAGGTGGTTTGGTCTTCAATTTGACCATTTGACCACCCTTTTGATTAGCTTAATTATTTAATTAATTAGATCATTAGGTTAATTAATTCCCATTTAGTCCAATTCCATTACCTTAAATTCCTTCCATGTATCCACCCATGGTGGCCGGCCCCACCAATCCTTGGTCCACACGCCACCTCACTTGGTGAGGTGGAGGTGGGCCCCACTTGGCTATGTCATTTTGATGAACTCACCACTAACTTAGGTGATTTAAATTTAATTAAATCTATTCCAACTAATTGGATTACCATTTGGCCCATGGCCCAATTACATTCACCTCCTACCCATTTACCTTAGAGCTTAAATCATCTTGACCCATTGGGTCCCAAATGGGTATTGGGCCCAATTTGAGCATCATTGACCACTTAAATGAATTTAATCCAATCCATGGTCCATTGGGCCATACTTGGGCCTTTGTCCAAATTTTGATCCATTTACCATCTATTCCATTAAATTTCCCAATTCCCATCATTAAAACAAATAATAGCCACATATTCATTGATTTAAAAATTCCCGGCTATTATAGGGTGTTACAACTTAAACATATCTAGATCCAAAAACATGATCCATGGGGTTTGGCCTTGCACCATGGCCGAACCCATGGTCCTTTAATTTCACCCTTTGGCCATTCTTTCCTTCCATAGGTAATCACTCCTTTTATTTACACATATCTTGTAACACTTCGGAATTCCATGTTATCAATATTTACCGAATTTTCCATTTTAATTGTGAATTAACGGATATGAACCTTAGATGGGTAAGGTGTTGGGTCAATGGCCCAATTAGGACCCAACGGTTATTATAAGGTTCAATTTAAAGTAAATGGGTAAGGCGCATTTAATTGGGTCAATGTTGCTATTTGAGTCAAAATGCCAATTGGGACCCAATGGGTCGTGGTTGACCACCAAGTGAGTTCAAGCCTAACTTAATTGGGGCTGAATTAAAATGGGAAGGAATCAAATAATTGAGTTGATTCAAGTGAATTAAATGAGTTGAATTAAAGAGGTGAGTTGAGTTAAAAGGATGAGTTGAGTTAAATGAGTTGGATGGGAAGTTATGGGGATATTCATCTCAAGTGAGTGAAGTGTGAAGATGAAGGTGGTTTGTTGTTTCAAAATTCAAACAATGGCATACACGTTGGAGCCTTGGAGTTTCATCTCGTGGATGAAACTCCCACATGGAGAGATAATGGAGGTGGGACGGTTACACATTTGAAATTCAAACAAGGCATACGTTGGAGCCTTGGAGTTCCATCTCATGGATGAAACTCCCACATGGAGAGATAATGGAGGTGGGACGGTTACACACTTGAAATTCAAACAAGGCACACGTTGGAGCATTAAGGAGACAGGTTAAGGAAAATGGGAGTTACACCAAGGGCTTCACCAAAGCCATCATCCTTGACCGACCACATCTTTGGAACAAAACAATTTTGATACTCATCTCACTCTTTCCCTCTCCCTCTTGGATGTTTCTCTCCCTCAAACCCTCTTTTGGCCTATCACTCCTCAAGACCAAAGACATAGAGTTTTATCTCAAAGTTCTATCATTCTCACACAAGGCCGAACTCTCCCTCTCTCTCAGGTTTCACTCTCGGCCAAAGAAGTAAGAAGGAAGGAGGAAAAGGCTAGGAAGGAAAGGATCGGAAGAACAAGCGGAGCAAAGGAAAATCGGATGAGTCGTGGAATCGGTAGTTATCTTGATTAAATTTGGTTTAAAGTAAGGAACCATAGGATTTGGCCATGGTGTATGGTTGAACCCCATGGAAGAAAATTGGGGGATGATTATGGTATTTTAATGGAAAGGATGAACCATAGGGTTCGGCCATAGGGAATGGCTGAACCCCATAAAAGAACATTGGTTATTTTTAAATGGAGTTTGAAGGGTAAAAATAATAAGTTTATGTGTATGATGTTAAAAGGTTTTCAAAGGATTATAAGCATGGAAGAAAGATTAAGGGATGAATGATGAGGTTTATGGAAAAGGATGAACCATAGGGTTCGGCCAGATGTATGGCCGAACCCCATGGAAGGACATTGTTAATTTTTTAGTGAATTTTAAAGATGAAATATAGACATCATAGGGTTCGGCCATGGAGTATGGCCGAGCCCCGTGAATCAATTTTTATGGGACATTCATGGACCAATCATGATTAGATGAATAATTATGTTAGAAGATGGAAGGATTGGATTATGGGTTTTGTTTATGTTGATGAATTATTTAGTCATGAACATATGTTTGGACCTAAGCATGAAGTGATGGGAATAATGGCAAATGTGTAAATAAGGGATAAAATGATAGATCATGGGTTCGGCCATGGTGTATGGCCGAACCACATGAGGAATGTGTTTGGTGGACTTAGATTATTATTAATGTTAAATAATTGTTGCATAAGTGATGAGATTAGTGAATCAAAGGGATGAATGGTCATGGACTTAATTAAAAGATCAAAGGACTTGAAAAATGGACTAAAATCAAGATGTGAGGTTCGGCCATGTTGTATGGCGAAGCCCACTAAGGTGTATTTGGTGGACTTAGGGTTTTTAAAGTGGTCTACTTGTATATGATTGGTTAAATCAAAAGAGGGATAAATTCAAGTGGATGAGGTTCGGCCATGTTGTATGCCGAACCCCACAATGTTGTGTTTATGGACTTAGACTAATGTTAAATCAAATGGAATATGGGATTGACTTGTTGATATGTAACAAGGTGACGGGACCTCATAAACGGTGTGCGATCGTGAACGGTTGCCAGTTTAAGAAGTAAGGACACTTTAGTGGTCTTTCGTAAGATTCTACCTTTTTGAAACCATGGGTTTATGTATGATGGTTTTTATCTTATTTTGATGAATTTATGTTGTAAAAGATATGTTCCAAATGTGAATTTTAATGCTATGTTTATAATATAAAATAGCATGTGTTTCATTTGCATCTCATGCATGGCATGGGGTGAAGGATATGTAACCAGAGGGGCCACACTCGTCGGGGCGTCCAAAAAACCTATGTGGGGTACCTTGATGTGCATTTTCCATAAAGAAGAAACCGGAGGGGCCACACTCCGTCGGGGCGTCCGAAAGACCTATGTGGGGGTACTTTGATGATGAGAATCCCATCAAGAGGTTATATTTACTTGTGATGGGTGGGACTCATTACATTTGACATCATGACATGGCATTGTTTTATATGGTTTTGACATTATGTTATTATATATGATTTGTACTAACCATGTGTAAACCCTAAATGGAATACCTACTGGGCTCGTTGTTCTAATGCCCTACTTCTACCCTAGTGGATGACACAGGAAAGGAAAAGGACGATGAACGTGATCAGAGCCAAGCATAGGAGCTTGGATATGTGATTGGATTATATTTATTTATGTTACTCATGGACTTGTAATTTGAGTAGCTAGATTTCGGGCATGTAATAACTTAGATAATTTTGCTATGGTTTGAATGGTTTGTTGGATATTTAAGTTAAATTTATTTATGGTTAAAGATTTGAAGTACTTTGCTATCTAAAAAGGAATAGATTTAGGTTCTATTATAATCCACAGTTACATTTTAATTCTGCAAGTTAACTTATTATGTGTGAACCGTTTTCATGGACTTAGTCTATGCATACGTAGGGTTGGCCAGTTAAGGGTCGGACTTTAGAAGTCCGAACTTAGCTCGCGTCGTGACGTCCCTCTCTTTATCTCACTCTTTAAAAAAAAAAAATAGACTTTGATTTTCGGAAAGCGAGTGAAAAGGGGCGGGGCGTTACATATCTAAATCCATAACTGATCTATAAACATAGATCTATAATTAAACATTTCATGCATGGATCCACAAATGATTCATCAACATAAAACCCATAATCAAATCCTTCCATCTCCTAGCATAATCATTCATTTATTTAATCATTTATAGATCTCCGAATGACCCTTTAAAAACGGTCCATGGGGTTCGGCCATACACCATGGCCGAACCCATGATGTTTCATTTCCCATCTTTTCCTTTAAATCATTACAATCTTAGGTCCATAAACAAAGTGTAACGCCCTGCCCTTTTTCACTCGCTTTTTCTCGTAAATTCAGAGTATATATTTTTTTTTTATAACAGAGTAGAGTGATAGAGCATGGGACGTCACGACGCGAGCTAAGTCCGAACTTCCAAAGTCCGACCCTTAACTGGCCAACCCTATGTGTGCATGGACTTAGTCCAAGAAAATGGTTCACACATAGCAATATAAACATGCGGAATAAAAATCATAACATGCAGAATCATAACATCAAAATACGGAATCATAATAGAACCAAGTTTATTCCATTTAGATAGCAAAGTACTTCATGTCCTTATCCATAATTAAAACATCATAATTATCCAATAAATCATCCGACCATCTAAGTTATTACATTCCGTAATCTAGATACTCAAATACAAGTTCATGAGTAACTTTATTCAAAACATGTAAAATAAGTCTTCTAAGCTCCTATTCCTGGTCCGTCTTACGTTCATTGTTCCCCTTATTACCTGTATCATCAACTAGGATAGAAGTAGGGCGTTAGAACAACACGCCCAGTAGGTATTCCAGTTACGGCTAACACATGGTTAGTACAAAGCATATATTATAACATAACATATAAAACCAGGTAAAATCCATGCCATGCAATGATGACAAATATGCAATGAGTCCCACCCATCACATGTACATAAGTGTACCCACCACATAGGTCTTCCGGACGCCTCAGCGGAGTGTGGACCCTCCGAAATCTTCTTGATGGAAATCACATCAAAGTATCGCGCATAGGTTTTTCGGACGCCCTGACGGAGTGTGACCCCTCCAGTTATAAATCCTCCACCCCATGCCATGCATAAGATGCCAATGAAATACATCCTATTTTAATAACATAAACATAGCATTTTAAATCCCTTTTGAAACATATTGAAATACATGTTATTTTAAACAAATAAACATAGCATTCCAAATTCAAATAAAGCATATCATTTGAAATATATTTTCATCAAACATAAGATAAAACAAGTGTACATAAATCTATGGTTTCAAAGAGGTGGAATCCTAACAAAGACCGTTCACGAGTCCTTGCGTTTCCGTCCAAGATTCGATCACCGATCGCGCACTGCTTGCGAGATCCCTTTACCTTATAGTAAAACAATTTATCATAACCAAGTCCCACTTGATTTTTCAAAGTTCTAAGTTGATAAACAAAACCCCATGGGGTTCGGCCATACACCATGGCCGAACCTATAGTCTACCATTTTTGTCCTTAATTACAATTAATTACCATTATGCCATGTTCATAATCATAGGCTTCTTTCTTGCTTAGATTTCACATAATCCATTCATACTTCCAAAGCACATAGTCCCATAAATAATTCATGGGGTTCAGCCATACACCATAGCCGAACCCAATGTTCCATATTTTTCACATATTTACAAAAATGTCATCCATGGCTTACATAACCAATAATCCAATCATTGCAACATGAAAATCATAATTGATTAAACATAGACCATAATTTGATTGATGGGGTTCGGCCATACACATGGCCGAACCCATGATGCCTAAGTTTCCATAAATAATATCCACCCTTCCATATTTGGAAGGTTTCCATAATCATTTTCCATGGTCTATAAATAGGTACATTCTTAATCCAATGTCCACTTCCAAGAATAAAAACTTTCCTTATTAAGCAAACACCTTCCATAATTGGGAACTTCCTAAATTTAGCAAACATCTTCCAAAAATAGAAGGTTTCCAAAAATAATAACCTTCCTTCCATATTTAGATTGCTTTCCAATTTAGAAACCATTTTCCATACTTGGATGCTTTCTAATTTTAGCAACTCTTTCCATAATTAAAAGCTTTCTATAATTAGCCATCCAAATCCATCTACCATTCCAAATCTACCCCATGGGGTTCAGCCAAGCATCATGGCCGAACCCTATGGTTCATGACCTTCATCAATGGTTTAGATCCATTAAAATCAAACACCAATCTATTAAAATATTTGGTGGGGTTCGGCCATACACCATGCCCGAACCTCACCCCTTCTTTTCATTACTATGGATCCAATCAACTTAGCCATATAGAAATCATGGTTCGGCCATGCCATGGCCGACCCACATCCCTATCCAAATCTCCCTTTAAAATTATTAAACTCTCCCATGGGTTTTCATCATTCAAATTTTCCGTAACTCTTGTTTAAAATTCATCATTAATCTTCCATCAAAATATAACCCATGGGAGAGTCTAAATCGGTCCTCATGATTTAATGTCCAAGAACCTCAAATCCATATAAATATATGGTGGGGTTCGGCCATATACCAGGGCCGAACCTCACTCATTCTGTTCTATTCTTATGATCAATCCTACCAACCTTTCCAAATTATCATGATCATCTTTGATCATGTTCCATGGTTTTAATATTCATAAACCAACAAAACAAATCATATCTTTCCATTAAATCATTGAACGAATTTGCAATCTTCTTCCATGGGGTTTGGCCAAACACCATGGCCGACCCTATGGTTCTTTATTTCAAAATTAATTATCAAATAAGATACTAACCTTTTCCAATTCCGGGCTCTTCCAAATCTTTCTCCTTTCTTCTTAATTTTCCTCCAACCAAAACACCTCTTGCTGGCCGAGCAACCTTCTTCTTCTTCTTGCTCTTTGGCGAGAGAGAGATTGAGAGAGTTCGGCTATGAAGGTGTAAACCTTGTGCCCTTGTCATTCTCTCCTTATATAAGCTCCAATTAATCCAAATGGGAAGGTGCCATGCGCCCGTCCCTTGCCTTAGATGGCAATGCCGTGTGGCCTCTTGCTTGGATTAGCAATTTCCGACTTCACTTGCTCTCCTTAATTAAATCCTTCCTTAATCCCTCTTTAGAAAGTACTATGCGCCCATATTCCCTTCTTTAATTATCTCATGCGCATAATCCTAGATTTTATATGCATAATCTTTTAATTAAATGCATCACTAAATTAATTTAAGCCCATTTAATTTTTAATAACACTAATTCCACAATCAATTGGGTCTTAATTGGGTCATGGCCCAATTCTTTATCCAAATAAGATCCAATCTAAAATTCACAATTAAAAATGGATAATTTTCATATAAAATAACAAATTGAAAATCCGGGGTATTACACAAGGCCCCCCATGGGGGTTTAACCATACACTTACATTCATCCTTTTAGATCATCATTAACCATATTTAAAACCAATTAAAATTACCAACATTCCCCATCATTTTCATGGTCCAAAACATCCAAGTTCCATCAATATCTCTCCATGGAGTTCAGCCATCCACCATGGCCGAACCCATGGTCCATGGTTCTTCACCATTTTCAACATTTGAGACCATTTAAAAATCAATACATTCCTCCATTATTTCTCTCCTTTAAAACCTTTTAAATCACTAACACCCTTCCATGGGGTTCGGCCATGTTGGTTCATTATTTTCTTTAAAATAAATCATATAACCATGTTTATATATCCTTTGATGGGGTTCGGCCATACATCATGGCCGAACCTCATCTAACCCTTCCTTTGTCTTTAATAGTCCATGCATATCAACCTTAGGGCTTGGCCATGCAAGGCCAACCCATGATCTTTGATCATAATACCTTATCTTAGACATGCATGAGATCTTTTCCATACATACATAACAATTAGGGTTCGGCCATGCAAGGGCTGAACCATGATCGTTGACCATTCTTTTCTTACTTATTAAAATCTCATCAAGTACTTACCGATTCCGCGACTCCTCCGGTTTCCTTAGTTCCGACTTGCTCATCCACTCCTTTTTCCTTCCTTAGTCTTTCTTCTTTCTTCCTCCTTGATCCTTGGTCGAGAGTGAGCTTGATAGATCTTAAGATGAAAACCCAAAGAGAAAGTTCGGCCGAAGAGTGTAGGTTTGAAAGAAGGTGAGGAGCTTGAGATAGAAAACTCTAAGTCCTTACTCCTTTGTCTTTGAGAGAGGGTCGGCCAAGAGAGAGAGGGAGAGAGTGAGATGAAACCAAGTCTTGTCTTGTTCAATGAGAGTGTCGGCCTTGAGTGGTGTCTTTTGGGTGATACCCTTTGTAACACTCATGACTCTTTACCTCCCTCATTAATACCTACTTTAAGGGTTTCATCCCATCAGATGAAACTCCCAACCCTATGCCCCTTGGGTTTCCATCATGAGATGGAAACCCTCCATCTCCCAACGTGTAGCCTTGTATATACTTTGTGTAACAACCAATCTTGCACCTCCCTCATTTAATGCTTCATTTGGAGTTTCATCCAATGAGATGAAACTCCCACCTCTCCAACGTGTGTAACCTTGATTTGGTCTTATGAGATGCAACTCTCCATCTTCCCACTCCACTCACTTAAAATAAAAGTCCTATTTACTTCCCATTCAACTCATCTCTTTAACTCAATTCATATCTTTAATTCAACTCATTTAACTCACTTAAAATCAACTCAATTACTTGATTCCATTTCCAATTTAATTCAGCCATAATTTAATTAAGCTTCAACTCACTTGGTGGTCGACCGAGTCAACCATGACCCGTTGGGTCCCAATTGGGCATTTGACCCAATTGACAATCTTGACCCCATTAAATAAATCTCACCCATTTATTTCAATTGCACCTTATCCATAATCCGTTGGGTCTTAATTGGGTAATTGACCCAACACCTTACCCATCTAAGGTCTATCTCCATTAATTCACAAATTAAATGGACAATTTTCATATATATTCATGCATTGAAATCCGGGGTGTTACACGTTCAAGTTCATCACCGAGGGGTCGGTGCATACGAGACTCTCGGTCAGAAGCATATCCAGAATGACAGTTCGAAGTTCCAGAACTTATGTCAAACTGGCCGGCCAGTCTTTCGGCCACGATGGGTCATTCCTGACTACACCGAGAGGTCGGTTAGATATATTGTTCGTGCTGAAAGTGAACATAATTCATGTTTCCAAGTTCACTTCTAATTCATTGTTAAACATCATCTCTAGGCAAGTTATGTTTATTACCAACGTATGCAACTAAGCCTAGAATAGTCCTCTCTCAGGTGTGGGTTCCACCTAAGGTCATCTATGGCCATATACCTGTTTTTGTGATTGACACGACGATGAGCTTTGAGGTTGGTGGAGCATGATATTCTTCCTTGATCATCTTAAGTCTTCAAGTTTCTTGGCAAGTGCTTCTACTCAAGTCATGAAATTGACAAATAGGGACTCTGCCAAGCCGGAGCACTAACAAAATCTATTAAGTGTGTTACGTATTATATTCAAATTATTGGTGATTATTTTGCAGAAGCCTAATTCTAAGTTTTAAAAAGATACTCACTTTAACTCTTGTGCATTTTATATTAGCACTTTGAGTGCTCACTTCCAAGTCGATACTCTTCATCTATAGTGTAGCGGAAACGCCGATCGGTAGCCATCAGTAGCGTTGCGGAAATGCTGCTCATTGGTAAAAAGGGACCGGGCACTGAGTGATTTCTTTTTGTACTCTCTAGGCCTAACTCAATATTTCTCCATGGTCCAATCCATAAGATAATACGAGTAGTGGCTTGAGCATTCTATATCTCTCTAGGCCTAACTCAATCCGTCTCCATGGTCAAATCCAAAAGACAATATGTGTAGTGGCCTGAGCACTTAATCTGTACCCTCTGGGCAAAGTCTCAATACTCTACCCTGGCTAGGAAGAAATATGAGACTGGGCACTGATCACCTCAATTTTTATTCTTATTGGGTATTTTGATTGGCTGACTATTCTGACTCTAACTTAAAATTAAGTAGTAACATAGTATGAGGACTCACAGTTATTTCCTTTGAATCTCCCGGAAGTAGGTTAGAAAGATTTGAAATGCTATAAATATATATTGCACTGTTTATGAATGTGTATTATGTTTGTTTATGAATGTATATTCATTATATTCCTATTAGTGTAACAGATACCAGCGATACCCTACGTTTTTACGGTGAAGTGACTTACTAATACAGCGTTAGTAAATCAGGTTATGTAAATCTAGAGCAATAAGTGGTTTCATGGATTTTACATGATATGGAAAAGACTGAATAGGCCAGAATGCGAGACTTGACACTACTTTCATGTGAGGGATGAAAATTGTTTCCAATTATTAGGACGGAAGCATAACACGGTGTTAGGGAGTTGAGTTCTACTAGTTTATAAACGGAGAATGAACTCACTTACATGCCTAGACTTGACATATTGCTAAGAGATATTATATTGACACTCATGATGTTTATCATATATAGTATTGTGATATTAATGATGATATGCTCCGATGTGAGAACCTGAGCATCATGTTTTGTTGAAAGATAGAACAACAAAGTTGATACTCCCTCCACGCACACTTAGCTGCAGGGCAATGGTTGACCATTGTGGTCATATATTATTGGTGATAGGCCGGGCAATAGGCTGGACCATTGAAGTGAATATTATTAGCAATACGCGGCAATTGGACAGACCATTGGGGTCATTTATGCTCTTGCAAGATGCTGCATTTTGGCTATGTCGGGGCTTAATGCATTGGATATCCAGTGTTGTGCTTCTGGTGTGTGACAGTGGTGATGACTTGGTAAATTGGTAAAGTAGACCAGTTTTGATTTGAAATATGATTAATGGTATAAGTAAACCATTATGATATTTATGATTAATCTGCATGCTCGAACCGGATGTTGATTATTGTATTATGTTAAGTTCTCTCAATAGGCTTGTAGCTCACAACCCTCACATTTCAGGATTCGTATCCGAGAAGGAGGAACTTCCATTGCAGGCTTAGGATGAGAAAGCCGATGTTGTCTGTTGTATCTCCCACAACTAGAAAATACGTTCATTTGTCCTGTGGTTTATAAACCATATTTTGTATAAGTACCGCATGTGGTACTTATTACCTTTAGAAACATGTATTAAGCCACTATGTTACCGTACGTAACTCTAATATGAATGATGATGTTCTGATCATATTTATGGAAATACTTGTTTGTATGTATGTGTTGTATATAGGTAGATATATGGTATGTGTTTGAGTCCAAGCGTGAAGAACATGTGTGACAATTTATTTTATGAGCTTAATTGTTTATTTTTCCAGTCCAGTTAGAATGTTAGATTATTGGAGATTATTTTAAAAAAAAAGTTAGTAACGTTTCGGGCCCACAATCGGGTCAGGGAGTTACATAATGAGCAGCACCAGTTGACACATATTGTGAATCGATATGCTGGTTTTGGAATTTTTCATTCCAAGATACCGACTAAAATCGATGTATCCCCCTGGGTTACAAGAGTTCTGTCTACAAAAAACTCTGTATTTAGAGTTTACTCTCAGATGCTGAATATTGTGCGAGACGATATATCCTGAGAAGTTTCAGATACATAATGTGTGTCGATATGTCCTGGAAGGCTAAAACTATTCAGATTGTAAAAACTCTGAAAGCCTTTGTTAGTACATATCGCCTTTGTATACAAATCTTGTCTTGGCTAGAGAACACATCGATCTACTCGATATATCGTGCGTGTTTAAAATTGTTCCGTTGAGAACATAATCATTGCACAACGGACATATTACTACGGTCTTATTTAAAACAGGACACATCAACCCTAGCGATGTATCGTCTGGCTCAACGGTCAGTTTTATGATTTGCCCATATATATTGCTTTGATCTTTTGAGATCAATAGAGGCAGTTCCTTGAGCATAAATTAGAAAACACTCTAAAGCAAATCAGAGTTCTCATACATCTCTGTAAGCACATTACGTTGGTGTATTCATTTTGAAATCTAATCTTGATAGATTGAGATTGAGAGAGAGGGAGAAATATCAAGCCTAGATCAACTTGCAAATCCATATCCTGGCAACCTCCCATATATTGTGATTGAACATAATCCGATCATCATAGTACAACAATACATTGGAGATTCATAAGAAACACACATCTACATTAAGCGAACTCAACAAAGGAAAATGTTTCTTCTTAGTGTTTTAATTTATAAATCATCTTGTAATGTGGATTAGAGAGGTTTACTCTTGAACCACATAAAAAATGGAGGGATAAGGACGTAGACCAGGGTAGGTTGAACCTTTCAGAAACTTAGGGGATTAAGTGAAATTCCCAATTAATTGAGATAGGTAGAATTTATACTCTATTTGTGAGGGTGTAAGTCCCCACATAGTGAATTCGGATAACCCAAGGTTGGGTGAGTCCTTAGAGTGGATGTAGGAGGGTTTACTCCAAACTACTATAAATCTAGTGTTGTGGGTGATTAATATTGTTTGAGTATTTGATCAACAATTGGTACACTTATTGTTCACAAAAACACTTTGCATCTTGATTATCTAATTAATCTGTTGCTTGTAATTTTAATTAATCAAGAACTTTGCTAAGACCAAAATAAGTGGTGATTGCCCTATTCACCCCTCCTTTAGGATCAATGTTGGACAGTGTTCTAGCACACTGGGGACTTTAATGTACCATAACTGTAACGCCCCGCCGTTTTTCACTTACTTTTCCGGAAATCAGATTCTATTTTTTTTTAAAGTGATAGAGAGCGGGACGTCACGACGCGAGCTAAGTTCGAGCTTCCAAAGCCCGACCCTTAACTGGTCAACCATACGTGTGCGTGAACCAAGTCCACTAAAATGGTTCACACGTACTCAAGTTAACTTGCGGAATAACAATAGGATAACATTCCTATTCCATTTTAGATGGCAAAGTAGTTCAACACTTAATAATAATTATCATAACTTAAATATCCAAACATTAACCATCCAATCCATAGCAAATAAATCTATGTTATTACAATTCCGAATAACGTAAACAACATATAGCTTAATCATCCAAGCTCATAAGCTTGTCTCCAATCACGTCCTCATTCCGTTCCCTTCATGTGTCATCAACTAGGGTAGAAGTGGGGCGTTAGACAACGCGCCCAGTAGGTATTCCAATTAGGGCTAACACATGGGTTAGTATATAAAATCCAGATATAATATACCATATCATACTTGTAAAGCATCATATCCAAAACAGTGTATGATAATAGAGATCCAATCATACAGATAAAAACCAGAAACCTTGCATAATAATAAAGATCGTAATCATGCCGATTCAATGCCATGCCATGCTATCATATGCAATGAGTCCCACCCATCACAATACATGTAACCTCTTGATGGAATTCTCCTCATCAAGGTATCCCCACAGTGGTCTTTCGGACGTCCCAACGGAGTGTGGCCTCTGGTTACATTACAACCATAGTATCCTCTTGATGGAATTCTCCTCATCAAGGTATCCCCCATGATTGTTTTACGGAAGCCCCGACGGAGTGTGGATCTCCGGTTACAATACCCCTCACTTTACGGACGCCCCGAAGGAGTGTGGATCTCCTGTTAAAATACCCCTCACGACTTATGGACGCCCGACGGAGTGTGGATCTCCGGTTAAAATACCCCTCACGACTTACGGATTCCCCGACGGAGCATGGGTCTCCGGTTCTAATACCACTCACTTTACGGACGCCCCGATGGAGTGTGGATCTCCGGTTACATTCCATCCCTCCCATGCCATACATGAGATGCAAATGCAACATGTTATAGAATATTACAAAACATAGCATGAAAATCTCATAATTGCAAAATATTGTTTGATACCAAAATAACTTATCAAACATGAAATAAAATCATCATAAGTACATAATACATATCCATGGTTTCAATGATGTAGGAATCCTACCAAAGATAACTAAGGTATCCTTGAGCTTTAAACCAGCAACCGTTCACGTTCGTGCCCCGTTTGTGTGGTCCCGTCACCTTGTTACACATCAACAAGTCAATCCATATTCCGTTCGATTTTCCATTTGGTCTTAAGTCCATAGACACACCTTTGTGGGGTTCAGCCATACACCATGGCCGAACCTCACTTACTTTGATTTTAGCCCTTCCTTTATTTATTACTTAATCATCACTCCATTAATCTAATCATTCACACATTAAACTTTTTAACACAACATCCTAAGTCCATAAAAATTCCTTAGTGGGGTTCGGCCATACAACATGACCGAACCTCACTCCTTTGGTTTTGTGCCCTTCTTTTCAATCCTTTGATCTTTTAAATTAATCCAAGATCAAGCCATCTTTGTTTCATTAATCTAAACACTTATAGATTAATCATTTAACATCAATAACCACTTAAGTCCATAATAACATTCCCATAGGGTTCGGCCATACACCATGGCCGAACCCATGGTCCATCAATTTCACCTATTTAGAACATTGCCATTACTCTATCTATGGCTAAACATTTTATTCATTAAAACATGCCAAGTTCATAATCTGATCCATAAACCTAGCTCCAAAAGTGATCCATCAAATCATGATATAATACCATATGATCCATTAAAGTGGTTCATGGGGTTCGGCCATACACCATGGCCGAACCCATGGTCCTTCCATTTTCCACCATTTTTCCATCTTAGCCATCCTTCTTTCTATGGCTAAACACTCCTTTTTTTTTTATACATATCTAGGTCCATAACTGATCCATAATCATTGATCCACAAATGATTTATTTAATCATAACATAAAACCCTAACAAATGCTTCCATTCCTTAGCTTGATTATCCATCCATTTAAACATGCATATATCCATACATAACCCTTTATAAAATATGGTTCATGGGGTTCGGCCATACACCATGGCCGAACCCATGATGTCTTATCTCCATCTTCTCCATGAACTCAATTACAATATTTAAGTCCATGAACCAAGGTCCCTCCATGGTTGTAACCATACATTTAGGTTCATCTTTTTGAAACATCAATTACCATGTTTAACATCAATTAAACTTAACATCATCCTCCCATTATTTCCATGATCTAAATACATAACATAATTCAATAATTCTCTATGGGGTTCGGCCATACACCATGGCGAACCCTAAGGTCCTTGGTTCTCCATCTTTTACCTCATTTTAAGGCCATTTACATTGTTAATGTTTTTCCACCAATCTCATCCTTAAAAACTTTTAACATCAATAATACCCTTCCATTTTAAAATCATAAATCCAAGAATGGTCTTTTGATGGGGTTCGGCCATACATCATGGCCGAACCTCATCCAACCCCTTTTTGGTCTTTGATGGTTCTTGTGTATATCATTTAGGGTTTGGCCATGCAAGGACCAAACCATGATCCTTGATCATCCTTTTTCTTACTTATGAAATCTTAACGAGTACTTACCGATTCCGCGACTCCTCGATTTCTTTCACTCCTTCTTGCTCTTCCAATCTTCTCCCTTTAGCCTCCTCTTCCTCCTTGATCCTTGGCTGAGAGTGCTTGAAAGGCTTTGAATGAAGACCAATGGAGAGGGTTCGGCCAAAGGGTGTAGGTTTGAGAGAAAGAGAGAAAGAGCTTGAGATCAAAACTACTCTAAGTCCTTTGTCTTTGAGAGTGGTCGCCTTGAGTGTGAGAGGGAGAGAGTGAGATAAACAAGGAATTCTCCTTGCTGCCCAATGTAAATCAGCCAAGGGTGATATCCGTTGGTTGATACCCCTTTGTAACTCCCATGACCTTTCACCTCCCTCATTATCATTTGCTTTGGGGGTTTCATCCCATAAGATGAAACTCACCAACTTTGTGCCTCTTGGGTTTCCATCATGAGATGGAAACCCTCCCAACGTGTATGCCTTGTATGTCTTTGTGTAACAACCAAAAAACTCTCCAACTTCCTCCTCCTAATCCATGATGGTCGGCCAAGGGTGATGTCCTTTGGTGACATCCCTTGGTAACTCCCATGTCCTTTCACGTCCCTCCTTTAAGTTTCATTTGGAGGTTTCATCCTTGAGATGAAACACTCCCAACGTGTGGCTCTTGGGTTTCATCTTGAGATGGAAACCCCCATGTTTCCAACGTGCAAGCCTTGGTGTAGGCTTGTTTAACCCCCAAGCCTTTTCACCTCCCCATTAATGATATGATTGGAGTTTCATCCCATGAGATGAAACTCCCATCCAACTTGTATGACTTTACTTGAGTCTTTGAAACAACTACAACCCTTCCCACTCCACTCACTTGAGATGAAGGTCTCCATAACTTCCAATCCAACTCATGCAACTCAACTTATCTGTTTAGCTCAACTCACTCATTTAATTCTACTCACTTAATTATTTGATTCCATTTCCAACTCAATTCAGCCCCAACCTAATCAAGCTTGAGCTCACTTGGTGGTCAACCAAGTCAACCACGACCCATTGGGTCCAAATTGGGCCTTTTGACCCAATTGAGAATCTTGACCCAATTAAATAACTCTTACCCATTTATTTCCATTGATCCACATCTACCATCCATTGGGTCTTATTTGAGCAATTGACCCAACATCTTACCCATTTAAGGTTCATATCCGTTAATTCACAATTAAAATGGCAAATTCCGGAAGTATTGATAACCTGAAAATCCAGGGTGTTACAATAACACTCACCATAAACTAATAACACATACCCATCAGAATTGCACATAAGAAACGAAGTAGTTTTATTGCATGTCTATTATGTCTCAATCAGACACATAAGGAGTTTATTAGATTACATAAGTTCGTACAAACAATACTTAAAACAAAACACAGCTATTCCCAATAGCGGGGAAATAAGAAGTCTTCCTCCCTATTGTTGAGGCTCATCCAAGCCATCCTCGTCCAGGTTTCCTGCAACGTAAGGGATGTGAGCTAAACAGCCCAGAGAAGAGAAAACAATAGATTATAAAGCATATTATCAACACAAATATGTTATCACCCAATATTTTGAACACTCAGAAATCATGTATTTTTCTATGAGATCAACATATAACATAGTTATCCAAATGCATGCTCTTTCTTTCTCCAAAAAAATACCCATGTCTATCGACATCTACTGTTTACACTCAAACAGCGCATATGTTATACATCGTCGGCCTTTAGGGCTCAGTGCATCGCCTCATTACGTATCTATGCTCTACACCTGAGTTATTCACAACCCAGTGCTCCACACAGTGCGTGAGGGTAATTTTATATGCATAACACATCAACCAATGCATACTGTAACGCCCCACCCTTTTCCGCCCTTCCGAAAATCAAAGTCTTTTTTTTTTTTTTTAAATAAACAAGTGGAAAAGAGCGGGGAGCGTCACGACGCGAGCTAAGTCCGGACTATCCAAGTCCGACCCCCTTAACTGGCCACCCATGTGTGCATAGACTAAGCCCATGAAAACTGATCCACACATGGAACTAAGTAAATCTTACGGAATACATAAACTGACTGCGGAATAAGTCAAATATGCGGAAACTAAACAATTTAGATAGCAATGTACAAGTCATAATTACTTAAAACTAAACCTTCATTCAAATTTAAATCAAACCATAGCATTTATCTCCATTATTACATATCCATGAAGCTTATCCAAATAACAATAAGAAATCCAATCCAACACCCAAGCGCTCAAGCTTGGCTTCCCTCGCGATCCTCAGCCTTTGCCTTTCCCTTTCCTGCATCATCCTCTAAGGATATAATTAGGGCGTTAGATCAACACGCCCAGTAGGTTTTCCGATCAGGGCTACCACATGGTTAGTATATAACATGCATATATCATAGTAATATCTGAAATCAATGCTATGTATGTAAATGCAAATGTAATGAGTCCCACCCATCACAAGTATACATAGCTATCACTTGACGGGACTATCACGTCAAGGTAATCCACAGTACTCCTCATTTCCTATGGATAAGACTCTCATGTCAAGGTAATCCACAGTACTCCTCATTTCTTATGGATAGGAACGTTATCATTAAGTTATAACATCACCCCATGCCATGCATGAGATGTCAATGAATATATGTCAATTGTAAATATATATCTCATCATTCAAAACCAATTTGAAACATAAAGCTATAACAATATATCTCATAAAAACCAAGATAAAACCAATTATAAAAGTGGTTACAAGTAGGTAGGAAACCTACAAAAAGTTCTCTTAACAGTCCGCTCTTCTTAGATCGTCACCCGTTCACGACTCGTGCGTCGTTCAAGTCCCGTTACCTGTTTGTATAACAGCAAGTTAATAACATAATCTTTTGATTTCTTATTAGGTTTAATTCCCAAAAACCACTTTACCACCCACTTTGGATTTAATCTCCCTTTTCATTTGATAAACACTTCACATTTCAAAACATGTCTTGGTAGGGTTCGGCCATACAACATGGCCGAACCTTATCACTTTGGTTTTGGACCCCTTTTTTCAAGTCCTTTGTTCAATCCCTCCATTTGACTTGTATTTACAGTTTTTTCATTGGCCTAACCAATGCTTACTTTTTGCTAATAATCCAAGTCCATATAACCAATCCACCTTAGTGGGGTTCGGCCATACAACATCGCCGAACCTCACCACTTTGTTTTTGATCCTTTTACATCTTTCATACATAAATCTTCATTTTGATTTTAACCAACCAATTACAAGTTAGCCACTAGGTCTACCAAATGACCATTAGTGGGGTTCGACCATACTACATGGCCGAACCTCACCATACTGATTTTGTCCCTTTTTCCATCATATATAATGGCTGATTATCTATTTATCACTAAGTCCAAAGATAAGCATATATGATTCCTTAATCCAAAGCATACAACCATTTATAATTTCCACCATGTTCTCAATTCTAAACACCCCTAAAATGACCCATGGGGTTCGGCCATACCATGGCCGAACCCTATGGTTCTCTTGATGTAATTCTCCCATAATTATTCATGGTTTTGACATACTAATTTAACCATAAGAAAGATATGGTTCAGCCATACATTCGCCGACCCAAGACATACACCTTATCTCCATTTTTCAAACACCTCAACCCTTCCATAACTTGTATGGTTTTTGTGATATCCTGACCCATGAGCCAGAGGCCAGGCTCTAGATAGGCTGATCCAAGTGAAACTAGGCCCTGTCATATGGGCCAGCAGAGTGGGCCGGTCAATCCGACAGCCCAGCAGTGGGTGGGAGTTGTGGAAAGTCCCACATCGGAAGTTGAGGAGTTTGAGAGGGGGTTTATAAGTAGCCTGCTCCCTCAAACCAACAAGACGCGTTTTGGACCCGGACTTGGGCCGAGTCAGATCCAAAAACCGTGCGGGCTCGCGCGTGTGGGCCCAAAGCGGACAATATCTTGTTGGTCGATCCCCAAGCCCTTTTTATGGGCCGGGCTGTTACAAATGGTATCAGAGCTCCGGGTTCTACACTTGGACTGTGTGGGCTTACTGCTTTCCACTGGGTTCATTGGGTCGAACCGAGGGCGGCTCTAGGCTTTAGGGGGTGGATTGTGATATCCTGACCCATGAGCCAGAGGCCAGGCCTTAGATAGGCTGATCCAAGTGAAACTGGGCCTTGTCGGATGGGCCAGCAGAGTGGGCCGGTCGAATCCGACAGCCCAGCAGTGGGTGGGAGTTGTGGAAAGTCCCACATCGGAAGTTGAGGAGTTTGAGAGGGGGTTTATAAGTAGCCTTGCTCCCTCAATCGTAGGCTCGTGCGTGTGCACGTGTGTGTGCGTGTGGGCCCAAAGCGGACAATATCTTGTTGGTCGATCCCGAGCCCTTTTTATAAGCCGGGCTGTTACATTTTTGATCTCTCAAAACCATCAAAATTGACCATAAGCCTATTAAATCCTTTCATGGGGTTCGGCCATCCCAAGTGACCGAACCCTATGGCCTATGATTTGAACCTCTTTAACATACACTTTGTGTCTCATTAAAACATATAAAAATCTCTATGGTTTTGCATGTTTTTAGCCTTCCAAAAACCATCAACCTAACAAACTCTTTTCATGGGGTTCGGCCATCCAAAGTGGCCGAACCCTATGGTCCATGTTTTCTATCTTTTTAAACATCACTATGCATAATTTAAACCTTTGGTAGATTCGGCCATACCATGGCCAAATCATGTTCCATTTAACTAACTTTATTAAACAAATTCCATGGAGTACTTACCAATTTCCTTTGCTTTTATTCTCTCCTTTTGGTCCTTGCTTTCTTCCTTCTTGCTTCCTTAGTCCTTAGCTGTTTGGAAGCTTGAGCAATGGTGAAAACACCAATGGATAATTCGGCCAAGGAGGTAGGTACTTGAGAGAGGGAGAGAGATGAAAGCTCCAAACTTTTGCGATGTAAAATTCGGCCAAGAGTATGGTGCACAACCTTTTATTAAAACAACCCTTGAACCTCTCATTCACCCTCGTCAATCCTTGATCAAACCTGTAAAGCCCGCCGCTTTTCACCATAACATCAGAGTCTATTTTTTTTTTTAATAAAAGAGTGACAAAGGCGCGGACGTCACGACGCGAGTTAAGTCCGAGCTTCTAAAGCCCAGCCCTTAACTGGTCAATCCTACGTGCGCGTGGTACGAAGTCCACGAGAACGGTTCACATGTAGACGTGAGCTCGCGGAATATGACTTAATGCGGAATATTGTATTAAAGACTATCCTACCAGTTTTCAGATAGCAGGGAAGATTTCATCATTTAATTACTAAAAGGCCATAATATCATGTATCTACAATAAGATCCAAATCATAGCAATAAGTCTAAAACATTACATTTCCGACAAGCTAAACTATACAAATACACATTTCCCAAAATAAACTTAAACAAAATAATTAGTCCGCCTTCCCAAGTTCCTAAGCTTGACTCCCTTCCCGTCCTTGTGCTCCGGCATTTCCTGCGTCATTCAGCTAGGGTAGAAGTAGGGCGTTAGACCACGCACCCAGTAGGACTCCGAGTAGGGCTAGCACATTGATTAGTAATAACAGATACATAGGAAATCATATAAGGAAAACTATAAGATGAATGTCATGCCATGGGTGCATCATGTCATGTGTCCCACCCATCATCCCTACCATCACAATGTCATATCCCTCTTGATGGAAAAACCTCGTCAAGATATCCCCATGCTTGCTTCTCGGTCGCCCCGACGGAGCATGGACTCCGGTTATAGCCTATCAGGCTATCCCCATGAA
Organism: Chimonanthus praecox; assembly: GCA_022113865.1. Taxonomy (NCBI): domain Eukaryota; kingdom Viridiplantae; phylum Streptophyta; class Magnoliopsida; order Laurales; family Calycanthaceae; genus Chimonanthus; species Chimonanthus praecox. The sequence continues at coordinate 26,888,437 of CM039096.1, read as the reverse complement.
TGCTTCTCGGTCGCCCCGACGGAGCATGGACTCCGGTTTGTTTATTTTTTTCCGCCCATGCCATGCATGAGATGTAGTGCATTATGCTATGCCATATATATATAACTCATAGCATTAATATAGAATTTATAGCCTTGCATCATACTATGTATATAAATCATACCCATTAAAACCCAACATAAAACCTATCATACAAATAAATCATCACCATTAAAACCCACCATAAAAACATATCATATAATTACCAAAAATAAGTCAAGAACCATCACATAACAACTAATCCACGGCTTACAAAAAGGTAGGAATCCTACCGAATACCGACTCGGTCTTTGTTTCGTTTTCGTCCGATAATTCGGCTACCGACACGCGTACCACTCGCGATATCCAATACCTTATTACATACACAAATCAGTCCAAGTTTTAACCATTTCTAAGCCCATAGATCATTTCCAAGTCCATATGAAAAACCGGTCACTATTTAGGTTTTGTGGGTCCCATTTCATCTATTAAAACCTTTAATCCCATAATTCTTAAAAATTGGCCACCCTAGGCTTGATCAATCACTTATAAGGTTATTACATTAGAGCCCCTAAGTTCATGATCAATCTCCATGGAATTCTTGAATTTGGCCATTAATTACGGTTTTGCCACTACCTCATTTTCCATGATTAATCACTCATTTATCCATACATGATTAAGTCCAAAATTGATCCATAACTTAGATTTATTAGTGACCTATCAACCATTACATGAACTCATTAAAGATAAGTCCTTAACTTAACCAAATCCCAATCAATTTAAACACATTCATACTCCAACCTAACCCATCAAAAGACTCATAAATGGGCCATGGGTTCGACCATACACCATGGCCGAACCCATGGTGTCCTTTTCCCATCTTTTTTCTTGGGTCCATTATTCACATTTGAATTTATCACAAGTCCCTCCATATAGGAATTTCACCATTCATTTAGATCACCCATTTGATCAACATTGGTTTTTTTTTCTCTTGGGTTCATCAAAACTACTAACATTCCCATTTATTTTCCATTATTCACAACCCTTCATTCCATCATTTGATCACCATAGGGTTCAGCCATACACCATGACCGAACCCATGGCTCATGATCCATCATTCATTGCTCCAAAATATCTACATTCACCAAAATATTAAATCCATCAATCGTCCCATTTTCCATGGCTTTTTAAACCCATTTAAAATTTGTAACACATTACCATAGGGTTCGGCCATACACCATGGCCGAACCCATGGTTCAAGGTTCACTCTATCCATGCCTTTCAAAGCCATACACCTCTTTGCATTTTCATCATAACACCATTTTAAAACTTACCCATATTCGTTCATTTACTAAAATTCATTAGCTAAAAACCCTTATTACCTTCCATTCTTTAAAACCTTAACCAATTAAATCAACCACCAAAACACCCACCATGGGGTTCGGCCATACTACATGGCCGGACCCTATGGCCCATGATTTCCTTCCAATCACCCAATTTCATGCTTAATTTAATAAATTACACTATGCTCTTAATACATTTATTTATTTCTTTTCCCTAACCCTAATTTGCCCATTTAGGGTTTCCTCCACCTTCCACCCTTTCATTTGATGGACTTAAAATCCATGGCATAAACTTATTAACCACCATTAATTTTACAAAAATAAATCCCAATTCTTAAACCCTAAAATCCAAAATTTCTTGTTTAAATACTCACAATCCGTCGTCTCCTCCGACTTCCGCCACTCCCGTCGGTTTCCTTAGCCTCATCTCTCCTTCCTCTTGATCTTTGGTAGGTCAAGATGCTTGATCAATGGTGACAACCCCCAACCTTAGGATCGGCCAAGTTAGGGTTTGTATTGAGAGATGGAGAGGGAAAGATGATGAGAGGGGAGATGATAACCTTGATCTTAGAGCGATTTTGCTTAAATTTCCACTTTTTTCTTCTCTCCTTCTCTTCTCTTCTCCTTAGCTCTCTTTCTCTCCTTCACTTGGAGCATGGGACGGCAATGGAGAATGAAAAAATGGAGAGAGTAAAAAATGAAGAGAGGATAAGAAATGAGAAGAGAAATCAAAGCTTATCCCCATTTGGTGACCTAACCACACTTTACATTAATTATTCCACTAACCAATACAAGATATTTATCTTGCTTTATGGTGGTGGTTTAGATAACCACCACCAAGTCCAACGTGTTTTACCTTTGAGGTGGGGTAGCTTGGTCTCCCATTTGACCAATTTAACCCCATTTGCTTAACTTAATCACTTGATTAATTAAATTATTAATTTAGGTTAATTTATTTCCACTTAACCTAATTCCACCTCTTTAAGTTACCTTCATACTTCCACCCATGGTTGACTAATTCCACCATGGTGGTCGGCCCCACCAACCCTTGGGTCCACACGCCACCTCACTTAGTGAGGTGGAGGTGGGTCCCACTTGGCCACATCACCTTGGTTTAATTCTAAATTAACTTAGGTGATTTAAATTTCATTCAATTAATTCTAAATGGATCCCCATTGGGCCCATGGCCCAATTACATTTTCATCGTACCCATTTACCTTAGAACTTAACTACCTTGACCCATTGGGTCCCAAATGGGTATTTGACCTAATTTGACCATTCTTGACCCATCTAACCCTCATTGTCCCTTTAAATGAATTTAAATCAACTCCACAGTCCATTGGGCCATACTTGGGCCTTTGTCCAAGTTTTGGCCCATTTACCATTTATTCCATCAATTTCCCAATTTTCATCCTTAAAATAAATAATATCCACATATTTATTGATTTAAAAATTTCGGGCCATTACAAAACCAAGGAGTCACTTGCTGCCAACCAAGGCATCCCTTGGCACTCCCAACGTTGGAGCTTGGGTCTCCATCATGGGATGGAAACCCTCCAAATTCCCAATGTAAATCTTATCCCATTTCATTAACTTTCATGCATGGAATGTCACTCCCATGGTACCAACGTTTATGACTTGGCTTGGTCTTTGAAATCAACCCAACTCCTCATCTTCCTCCTTTATGATGAAGCACTCCCAATGCAACTTATCTCATTGTAGATTGTGTACTCCCACCAACAGCCCACCTTTCATGAAAATTTCATGCATGGGATACCTTTCCCATGCCACCAACGTGTATGACATTACTTGTCTTTGAAACAAGTTCAACCCCTCATCTCCTCACTTGACTCACTTGAGATGAGGGTCTCCATATCTTCCAATCTCACTCAATCAACTCAATTCAGCTCAGCTCACTTATCTCAACTTAACTTAATTAATTTAATTCATTTGAACTCATGTTCAACTTAACTCACTTCCCACTTGACTCAAGTAAACTTATGAATCAACTCAACACAATTTAACTCAACCTTTGAGCTCACATGAGGGTCCACACGGTCAACCATGGTCAACATGGTCAACACGCCCCATTGGGTCCCCATTTAGCTCATTGACCCAATTGGCGCCATGACCCATTTATGGGTGGTTTAGCCATTTGAATGTGGTTTACACACTTGCATCAAGCCTACCCATTTATCCTTTATTTAATTCCAAATCGATTTAGCCTAACCCAAATAAAATTGGGCTCACCCAATGGTCAAATAGGTCCATCATGACCCATTCGGTCCCAATTGGGTCCTTTGACCCAAATAACCATCTTGACCCAATTAGATGTACATTACCCATCTAATTTAATTTGATCCTTATAATATGCAATTGGGTCTTAATTTGAACAATGGGCCCCACCATTTTCTCATCTACAATCATAACCTTCTAATTTACCATTCCAATGGCATTTTTGTAAACATTCATATCTTTGAAAATTTGGGGTGTTACACATACCAATAATGAATAAAATCCCTATTTAACCCATTAATACATCCCACATGATCATGATATCCTCACTCAACCAACATGGATTCTTAAGCCCACCCACATGGAATCGTACACTTATATCAGCATTTGTGTTTAACTATATTATGCTGAAAAATAAACACAGTTCAAACCCCACAAACGGGTAAATAAATTACAGCATAACAACTGGAATTTAACTCTCATTTGATGAGACTATAATCGTTACCTTCATCTCTAGTCGGGTACGTCTACCCTCTGCTTACCATTTATAGTGTAAAGGTATTTATCCTGCAATACACCATTATACACACAAGTATACAGATACGTGCATTCCAACACAAACCACAAGTTCGAAACGAATCTATTACAAGATCTCCAACTAGATAATCAGTCAGCCTCTAGGCACATGAGCGGGTTCACTACTCCATTTCAAGATGGCTAGGTCTCGGCATCCCCCACACTCTTGTTCACGCTCCACACATGGAAACACACATCTTATCCCATTTACGTTTTGAACGGTGTCGGTATCACGTTCCGGTCTTGTTCACATTTTTCTGGTTGGTAATATAGTAACCACGGACTCCCATTCATTGTCGTATGATCAACGATATAAGAATTCAGGTTTATAATGCAAATATGTGTAATGCCCCACCCTTTTTCACTAGCCGAAAAATCAGAGTCTATTTTATTTTTTTGAAATAAAGAGTGAGAGAGAGAGAGACGTCACGACGCGAGCTGAGTCCGAGCTTCCAAAGACCGGCCCTTAACTGGCCAACCATACGTGAGCGTGGACTAAGTCCACTAAAACGGTTCACACGTAAAAAGGCTAGACATGCGGAATAAACGTAATGCAGAATTATAATAGAGTTACTGTTCCTATCCATTTTAAGCAAGGAAGTCCATCATAATAAATAATTAACTTAAGTTTAAAATGTCCAAAAATTAAACCAAAACATAGCCAATAGTTCTAAGTTATTACAGTCCCAAATACGAATTACTCAAATTACATTGTCCGAAAATAAAACTTAAATGAAGTATATCTAAATTATCCAAGCTCCTAAGCTTGGCTCCTTTCGCATCCCTCGTTCCGTCCATTTCCTGTGTCATCATCTAAGGTGGAAGTAGGGCCTTAGTCAACGCGCCCAGTAGGTATTCCAAGTAGGGTCCAACATATGGATTAGTATAAAAATCACATAGATATATAATGTCAAAATCATGCAAGTCAATGCCATGCCACGGTTGTCATATGCCATGATTCCCACCCATCAACCATATAATCACATAAGTAATTCTCTTAATGTACAAGCCCCATCAAGGTATTGTCATGACTCCCCACGTATGCCTTATCGGTCCTACCGAGCGGAGCGTGGACTCCTCATTCATTTCAAACATCATAATCGGAATCAGTGCGGATCCCTCCCCACGTTTGTTTATCGGAAACCCGAACGGAGCATGAACTCCCCTTATAAGTTCCCTCCCATGCCATGCATGAGATATGAGTGCATCATGCCATTTCATATTACACATATAGTATTGAAATTCCATTCCTTTAAACATAGCATATTGATACCAAAAATAAATCATAACACATAGGAATAAAACCATCCATATACATAAATCCAGTGTATCAACAAGGTAGGAATCCTGCCAACGTCCAAATATCGTAACTTTGCATTTCTGGCAAAAATCGATCGCCGATCACATCAAGCCGATCGTACACCCGTTTGTGAAATCCCGTTACCTTATTACATTTAATACATAAATAATTCAAACCGATGATCCATTTGATTCCCATCATCCCCTATATCATCCTATGTTCATTTCCATTTACAATCATAGTCTTGAATCAGGTTAAGTCCCCCAAGGGGTTTCGGCCATACATTAGGGCTGAAACATGTTTAAGTCCACAAAAACTCATTAGTGGGGTTCGGCCATAGCATGGCCGAACCTCACTCTTTTGATTTTGATTCCCCTTTTAATACTTTAAACACAATGGGTCCAACGTCATTCATTTTTTTTATTTCATGACCTCATAATCTCTAGTTAAATCATTTGACTTTTTAAACACACTTAAGTCCATACATATCATCCATGGTTAATCATACACCTAGGTCCATGAAAGTCTTTCATGAGGTTTGGCCATACAACATGGCTGAATCCATGGCTCTTTATTTTTATATCATCTTCCCATTTTAGCCATCCTTTAAACCATATTTGGATCCATAAAAATTCCACCATGGGGTTCGGTCATGTTGGTCCATCATTTTTCATTTATTTCTTAACTTGATAGCCCATGGTTAAATTATTTAAAACATCTCTAGATCCATAAACATTCTTCCATGGGGTTCGGCCATACATCATGGCCAAACCCATGGTTCCTCCTCTTCATCCTATTTTCCATTTTCATATAATCTTTGGAGATGGTCTTCTTAAAAATCACATACAACAAGTTTTAGATCATTTGATCGGGTTCGGCCATACATCATGGCCGAACCTCATCCAATCTCTTTTTGTCCTCAATGACCCTTGTATATCAAGATTAGGGTTCGGCCATGCAAGGGCCGAACCATGTTCTTGGATCATTCTCCTATGAACCTCATTGCCTCATATTTAATCATGCATGTTGACCTACATTTAATCATCTATTACCATATCTTACCCACCAACAAGGTTAGGGTATTTTCATTCCAAATACTTAACCATCTTCTTGGATAGATTTTCCTTTGACATTTCATGGCCCATAACGTTTTGGCCAACACTTTTCAATCCCATATGGAACCCCATGGTTTCGGCCATTCCATTGCCGAAACATGGTTCCCTTAGCCTCCTTTTAATTAATAGACCTTGTTAAACAATATATATCGATTCTGCGACTCCTTCGTTTCTTTAATTCTAATTTTGCTCCTTTGTCCTTCTCTTTCCTTAGTCCTTTCTTCTTCCTCCTCTGTTCTTCGGTTTCTCCAAGTTTAGTGCCGAAATGAGAGGAAGAGAGATTGAGAGCCTTCAACATGTATTCGGCCAAAGAGTGTGGAGAGGGAGAGGGATTGAGGTGAAACCCTCAGGGAGGGTGCGGCCTAGGGTTTGATGATTGAGAGAGGGAGAGGAGGAGAGGGTGAGATGAAACAATCTCAACTATTTTGTCTAAGGTAGGATCGGCCAAAGGAGGCTGGTCTTGTGTAAGCCCTTTCTATCTTGCCCTAGGGTTCTGGTGAGAGGGAGAGAAGTTGAGTTGGAAAAACCCTAACTATTTTCTTGTCTAGAGAGGATCGGCCAAGGAGGGCTTGGTCTTGTGTTACCCTAAACTCCCAACCACCCTCATCAAGGTGTGGTCTTCCCCATGTGTCCCTTGGCTAACCAAGAGGGCACATGGCTTACACTTGGCATTCTCCCTCTACCCAACGGTTTTGTGCCTAGGGTTTCCATGAGATGGAAACCCTCCACCTCCCTCCTTGACTCACTTAGAGTCCCTTCCACTTCCCTTTTAATTCACTTGATTATTTGAACTCACCTCCCATTCAACTCAATTTTGATTTGAACTCATCCAAGCAACTCTTAACTCAAGACTTAAATTTATTTCCTTAATTCAACTCTCTTCATTTAACCTCTTGAACTCACCTATGAACTCATCCATGGTTGACCAAGTCAACCATGCTGGCCGGCCCTACATGTGACCTTAGACCACACGCCACCTCACTTGATGAGGTGGACTTGGGTCCCACTTGGCTATGCCCCTTCCATGTCACCTCATACACTTGCCACCTCATTTGATGAGGTGGATCCCATACCTTAGATCTTAATTTGGTACATGACCCGATTAAATCAATTCCTTACCCATTTACCATAAACCTCAAATCATCTTGATCCATTGGGTCCCAATTGGGTATTTGACCCAATTGACCACATTTATCTAATTAATTAGAATCAACCCTATCCATGATCCATTGGATCATAATTGGGCCATTGCCCCAATTCTTATCCATCTAGCATTCATTCCATCTATAAATCTTAATTTTAACAATTAAAATAGATAATAACCAATATAATAATTTTATTGAAAATCTGAGATGTTACAATATTTTCGTCTTTTGAAATTTTCGCCCCGAAAATCGAGCGAAGTAGGCTTTCAAACAATTCATACAAAAAGCTCAGGATGAGCTGCTCTCATTTCTGATTCAAGTTCCCAGGTGGCTTCCTCATTACCATGTCGATCCCATACCACTTTGACGAACTGCATGGCTCGGTTCCGTAGCACTCTTTGTTCCTTCCTGATCACTCTGACCGGTCTTTCAACATAAGTCACGTCTCTTTGCACATCGACATCTTGCACGTTTAACACGTGTGAAGGATCAGGATTGTATTTCCTCAACATAGAAACGTGGAATACATCGTGCAAAGATGACAACTGTGATGGAAGTGCCAGTTGATAAGCCACCTCCCCCACCCTCTTTAGAATTGGAAACGGCCCCACAAACCTGGGCGACATTTTCCCTTTCTTCCCAAATCGCATTTGTCCCTTTTGTGGTGAGACTTTCAAGAACACTAAGTCTCCCACTTCAAACTCAAGGAATCTCCTTCACTTGTCAACGTAGCTCTTCTGACAACTCTATGCAGTAAGTAGATGCTGTCGTATCAACTTAATCTGCTCCGTGATCTCTGCAACTAGCTCAAGTCCAATAAGTACAGGTTCACTGGCCTCTGTCCAACACACTGGTGATCTACAAGGTCTACCATACAACTCCTCAAATGGAGTCATCTGGAGGCTTGCCTGGTAACTGTTGTTGTAAGAGAATTCAACAAGCGGTAAGTGATCCTCCCATCCACCCATGAAGTCTAACATACATGCTCTCAGCATATCCTCCAATGTTTGTATTGTCCTCTCTGACTATCCATCAGTCTGTCGATGGGATGCCGTGCTAATCAATAAATCTGTCCCCATTGCTAACTGCATGCTCTGCCATACTTTGCCGATGAATCGGCCATCTCTGTCAGACACAATAATCCAGGGGGATACCATGCAGTCTATGATATCTTTGATGTACCATCGACCCAAAGTCTCTGATGAATCTGTCATCTTGATGGGAAGAAATTGTGCAGACTTGGTCAATCGATCTACCACGACCCATATTGCATCGTTGCCCTTTGATGACCTTGGCAACCATGTCACAAAATCCATGGAAATATGTTACCATTTCCACTCTAGCACTGTTAAGGGTTTGAGTAATCCAGGTGGCTTCTGATGTTCAGTCTTAACTTGCTGACAAGTCAGGCAGTGAGCAACAAACTCTGCCACATCTCTTTTGAGTCCATGCCACCAGTAGTGCCTTTTCAGATCATGATACATCTTGGTGCTGCCCGGATGAATAGAGAGTTTGGTTTGGTGTGCCCCGATCAATAACTCTCTTATGCAGCTCTAAGACACATATGTTCTGCCTCGGAATAAAAAACCCTGTCCTGGTTGTAACTCTCATTCCGGTATAACCTCACTAGTAGACATTTTAGCCCATATCTCTTCCACTTCCGGATCTGTCCGTTGTTCTTGTTCAATCTTGGAAACCATGTTGGATCGTATGATCAGATTATACATACTCCCCATGGTTCTTGATATACAAGTTAAACTCTCGAATGGTAGTCAGTATTTCCCATTCCTTCCTAATCAAACTAGCCACTGTTGCATGTGACATGTGACTGAGGGCATCCGCCACTTTGTTCTCCTTGCCAGGATGATATCGAAGCGCAAACTCATAATCTTACAGATATTCCATCCATCTGCGCTGCCTCATGTTGAGTTCCTTCTGATCAAACAAATATTTCAGGTTTTTGTGATCTGAAAATACTTCAAACTTCCCACCATAAAAATAGTGTCTCCAACTTTTGAGAGCGAAGATCACTGTGGCTAATTCCAGATCATGCGTGGGATAGTGGCGTTCATGAATTTTCAACTGTCTTGAACCATAAGCTACCACGTGTTAACTTTGAGTGAGAGAACACCCAAGTCCCTCTCTTGAAGCATCACAATATACTTCATAGCCCTTGCCTCTTTCTGGCAGAATCAGAATAGGAGCAGTCATAAGCCTCTCTTTCAGTTCCTTGAATCTCCAGTTGCATACATCAGACCATTCAAATTTGAGTCCTTTCTGAGTGAGTCGGGTAAGTGGAGATGCAATCTTGGAGAAGTCCATGATAAACTTCCTATAATAACCTGCCAAACCCAGAAAGTTGCGGATCTCGGTCACATTCTTTGGTGCTTTCCATTCTCTGACTGCTGCCACTTTAGCCGGTTCCACAGATATACCTTCCGCTGATATGACATGCCCCAAGAAGTTAACCTCAGATAACCAGAATTCACACTTGCTTGCTTTGGCATACAACTGATTCTTCTTCAGGGTGTCCAAGACTATCCGCAAATGCTCAGCATGCTCCTCCCGACTTTTGGAATAAATCAGGACGTCATCAATGAAGACAATTACAAACTTGCCCAAGTAAGGACGGAACATCCTGTTCATCAGATCCATGAACACGGTGGTGCATTGGTAAGTCTAAACGGCATGACCACATACTCATATAGTCCATACCGCGTCCTGAAAGCCGTCTTCTCTATGTCTTCATCCCTAACCCGGATTTGATGGTAGCCTGACATCAGATCAATCTTGGAGAAGTGACTAGAACTCCTGAGTTGATCGAATAGATCATCAATCCTGGGTAGAGGGTACTTGTTTCTGACGGTCACCTGGTTCAATTTCCTGTAATCTACGCACATCCAAAGTGTACCGTCCTTCTTCTTCACAAATAATACCGGGGCTCCCCAAGATGATGTGTTGTTCTGAATGCATCCTAGTATGAGAAGTTCATCAATTTGATTCTTCAACTCTGTCATCTCAGCTCGGGCGATCCGGTAATGCGGCAATGACACTAGAGTAGTGCCAGGATATAGTTTGCTCTCAAAATCAATCTCCCACTTTGGTGGCAAGTCAAGGAGTTCTGCCGGGAATACCTCCTCGTAGTCTTTCACTACCGCAGGTAGTTCAGCCACCGGTGCCTTGTCCAGTCTGATGTTGTTTAATACAAGGTGGTTCAATTCTTCATGCAGTCTCCTGGTCATAGGAATGCTCTGTTTTTCGGCATGTACCACGTATCGCTTCCCCTAGGGTGACCAAAATATCACCCTGCGGAGATGGTAGTCAATGTTGGCCTAGAAGTTAGCCAACCAATCCATGCCAAAAATGATGTCGTACTCAGTCATCTCGAGTACCAGATAATTGAACTCAAATCTGAATCCATCAAGTTCAGTGTTTACCGGTGTGCATATCAATCCTAGTGATGTCTCCAATGGGGGATACAATAGTAAGTGCGGTGACAATTTTTGTACTAAAGTGCCAGTAGCAGATATAAATGCAGCATATACAAAATAGTGTGATGCTCCGGAATCAAATAATGTGAAAGCATAAGAACTACCAACTACTGCCATACCTTGAATCACTGAGTGATCCACTGTCTCTGGATGAGGAGCCAAAGTGTACAGTAGTCCAAATCATGTCAGATTAGGTGCCCGTCCTGTCTGGTTATATGCCCTGGATACTTGTAAATGAGTTGATCGGCCTGGAGGACGAAATGAACCCCTAGAGTGAGAGGGCCTACTGTTCTGCGGACATTCCCTCTTGAGATGGCCCTGCTGGCCACACTGAAAACAGGTGCTCACACCTCGAGGGACTTGAGAGACGGATACTGATGCGGAGGGTTGATTGGGACGAAAAGCTCCAGTTGACCAAGTTGAAGTTGATGGTCTCCCAAAGTTGGGTCGGAATCTCTTGTTCGGACCAAAAACACTTCCCCTGTTTTGGCCTCGGCGGTTTCCACAAACCGCACTGTCTCTGTCAGTGTAACGTCCCGCCCTTTTCACCCTTCCGAAAATCAGAGTCTGAAAATTTCTTTTGGAAAAAACATAGAGTGAACAAGAGCGGGAGGCGTCACGACGCGAGTTAAGTTCGGACTATCCAAGTCCGACCCTTAACTGGCCACCCATGTGTGCATGGACTAAACCATGAAAGATAATACACACATGGAACTAAACAATGACTTGCGGAATAAACTAGACTAACTGCGGAAATAGGTTGAAAAGATAGCAAGTACCAGTCTCAATTAGTGAATGACTTAAACCAACCATCCATCGTTAATATCTTAAACAAAACATAGCAAGTAACTACAATATTACATGTCCATAATAAAGTATTCAAATAATAGCAATTATAAATCCATTCCAGCATTCAAGCATTTACGCTTGGCTCCCCTCCTTATCATCAACCTTCTCTTTCCCTTTCCTTGTACCTGCATTCTCCTCTGAGGATAGAATTAGGGCGTTAGATCAACTCGCCCAGTAGGTTTTCCGATCAGGGCTACCACAGGGTTAGCATATAAAACATGCATATATATCATAGTACATGATTATCAAAAACATATAAAACCATGCTATGTATGTATGCAAATGTAATGAGCCCCACTCCATCACACATACATAGCCATCACTTGACGGGACTCTCACCGTCAAGGTAAATCACAATACAATTTCATTTGGGACTCACACGATAAGGTAATCCACAGTAATCCGCGTTACCTGTGGAAAGACACTTCATCATTAAGTTGTTTCACAGTATTCTTTCATTGGGACTCACATGATAAGGTAATCCACAGTAATCCTCGTTACCTATGGAAAGACACTTCATCATTGGGTTGTTTCACAATGTTCTTTCATTGGGACTCTCAAGTCAAAGTAACCCATAATCATCACCCCATGCCATGCATGAGATGTCAATGTACATGTATGTCATTTGTAAATACATCTCATCATTTAAAACCATATTTGAAACATAATATCAAATACAACATATCTCATAAAAACATGATAAAACCAAATCATAATTGTGGTTACAAGTAGGCAGGAAACCTACCGAAGATTAGCTTCGGTGTTTGTTCTTTTTCACTGGATTACGACTTGTACGCCGTTCAACTTCCACTTCCTTGTTTATACAACGACAAGTTAATATCGTAACTATTGGATTTCTTATCAAGTCCAAATTCCATATTCCATCTTATGGGGTTCGGCCATACCCATTGCTGAACCTGATTAACTTAGGATTTAACCTCCCTTTCTATTTGATCTCTCTTTTATTTAATCCTTATTAAACATCATATACTACAAAAATACCTTGGTAGGGTTCGTCCATACAACATGGCCGAACCATACCACTTTGGTTTGGGTCCATACATCCAATCCTATGATCATTCCATCTTTGATCATTTCATCAATAATTACCTTTATGCCATTGCTTTTTATCATGAACTAACTTTAAAACCACCAATTATTTCTATAAAATTGATTCACAACACCATAACCATGGTCCTTGGGGTTCGGCCCCACACATGGCCGAACCCTATGGCTTTCCCATTTAAACTTCCATGTCTTATTCTTAGCCATAGAACCCCGACCCATGACTTGTCCAATTGTTCACACAAAAATCCTTTACCAACCACACAAGATGTTCCATGATCTTTAGATTTGAAACAATTGAATCCACAAAACAGTCCATATAAAATGGTCCATGGGGTTCGGCCATACACATGGCCGAACCCAATGGCTCCCTTGGTTCAATAATTTTAACCTATGTATTTAACTTAGGCTACACTCTTTTACCAAGATAATTACATGGTTCAGCCATCCAAAGGTTGACCCAAAACAGTAACCATAACTCCAAGTAAATCACATAAAAAACTCCATAAGGTGACCCATGGGTTCGGCCATTCACATGGCCGAACCTTATAGTTCTTTTGATGCAACTTTTCCAACAATTCCATATAATTAATCTACTGTTTCTTAGCCATAAAAACAGCAAGGTTTAACCATCCATTGCCGATCCCATACAATTGATTAATTCCATTTTACAATCCTTTAGCAATCTTCACACATGGTATGGTTTTTATCCCCAAAAACCATACCATTTAATCAATTACTTTCATGGGGTTCGGCCATCCAAAGTGGCCGAACTCCATGCTCTAAATTTTCATCCTTTAAACCTCATCATAATACTTTACATCAGTACTTAATTCGGCCACAAAATGACCCAATTAACATATGTAAAAATCACCATAGTTGACACATGGTTCTTGACTTTCTAAAACATTGAACTAAAACCTCTCTTTTCATGGGGTTCGGCCAACCAATATGGCCGGACCCAATGATATATTTTTTTTATCCATTTGAGCCATCTAATCCAAGGTTTACTCCTTTGATATATTCGGCCAATCCATAGCCCAACATATGACACTCAAACCATGATTTTAGAACTTTTCCAAAACATGTAAATAATCTAATTTAGCATAAAAAACAGTCCATGGTTTTGTCCTACAAAAACCACCCAATTTAACCCATTCTTTTCATGGGGTTCGGCCATCGAAATTGGCCGAACCCAATGATTCATTTTCCATCTCCTTTATGAAATACCATCCAAGGTCTAACCCTGGATGGATTCGGCCAAACAATGGCCAAATCATACTCCATTCTACAACTTTATTTAACTAAACACTTATGTAAAAACTTACCAATTTCCTTGCTTCTTCCCCCTTGCTTCCTTTCTTTCCTTCTTCCTTAATCCCTTGCCGAAATGGTGCTGGATCAAATGGTGAAACACCAGCAGCTGGTTCAGCAAAGAAGATAACGTTCTTCAGAGGGGGAGAGGGATGGATTTCTGAGGTGTTTGCAAAGTGAAATTCAGCCATATGAGGTATGATTCTTGTTTGTTTAATCAACCCATCCTCCCTCATTAATCCTCATTAACCATTATTAAAACCGAGGGGGTGTTGGGTGCCATCCAAGGCACCCCTTGGTACCAACCGTTGCAACCCTTCATGTAAGCCCATGCATCTTATCTCATTTACATAAATCCATTTAAGACTTTGCATGGAAACCACCATAACAAGTCCCCAACGTGTGGAACTTGTTTTGGTTTGTTTGAGACCAAGAAACCTCCTCATATTCCCTTCAACTCTCTGATTTTACAGACCCTTTGGTTTCCATTTTGACTCACCTAACTCAATGGCTTCACTCACCACATTAAACACCATACATTAATTACACTTGAGTCAACTCATTTCTTAATTCAAAACCAACTCAATTCAGTCCCACTCAACCTGATTTGACTCTCCATTGAGCTCATTTGAGGGCCCACACGGTCGGCTGTGGTCAACAAAGTCAACCCGACCCGTTGGGTCCCCCTTTAGCTCCTTGACCCATTTTTTACTCCATGACCCAATTATGGGTATTTTGGTCAGTTGTACTTGTTTTCACATGTGCATACGGCCTACCCATTTTTACTCCACTTGATTTCCAATCAAATAAGCTTAACCCCATTTAATTTAAGCTCACACAACGGTCAAATAATCCATTAAGACCCGTTGAGTCCCATTTGGGCCCTTTGACCCATTTAGCCATTTTTTACCCAATTGATGCACATTACCCATCCAATCAAATTTGACATTTATAATGTGTTCATAGGATCTTAATTTGAGCAATGGGCCCCACCTTTTCCTTATTTAACATTACAAACATTTAATTTAACATGCCAGGGGCATTTTCGTAATTATTCCAATCATTGAGAATTCTTTGACCCAATTAACCATTTTGACCCAATTTGATGTACATTACCCATCCATTATAATTTGACCCTTATAATATGTTCATAGGATCTTAGTTTGAGCAATGGGCCCCACTATTTTCTCATTTAACATCATAATTAATAAATTTACCAATCTAGGGGCATTTTTGTAAATATTCATCTTATTGAGAAATCGGGGTGTTACAGTCAGCTCTTGCTCAGCTATGGTAGCTCGGCTGACCACTTCCGCCAATGTAGGTGCCTTGAAGATAGTCACTTTGACCCTGATGCTTGGCCGAAGGCCCCGCTCAAATTTATGAGCCTTCCTGTATTCCGTGTCCACCATGTATAAAGCATAACATGATAGACGGAGAAACTCCTGATGATACTCCGCCACAATCCCTACACCAAAGATATGAATGCTTGTGTCTGGTGCTCCTCTCCTCTTCTAGAAAGTAGTGATCCAGGAACATAGCCGAGAACTGGTCCCATGCCATCTCAATCCTTTCCCCTTCTGGGATCTGTGCCAGCTGTCGCTCAATCACTTCCCACCACTTGCCGGCATCATCGATCAACTGCGAAGTAGCCAGCAATATTCTGTCTTCATTATCGGTGATCTTCAGTAATGTCAAGATCTTGGTAATGTTCCTCAGCCAATTGTCCGCTCCGGCAGGTCCTTCTTTCCTTTTGAAGTGAGGGGGACACTACTATTGGAAGTCTCTAACCATACTTCGATCATGCGCCTCGTTGGTGGTCGCACTTCCATTGTAGTTCTTATATTGCTGTAGAACGGAAGTGACCACAGCTTGCACTAAGTTATGCAGCTCGGGAGGTACCACTGGAATATTCACGCTATTCTGCTCCTCTTCCTGGTGTGGTTGTTGCACCTCTTACTCCACATGCGGGTTTTGTCGAGTTCTTCTTCTTGGAGGCATTTACCTAAGTCATTGAAAAATCGTTTGACTTTGCTTCCTCGTAAAGTTTTGTGTTTACCTATTTCGGGGAAATTGCCAAATGAGCGTCTTGTATATCTTATTTTTGGGGGAACTTTCCTAAGTATCAAGTATAATTTCTCAATTTGGGGAAATCCTGATGTTTTCTTGTTTTCGGGGGAACTCTCCTATGTTTCAAGTGTTGTTTCTCAATTTGGAAAAATATGTCCTATTTTGCTATGTTTGATAAATCCATTTTATAGTAACTTTCCTTCCCTTGCTATCATTCCTTTTTCGTCAAGTGTTGCTTTCGGATTGAATGCTTCAGTCTGAGTCTAATCAAAGTAAATTAATACGATCCCCGTGCAGCGGACTCCGAAGAGCGGGTCAGTTGGGATTCTTATCTTGTCAGTGAGACATGATATCATCTTAATCTTACTTCAAAAGATTCATACTTCCGGTTTCGCTCTAATACCAAGTGTAATGCCCTGCCCTTTTTCACTCTCCGAAAAACCAGAGTCTATTTTTTTTTTTTTGAAATAAAGAGTGAGAGAGAGCGGGACTTCACGACGCGAGCTAAGTCCGAGCTTCCAAATCCCGGCCTTTAACTAGCCAACCATACGTGTACGTGGACTAAGTCCATTAAAACGGTTCACACACAAAAAGGCTAGACATGTGGAATAAACGTAATGCGGAATTATAATGGAGTTACTATTCCTATCCATTTTAAGCAAGGAAGTCCATCACAATAAATAATTAACTTAAGTTTAAAATGTCCAAAAAATAAACCAAACCATAGCAAATAGTTCTAAGTTATGACAATCCCAAATACGAATTACTCAAATTACATTGTCCGAAAATAAAACTTAAACGAAGTAAATCTAAATTATCCAATCTCCTAAGCTTGGCTCTTTTCGCATCCCTCGTTCTGTCCATTTCATGTGTCATCATCTAAGGTGGAAGTTGGGTGTTAGTCAACGCGCCCAATAGGTATTCGAGTATGGTCAAACACATTGATTAGTATAAAAATCACATAGATATATAATGTCAAAGTCATGCAAGTCAATGCCATGCCATGGGTGTCATGTGCCATGATTCCCACCCATCAACCATAACACATTCACATAATTAATCCTCCTCTTGGTGTACAAGCCACATCAAGGTCTTGTCATGACTCCCCACGTATGCCTTATCGGTCCCACCGAACGGAGCGTGGACTCCTCATTCATTTCAAACATCATAATCGGAATCAGTGCGGATCCCACCACACGTTTGTTTATCGAATACCCGAATGGAGCATGGACTCCCCTTATAAGTTCCCTCCCATGCCATGCATGAGATATGAGTGCATCATGCCATTTCATATTACACATATAGTATTGAAATTCCATTCCTTTAAACATAGCATATTGATACCAAAAATAAATCTTAACACATAGGAATAAAAACCATCCATATACATAAATCCAGTGTATCAACAAGGTAGGAATCCTACCAACGTCCAAATATTGTAACTTTGCGTTTCTCTCAAAAATCGATCGCCGATCACATCAAGCCGATCGTACACCCGTTTATGAAATCCCCGTTACCTTATTACATTTAGCACATAAATAATTCAAACCGATGATCCATTTGATTCCCATCATCCCCTATATCACCCTATGTTCATTTCCATTTACAATCATAGTCTTGTATCCGGTTAAGTCCCCCAAGGGGTTTCGACCATACATTATGGCTGACACATGTTTAAGTCCACAAAAACTCATTTGTGGGGTTCGGCCATACAACATGGCCGAACCTCACTCTTTTGATTTTGATTCCCCTTTTAATCCTTTAAACACAACGGGTCCAACATCATTAATTCTTTTATTTCTTGACCTCATAATCTCTTGTTAAATCATTTGACTTTTTAAACACATTTAAGTCCATACATATCATCCATGGTTAATCATACACCTAGGTCCATGAAAGTCCTTCATGAGGTTCGGCCATACAACATGGCCGAACACATGGTTCTTTATTTTTATATCATTTTCCAATCTTAGCCATCCTTAAAATCATATTTGGATCCATAAAAATTCCTCCATGGGGTTCGGCCATGTTGGTCCATCATTTTTCATTTATTTCTTAACTTGATAGCCCATGGTTAAATTATTTAAAACATCTCTAGATCCATAAACATTCCTCCATGGAGTTCGACCATACATCATGGCCAAACCCATGGTTCCTCCTCTTCATCCTATTTTCCATTTTCATATCATCTTTGAGGATGGTCTCCTTAAAAATCACATACAACAAGTTTTAGATCATTTGATGGGGTTCGGCCATACATCATGCAGTAGCCCGAAATTTTAAATCAATATATATTTGGCATTTATTTACTTTAATTTGAATTTTGATGTGATGGAATGCCAAATGGATCAAATTTTGGGACAAAAGCCCAAGAAGGACCCAATGGACCATAAAGTGAATGGAATTCGTCGGAAGGGTCAACGATGGTCAAAGTGGGCCCGATCACCATGTGGGACCCAATGGATCAAAATTGGTCCAAACTCTAAGGTAAAGGGTAGAAAATAATTTGGTTGGGCCGTGGGCCCAATGGTGGGCCAATTAATTTAAAAAGAGTGAATTAGAATTAAACCCTCTAAGTTAGTAATGAAATGAAATGGCATGACCAAGTTGGGCCCACCTCCACCTCACCAAGTGAGGTGGCGTGTGGACCAAGGCAAAAGTGGGGCCAACCATCATGGTTGACTTGGTCAACCATGGATAAATTGAGAGGACTAAGGTGGATTAAGGTGAATTAAATTGATTAAAATTATTGTAAAATTATCTAAGTTAAAATTAATGGAATTAAAGTGACATGGCCAAGAGGTGGCGGGTGGGGTAGGTATAGGTGGGGGCCGTCCACCATGGTTGACTTGGTCAACCATGGGTGGATTTCTTAGATAGATAAATTTTATGAAATTAAATTGGATGGAAATTAATTAACCTAAGTGAGGATTTAATTTAATTAATTAGGTTTGTCAATTAGGGTCAACATAGACAAGTCAAAGAGGACAAGAAAAACAAGAAAAATACCATGGACTTGGGTGGTGGTTTCATCTCAACCACCACCACTCCAAATATGGTGACCCATACCCAAATGAGTGGTCAAAGGGGGAAGACCCAAACCACCCCTTTTCAAACACCAAAAACCGTTGGCTTGGTGGTGGTTTGGTCTCAACCACCACCACCAAGGTCAAGGGAGCCCATACTTTGGTTGGTGGAGCCATAATGGTGGAGTGTAGTTTGGTCAACCAAAATGTGATGTGTTTGATCTCATTTCTCATCTCCTTTCCATCTCTCTCTCTCTCTCCCTCTCTCTCTTCCACTCCCAAAAACTGTCCCACACAAAAGAAAATAAGAAGAAGAAGGCTAAGGAGAAAAGAAGAGAAGAAGAGAAGAAAAGAAGTGAAGCATTAGTTCACCACCCTAAGATCAAAGGTTGGATCTGTCTCATTACTTTCCCCTCTCCCCTCTCTCAAGCAAAATCCACTCTACCTTAGCCGATCCAAGCATGTTTCACCATTGATCAAGCACACCTTGACCGATCAAACATCAAGGAGAAGAAGAGAAGAGAAGGCTAAGGAGAGCAAGAGGAGAAGCAAAGATAGACTAGAGGAGTCGTCGGGTGGTAAGAATTCTTAAAACAAGAGTTCATATATTTCTTTTAAGATAAGTTATGGAATCCATTTCTTAGACTAAATATGGCCAAAAATGTTGTGGGCCATGGATCTAAGATCCATCCAACGGTAGGATAAGCAATGGATGAGATGAAAGAGATGGTTTAAGGAAAAATAAAATGAATGGATTAAGCACGGAAAAAAAATGGAATTTTTGATGGATTGATGGACCTTAGGGTTCGGCCATGTAGTATGGCCGAACCCCATGGTAAATGAGTGATGATTTTATTAAGGTTTTAAGGTTTAAAATTGTGGAGAATGGTTAATGACATTAAGGTTTTTAAATGATTAAATATGGTTAAATTTTAAAAAGGGGTTTTTGTGATGAAATCCATGGAAGAAGTAAATGGTTTACATGGCCTTGAAAGGCATAGATGGGAATGAGCCATGAACCATGGGTTTGGCCATGGTGAATGGCCGAACCCTATGGTGTGACTTAGTGATTTTGATGAAGGTAAAAAGAATGGAAAAATTATGGAGAGAGATGATAAATTTAAATGGATTTATGGGTATGGTATGTGATGTTTTTAAATGGGATGAAAAATGGGGATTTAAATGGATGATCTAAATTCATTTGAGGAAAGATTAAATAAGGTAAGATGGACCCAAGAAAATGGGAAATAGACACCATGGGTTTGGCCATGGTGTATGGCCGAACCCATGACCCCTTTTTGTGGGCCACATTTTGGGCCAAATATGGAATGATATATGGGATTAAATGTTTTTTCAAAATTAATTAAATAGGTGGCTGATTTTAGGTACATGATGTCATGGTTAGGGAATCACAAATGGGCCCAAGCTTATGGGTCAAATATGAATTTAAAATGTGCATGGAAGGGGAGTGGCAAAACCGTAATGTGTAACCACCTTGACGAACCATGAGTTCGACCATGGTACATGGCCGAACCCTATGTGGTTGGACATGAAAATGGATATATTATGAATGAGTAAATGAAACGGATAGTTGCTGCGTTTTAGGCTCACAAATCGGAATATTTAAAATGTGCAAAATGGGAATTATGCATATGGTTAAGCCAATGGGAAATGTGGCTAAGTTAGGGGCTGATTTTGATAAACGTATAACGTAATTAGGAATCTAAGGTTGTAATCAGTTAGGGATTTAATCATGAAATAAAATACGGCCTAATTCGGTAAATATGTAATAAGGTATCGGGACGTCGCAAAACTGTGCGCGATCGGCGACCGGTTTATCGAACGGAAACGTAACGGGACGCTGAGCGGTATTCGGTAGGATTCCTACCTCTTTGTAAACCGTGGATATGTGATGGGTATTTTAATCTATTTTGATAATTATGTGATTTGTATTATGATGGGTTTTTGATTTATGAATTATATATTCATACTATGGTTTATATTTTTAATGTTATGCATGATATGGCTATGTATGATATATTAAGTTTATGAGATATATATGTATATTACATAACATAATGCACTTACATCTTATGCATGGCATGGGCGGGAAAATAATGAAACCGGAGTCCATGCTCCGTCGGGGCGATCGAGAAGCAAACATGGGGATAGCCCGAGGGGCTATAACCGGAGTTCATGCTCCGTCGGGGCGACCGAGAATCAGACATGGGGATAGCTCTTATGCTATAACCGGAGTCCATGCTCCGTCGGGGCGACTGAGAAGCAAACATGGGGACACCTTGATGAGGCATTGCCGTCAAGGGGGATACGATATTTTATGATGATACGGTGGATGGGTGGGACACATGACATAGGCACCCATGGCATGGCATTCATCATATGTTTATTATATTATTGTCGGTATGCATGTTATCACTAACCCATGTGCTAGCCCTACTCAGAGTCCTACTGGACGCGTTGACTAACGCCCTACTTCTACCCTAGCTGATAACGCAGGAGATGGCGGAAACGGTGGACACGCCGGGAGCCAAGCTTAGGAGCTTGGGAAGCGGATATCTAGTTTTTATTTCAGTTTCATTTTGGAGATGTAATTTAAAGTAGCTTAGCTCGTCGGACTGTATAATTTATATTTCTTGCTATGGTTTGGACTACATTATGGACAATATCGTTTTGAGGTATAAATGTGAACTTAGGGGTATTTTGGTAATTTAATGTTGTATCTTCACTTCTATCTAAAACCGGTAGGATAGTCTCTATTATAACGTTCCGCACGTAATTATATTCCACGAGCTTACTTCCTACGCGTGAATCGTTCCCGTGGACTTAGTTCCGCGCACGCGTGGGGTTGTCCAGTTAAGGGTCGGGCTTTAGAAGCTCGGACTTAACTAGCGTCGTGACGTCCGCGCCCTCTCTAACTCTCCATTTCAAAAAAAAAAAAAATAGACTCTGATTTTTGAAAAGTGAGTGATAAAGGGCCGGGCGTTACACATCATGGCCGAACCTCATCCAATCACTTTTTGTCCTCAATGATCCTTATATATCAAGATTAGGGTTCGGCCATGCGGGGGCCGAACCATGTTCTTGGATCATTCTCCTATGAACCTCATTTCCTCATATTTAACCATGCATGTTGACCTACATTTAATCATGTATTACTATATCTTACCCACCAACAAGGTTATGGTATTTTCATTCCAAATACTTAACCATCTTCTTGGATGGATTTTCCTTTGACGTGTCATGGCCCATAACGTTTTGGCCAACACTTTTCAATCCCATATGGAACCCCATGTTTTCGGCCATTCCTGAAACCATGGTTACCTTAGCCTCTTTTTAATTAATAAACCTTGTTAAACAATACAACCGATTCCGCGACTCCTTCGTTTCTTTAATTCTGATTTTGCTCCTCCATCCTTCTCTTTCCTTAGTGTAATAGCCCGGATTTTTAAATCAATACATATATTGGCTATTATTTATTTTAATGGTTGAAACTTAGAATTTTTGATGGAATGAATGGTAAATGGATAAAAAAATTGGGCAATGGCCCAAGTATGGTCCAATGGACCATGGATTGAATTATTTCATTTAAATGAGTCAATGAGTGGTTTCATCCCATGGAAACCACCCAAACCACTAAGACAAGACACACCAAAACCGTTGGCATGGGTGGTGGTATCATCTCATCCAACAAGATCCATAAAATGGGGGTAAGATTAGACATGCTTTGACCCATTGTGTGGTGATGGTTCCACCTCATCCCAACCACCACCACTGAGGGACAAGGGGCCTAGGATTAAGGTCATGCAAGGCCATACACCACCCCCCCTCAATGTTGGTTTGGTCAATGGACTCATGGGGAAGACTCCACCTTAATGATGGTGGGGTCTAACCCAAGCTACCCAAGACAAGATGGGAAAGGTCTAGGGTTCCATCCCATTCCCCATCTCATCTCACTCTCTCCATCTCTCCAAACCGTCCTCCCCTCTCTCTCTCCCAAGACTAAGAAGAAGGAAAGACTTAGAAGAAAAACAAAGGAGACTCCAAGCTTGGGCCGACCACTCTCAAGGCCAAAAACCTTAGAACATCTTCCATTCTCTCCTCCTTCCCCTCTCTCAAACCTACCTCTATCTTGGCCGAACCAAACCTTGGTAATCTCATCTTGATCAAGCTCACCATTGGCCGAGCATCAAGGAGAAGAAGGAAGGAGAAAGACTAAGGATCAAGAGGAGCAAGAGACAACCGGGAGAGCCGCGGGAGTGGTAAGTAGTCCTAAACAAGATTTTATGTTTTAAGGATTTAAAGGAAGTCATGAAGGTCCATGTTCTTGGATTGAAAAGTGGCAAAAAATGTTATAGGCCATGGATCTAAAATCCATCCAAGAAAGGGGATGAAACATGGAAAAACCCTAATGGGTAAGGTAGGCTATGAATAAAGGAATATTAAGGACATTAGGTATATGGATTATGCATGCATGCATGGATGGGTAAAAGACCATGGTTCGGTCATTGCATGGCCGAACCCTAAACATTATGGAGGTATGGAGAGGACCCCATGCATGGCAAAAGTATGGTGAATAAACAAGATGTATTGGTTTGGCCTTTGCATGGCCAAACCCTAGGGTTTTTCTTTGTATGAGAACCATCAAATAATAAATGGAAATATGTTTGTTTTGAAGAAATGGTGAACCATAGGGTTCGGCCATGTTGTATGGCCGAACCCCATGGGAAGATGTTAAGTATTTCTCCATGGGTTTAAACGATGAAAAACCATGGAGTGATTGGTTAATGGTTTTAGGGTTTTTGAATGGTTAAACATTAGTAAATTTTAAAGGAGTTTTTAATGAGGAAAGCCATGGAGTAGGTTGATGATTTTATGGTCCCAAACATTGTAAATAATGATAAACCATGGACCATGGGTTCAGCCATGTTGTATGGCCGAACCCCATGGAGATGTTTTGGTGGATTTAAATATTTTTGGAACCATGAAGATGATGGAGAGTAGGGGGTAAGTTTAAAAAGGGTTTAAATGTAGTTAATGTTGATCAAAAGTGGTGATTTAAATGTATGATGGAATCCCCTCATGGAGGGACTTGTTGTGGATCTAAAATGTGATAAAAGGTCCAAGAAAAAAATGAGGAGAAGACATCATGGGTTCAGCCATGGTGTATGGCCGAACCCATGACCCATTTTTTAGAGTCATTTATGGGCTAAGTTAGGGTTTATGCATGTGTTTAAATGAATGGGAATTAGGTTAAGTAAATGACTGATTTTTAATGATTTTATGTAATGGTTAATGAATCAATCATGGATCCATGTTTATGGATCAGTTATGGACCTAAGGATGTAAAAATAAATGAGTGATTAACCATGGGAAGAAGGAGTGGCATAAACGTAAATATGGCCAAAATTGAAGAACCATGGGTTCGGCCATGGTGTATGGCCGAACCCCATGGGGGATGATTGTGGACTTAGGGGCTTTAAATAATGATCTTGTTTGCTAGATAATGAAGCAAAGGGTTGCTGGTTTTTAGACTCCCATGATTAAAATAAATCTATGGATTAAAAGGGGACCCAAAAACCTAGTTAGTGAGGTTCTGCAATGGGGTATGGCCGAACCCCACTAAGGCATGTATGATGGACTTCGGCAAGATTAAAACATGGGTTTAATTGTTGATGTGTAATAAGGTAAACGGGACCTCGCAAGCGGTGCACGATTGGTGACCGAATTCGTGGACGAAAACGCAAAGGGACACTAGTTGGTATTTGGTAGGATTCCTACCTTATTGTAAGCCATGGATTATGTGTTTATGCATGTTTTACTTGATTTATTTTGGTAATCAAATGATATGTTTTAAGATAGGATTTAAATGCTATGGTTTGAAATATTATTATATGGCATGTTCCACTTACGTCTCATGCATAGCATGGGAGGGATGAAATGGAACCGGAGTCCATGCTCCGTCGAGGCGACCGATAAACATACATGGGGATACTTTGTGTTTATTATATACCTTGATGAGGCTTTGCCATCAAAGGGGATGCTTTATGTTGATTATATCTTGATGAGGCTTTTTCCATCAAGAGGGATATTGTATAATGATGATATGGATGATGGGTGGGACTCATGACATAAGACACCCATTGCATGGCATTGTATTAATTGCATGGTTTTGATATACTATTACCTATGTATTTGTTATCGCTAATCCATGTGTTGGCCCTACTTGGAGTACCTACTGGGCGCGTTGTCTAACGCCCTACTTCCACCTTAGATGATGACGCAGGAAATGGAGGAAATGAAGGACACGATGGGAGCCAAGCGTAGGAGCTTGGAGGAGCGAGCTAGCTTATTTATTTAAGTTTATTTCATGGTTATTTAATTTGAGTAGCTTAGCTCGTTGGACTGTAATAACTTTTTAGACCATTGTTATGGTTGGGACTTTTATTTTGGACATTATAATTTTAAGGTATTTTAGTAATTTTAGTGATGTATTTCCTTGCTATCTAAAATTGGTAGGATAGACTCTATTATAAGTCCGCTTTAAGTTACATTCCGCAATGCTTATTTCTACGTGTGAACCGTTCTTCGTGGACTTAGTTCCACACACACGTAGGGATGGCCAGTTAAGGGCCGAGCTTTGGAAGCCCGGACTTAACTAGCGTCGTGACGTCCCGCGCCCTTTGTCACTCTTTATTTACAAAAAAAAAAATAGACTATGATTTTTCGGCTAAGTAGCATAGTGAAAAGGGGCCGGGCGTTACACTTAGTCCTTCTTCTTCCTCCTCCGTTCTTCGGTTTCTCCAAGTTTAGTGCTGAAATGAGAGGAAGAGAGTGTAACGCCCCGCCCTTTCCGAGAATTTCAGAGTCTAATTTTTTTTTTAAATAAACATCGGAAGAGAGCGGACGGCGTCACGACGCGAGTTAAGTTCAGACTACCCAAGTCTGAACCTTAACTGACCACCCATGTGTACATGGAATAGACCATGATAGTGAATCACACATGGAACTAACATCAACATGCGGAATAATCTAGATTAACTGCGGAAAAGAAAGACGAGATAGCAAGTAACAGTCTTAAACATTAATTAACATAGATCAACCATCCGAAGGTTATTATCCTAGTCAAACCATAACAAGTAATGAATTATTACATGTCCAACAAAAGTATTCATATGACAGTAATAAAACGTAATCCAATCCATCATTCAAGCACTTAGGCTCAGCTCCCCTCCCGGTCAATGACCTTTCCTTTCCCTTTGCTTGTACCTGCAATCTCCTCTGAGGATAGAATTAGGGCGTTAGATCAACGCGCCCAGTAGGTTCCCGAATCAGGGCTACCACATGTTAGCATATAAAACATGCATATACATATCATAATACATGATCATCAAAACAGGTAAAACAATGCTATGGTATGCACATGCAATGAGCATTCCCCCATCATGTACATTCATAGCCATCACTTGACGTGCCTTGCACCGACAAGGTAAATTACAACACACTTTCATCTCTTCTATAAGCGATGTACATGTAATGAGCAACCCCCATCATGTACCATCGTAGCCATCACTTGACGTGCCTTGCACCGACAAGGTAAATTACAACAACATTCATCTCTTCTATACAATATGTACATGCAATGAGCAACCCCCATCATGTACATTCGTAGCCATCACTGTAGAACTTCATTCATTATCCCATGACTATGCATGAGATGCCAATGCCTGTATGCCATTTGTTAATGCATAGTATATATCATTTAAAACACATATGTTAAAACAAGAGTATCATAAGAAAACTGGGTAAAAACCGTGGTTACAAGTAGGTAGGAAACCTACTCAAACTTTGCTTAAGTGTCCGTTCCTTTTTGAGCTTCACCTGGTCACGGCTCGCTCGTCGTTCAACTTCCGGTACCTTATCCATATATCAATCAATAAGTCATAACATCATTTACTTATTTAATCACATCATAGACCCATCCACATCATGTGGGGTTCGTGTCCGTACATCCAACCCTATGATCATTTCCATCATTGATCATTCGACTAGTATTTACAGTTTTTGCCATTGACCTTAAACCATATTGAAACCAACATTCATAACCATTCCACCATAGTGGGCTTCGGCCATACTACTTGGCCGAACCACCCAAATCCCATTTGGATCTCTTTAATATACCGAAATTACTCCATGGGGTTCGGCCATACCTTTGGCCGAACTCAATGGTTCTATTATCCATTACCATATGGTTCTCCATTAGGATATATTAAACCTTTTAATTCAACATGGAACCATTAACAATTACGACTCATAAGCTTAGCCTATTTAACCCATGCCATGGTCCATAATTATCATGAATGATCCCCTAATTAAAAACAACCATAAGCTCCCATTTAAAACAGCCCATTAATTATCAAAACAGCCCCATGGGGTTCGGCCATACTCATAGCCGAACCCTAGGGTTCACTTGATCCAATCATCACCATGATCACTCATGGTTTAATCATGTTAATTCAACCATGATCAATACATGGTTCAGCCATCCAAAGGCTGACCCAAATCAGTAACCATAACCCTAAGTAAACCAAATAAAAACCATAAAGCAACCCATGGGGTTCAGCCATTCACATGGCCGAACCTCATGGCTCTTTGGGATTCAATTCTTCTAATAATCTTTCATCATTTATCCTGTATCTTAGGCATAAAAACAGCAAACCTAATTCTATTTAAACTCCTATAGAAACCCCATGGTATTGCATGGTTTCTAACTCTTTGATTTCACAACAATCATCAATCTCTTTCATGGGGTTCGGCCATTCAAGTTGGCTGAACCCTATGTCCATGAATTGATCCTTCAAACATGCATTAAGTGTTATTTAAATCATACAATATCAGTACCCTTTTGCTGCCCTTATACCTCTTAGAAACCCTCTAATTAAATTCATCCAAACAGTCCATAAAAGTCCATGGTTTCCATGTTTCCCAACATGAAAACCAAGATTCTTTTACATGGGGTTCGGCCCTCCATGGTGGCCAAACCCAATGGTTATGTTTACTGTTTTTAAACCTCAGATAATCATGTAATAACAGTAAATAAAAATCAGGTTTTACCTTTCAAACAAACATCCAAAATCAACACAACTCCATGGGATTCGGCCATCCAAGATGGCCGATCCCCATGGTCCATTTTTTCCAATTTTAATCCACTGATTTAGACCACATAACTTCCACCTTTTCTGATATCCATACCCATGTTTTAACCCTCTTTAAACATGTATTTTAAATCTATTACAAACATCTAACTTCAGTCCCAACTTATATGGTTTTAACTTCTAAAAACCATCAAAACTAGCCACTTGTTTTCATGGGGTTCGGCCATGCTAAGTGGCCGAACCCAATGGCCCATTTCCATCTTTTAATCCACTGATTTTAGACCATATAAACTTCAGTCCCTATGTCAATCAGATCCATGTTTTTTTAACCATTCTAAAACACATATTTAAATCTTAAATCAAAACCCAAAAACAGTCCACAAAATCCATGGTTTTCATGTTTCAAAACATGAAAACCAAGCCATCTCTTACATGGGGTTCGGCCCTTCATGGTGGCCGAACCCAATGGTTTTTTACCATTTTAAATCCTCCACTAATCAAGGTTAAAACCTTGGTGTATTCGGCCATAACCATGGCCCAATACACACCCCTTTTGCTCCATGTTATTATACCAAAATAACATATAAATACTTACCAAACTTCCAATCTTTCTCTTTGCCTTTGGTCCTTGGTTTCTCCCTTTTATTTCTTCATTTCTTTTGCTGTTTTGTGCTTGATCTACTGGTGCAAACACCTCTGCTATTCCAGCTAGGAAAAACGAATTTGAGAGAGGGAGAGAGAGAGAGATGGAAATTCTTGGATTTCCAATGTGAAAAATGGCCAACCTTGGTGTTTATTTCCTTTAGCACTTCAGCCCCCAAAACTCCTCCACTCCCTCATAACTTCTTGCACAAACCAATGGGTATTGGGTGACATCCAAGGCACCCCTTGGCAGCTACCTATGCAGCCTTTCAACTCCCCAAGCATCTCATCCAATTTCCATGTATTCTCATTTAAAACCCATCATGAAAATCACCAAAACAAGTCCCCAACGTGTGGGACTTGTTTTGGTTGGTTTAAGACCAGCCAACCTCTTCAAATTCCCTCTCAACTCACTGATTTTACAGCCCCTTGAATTTCCATTTTGACTCACCCAACTCAAGGTATTTTTATTCCAACCCAACTCATCACATTTAATGCATTTCATTTAATGCACATGAGTTAACTCACTTTTTGATTTAATTCCAACTCACCTCAGTCCCACTCAACTGATTTGACTCGTGTTTTAGTTCCCTTGAGGGTTCACACGGTCAACAATAGTCAACTCGACCCGTTGGGTCCACTTTTAGTTCCTTGACCCGTTTTTGACTCCATGACCCAATTATGGTATTTTGGTCATTTGTAAATGCTTTTCACATATGGATCAAGCCTACCCATTTCTTCTCCACTTGATTTCCAATCAAATAGGCTTAACCCCATTTAATTTAAATTTACAAAACGGTCAAATAATCCAATAAGACCCGATGGGTCCCATTTGGGCCCTTTGACCCATTTAGCCATTTTTGACCCAAATGATGAAATTACCCAACCAATCAAACTTAACATACATAACGTGCTCATATGATTTTATTTTGAGCAATAGACCCCACTATTTACTTACTTAACATCACAAAATAATTAATTTACCAACACAGGGGCATTTTGGTAATTTTCCACTTCATTGAGAAATTCGGGTGTTACAGAGAGATTGAGAGCTTTCTTGATGTATTCGGCCAAAGAGTGTGGCGAGGGAAAGGGAGAGGGATTGAGGTGAAACCCTAAGGAAGGGTTCGGCCTAGGTTTGAAGATTGAGAGCGGGAGAGGAGGAGAGGATGAGATAAAACAATCTCAACTATTTCGTCTAAAGTAGGATCAGTCAAGGGAGGCTTGCCCTTTCTATCTTGCCCTAACTCTTTTCTTGTCTAGAGAGGATCGGCCAAGCAGGGCTTGGTCTTGTGTAACCCTAAACTCCCAACCACCCTCATCAAGGTGTGGTCTTCCCCATGTGTCCCTTGGCTAACCAAGAGGGCACATGGCTTACACTTGGCATTCTCCCTCTACCCAACGGTTTGTGTCTAGGGTTTCCATGAGATGGAAACCCTCCACCTCCCTCCTTGACTCACTTAGAGTCCCTTCCACTTCCCTTTTAACTCACTTGATTATTTGAACTCACCTCCCATTCAATTCAATTTCGATTTGAACTCATCCAAGCAACTCTTAACTCAAGACTTAAATTTATTTCCTTAATTCAGCTCTCTTCATTTAACCCTCTTGAACTCACCTATGAACTCACCCATGGTTGACTAAGTCAACCATGGTGGCCGGCCCTACATGTGACCTTAGACCACATGCCACCTCACTTGATGAGGTGGACTTGGGTCCCACTTGGCTATGCCCCTTCCATGTCACCTCATACACTTGCCACCTCACTTGATGAGGTGGATCCCATACCTTAGATCTTAATTTGGTACATGACCCGATTAAATCAATTCCTTACCCATTTACCATAAACCTCAAATCATCTTGATCCATTGGGTCCCAATTGGGTATTTGACCCAATTGACCACATTTACCCAATTAATTAGAATCAACCCTATCCATGATCCATTGGATCATAATTGGGCCATTGCCCCAATTCTTATCCATCTAGCATCCATTCCATCTATAAATCTTAATTGTAACAATTAAAATAGATTATAACCAATATAATAATTTCATTAAAAATCTGGGATGTTAAAACATGAGATGCATTTTAATAAGCACAATGTCGTTGAATCTCTTCACTGTAAATTGGCAAGTGTTTTTTATGAACTATAAAAATGGTTAAAAATTGAATGAATACGAGGTGTATAATTCTATCTACGAATCTATCACTTATCTTTTCACATTTTAATCCCCCATTTAGGCGAGAAAATCAAAATGTACAAGTGTACGCGAAGAGTAAAAGCCGGTGACAATAGGTATGATAATACATGTTAAAGAATAACAACAATCCAAGTGGTAGTAAAACTTACTGAAAAATAATAAAATAAAATAACACCGAATATGTGGTGTTTTAAGAAGGTTGGGCATACAAAACACAAAGAAAATAAATTCAGTGCTCGTCTCGTATTATCAATGGGTGATCGTTGTTGCAACATATTGAGACTTGTCCATCCAAGAAGCTGAAAAGCAAGGTTTATTACAACTAAGGGTACACCATATTTAAACATTATAAGACTTTAAATAAACAAGAAATCTGTCAAATACATGAATTTTGATCAAAATAAATCATTTTTACGAATTTTGAAACTTTTTCAAAAATTACATTTGTGTTCCCATCTTTTGCAAAAATACCCATTACGTCCCCTCATGTTCGACTGGTCCAGAATCACTTGACTAGTCAAGATCTGCGTCACAATTCCATGTGCCGCTCTGTTCGACCAGTCGAGCCACCTGCCTATCTTTTCAGCACTTTTTTCAAACATTTTTTCTAAGCCTTCCAACATGTATCTTTTTCTAAAAAATTAACCAGAGCTATGTCTAAGTAAGATCTACAAAATAAAAATATTAAACTGAGGATAACTCATAAATAGATCTCCAGAGAAATCAACACAAAGTCCTTAGTTGCAGTTGCAGAAACAATACAGAAAAATTAAGAATTGAGAGGAAAAATAAAAACAAAAGTAGTGTTGGAAGTGTGATTTATAATGTGAACCCATTCCCTGTATTATAGGTTTTTCATTTAAACACCTAAGCATCCCCAAACCTTGGATTACTGTAACGCCTCGCTTTTTTTCACTTGCATAAATCAGAGTATATATATATATTTTTTTATAAGTGAGAAAGAACGGGCCGTTACAACGCGAGTCAAGTCCAAGATTCCAAAACGCGACCCTTAACTGGCCACCATTACATGTGCGTGGATTAAGTCCACTAAAACATTTACACACATTTTTCTTATTGTTTGTAGAAATAATTTATTTGAATAAGATGTTATTCATTCTCTTTTCATCATTAGGCAATGAAAGCTAATCACCATGAAATTCCAATAAAACTTAAAAGATTATCAAACCATAGAACATAAGTTCTAAGGTGTTCCAAATAGTCTAAATTATTACAACTCAAAATGTAAGTCCTCCGAATACATCATTAAAATCAAAACTAAGTAATTTAAACTTAAATCTTCCCAACCTTCTACGCTTGGCTCCCTTCCCGTCCCACGTCATTTTCCTTAGCATTTCCTGTTCCATCATCTATAGGGTAGAAGTAGGGCATTAGTCAACATGCCCTGTAGGTATTCCAATTAGGGCTAGGGTACACATAGGAGTAATATTAGAATATCATAGATCAAGCGTTTATACATCATTAGTGGCATATTTGTAAAAACATCTTATAAGTAATAAAGTAATGCATGATATCCATATCATAATCATGCTAACATAAGTGTCATATCATGGGTGTCAATGCCAAATGAAATCTCACCCAATGTCCATACCCAATCACATCGTAAATCAATCATTGGTTTCCTTGGCCAACTATGTCTACAGTGTTTGAGGCGGTAACCACCAGCGCACTATATACCCATCCACAAATTAACCGGGATTACTGATGGAGTGTGGACTCCTCCCTCTGCTCAGGGTTTCGGGACTGACTACCTAGGAGCTCTTTGGCCATGTCACTTGGTGTGTCACATCCACTGTATGCCACCTCAATTTTACTTTCCACCTCACTCGATGACGTGGCATTCTTGCTTAGTTGACTTCCATGTGATGGCATGAATGCCACATGGAAATGTCACATCACTTACATGCCACCTCACTTGATGAGGCGGATTTTAATGCATCAAATGCACTAACTTATCCAATTCAACTAACTTAACTAAATTTACCCAATTATTTTTAAATCAAGGTCACCCATGACTCATTGGGTCTTAATTGGGTAATTGACCCATTTCCTTGCCCATCTAATGTCCATTTCAACTTTTAATTTCAAATTCACTTAAATTGCAATCCAAATGGGTCAATCCAATAAATTTATAAGCTAAGAAAAATCTGGGGTGTTACAATTACAGGAGCTGAGGTGTAGAGAGGATTGGAGCAAGCCAATTCCCATTTTTTCTTCATTTTCTTTATTTTCAAAAAATAAAAAAAATCAAAATATTTACAAAATATGTTCCAAGTTTAAGCAGTTTAAATTGGACATATTTACAAAACTTTTTGACAAAATCTGACACAGCAGTTGGGTTGTGAACACAAACTTTGCCTAGGTCGGTGAAATTGGATTTTTGTTTTGATACGAATGTTAATGCCCCGGTTTGACTGAGTCACCTTGTTGTGAATTCCGTGACCTAAAAGTGCATTGCCTTGGAAGATTGAAGACAATGAATCAAGACTCAAGTGTGTATATTGAATCAAGACTCAAGCATTGGAAGATCAAATGCATGATTCCAACATCATCATGTTTATGGCAATCACAAAAGGTAAATTGTCCATAAATGACTCTAGGGTGGACCCCACACACCTAGGTGGACCTTGACTATGCTTAGAGAACAAATTGGTAAATAAAAAATCAAACCTAGTGGACCTTGATAGCCAACAAAACCAATGAACTTAAAATTGTAAATCTGGTATTCTATCAGGATGATACATTGTGTTTGGTGACACATCACCGAAGACAGGACAAACCCATCGTGGTCCATGATCCATCGTCTGGAATGACAAAGATTCTGGTTGGAAAATACTGTCAAACTGGTTCGCTCTCAAACCGAGTCCATCATGTCTGTTGACCCATTGTAAATTACAGGGATGACCCATCATTGTCCACAACCCGTTGGCTGGTACTTTCAGAGTTCTGGTTGAAAATACTGTTAAATACAATTGGTCTCAAGACGATACAATCATCTGTGGCGACCCATTAGCACTAGGCTCAAGAATCATCTTGGACACTACCCATCGGGTATGACCGTTTTCTATCTGTTGAGGTGTATTAAGTGTGCAACGGTCATATGGTTGGGGAACACTTTAGAACTCCCACGACCCATCGGCAACTTACAGTTTTGGAAAAAAATCTGGTTTGCCTACTTAAACTCCGAACTTTGGTGAGTTTTGTTGGACCTTTACACATAGGAAAATCTCAAGGCATTCCCAGAGATCCCAACTTCTCCCAACTTCTCTCAGAACACTTTACATTGGTGAATTTTTTGAAATCCAATCAAATCTTTTATTGAGATTGAGAAAGAGAGAAAAAACAAGTCTAGGTTGGCATTTGCAAATCTTAAATCCTAAAACCTTCTCCCAAAGCTTGTGATTGCACATACAAAGGCACATCTTCGTCATCAAGGACATCAAGTTGGGAGAACTCTTCTACAAGCACATCTACATCAAAGAGCTACAAAGGCAAGTGTTTTTTCTTGTGTGATAACTTCCATATTATCTTGTGAAGTTGATTAAAGCAAGGTGATTGAACCACTATAGAAAATAGAGGGATGAGAAAGTAGGCAGGGGGAGGTCGAACCTTTCAAAACATTAGGTGAATGGGTGAAATTCTCATTCTATTGTGTAGGCGTAATTCCTACTCTATTTGTTAGAGTGTAATTCTCTTACATAGTGAATTTGGGATTACCCAAGAGTGGGTGAGTCCATCAGTGGATGTATGTGTAACACCCCGTCAGTTTTCACAATGCTTTCCAAAAATCAGAGTCTATTTTTTTTTAAAAGTGATAGAGAGCGGGACGTCACGACGCGAGCTAAATCCGAACTTCCAAAGCCCAACTCTTAACTGGCCCAGTCCACTAAAATGATTCACACGTACTCAAGTTAACTTACGGAATAACAATAGGATAACAATCCTATTCCATTTTAGATAACAAAGTAGTCCAACACTTAATAATAATCATCATAACTTAAATATCCAAACATTAACCATCCAATCCATTTATCTAATCATTAACACATTAACCTTTTAACACACACAACAACCTAAGTCCATAAAATTCTTTAGTGGGGTTCGGCCATACAACATGGCCGAACCTCACTCCTTTAGTTTTGTGCCCTTCTTTTCAATCCTTTGATCTTTTAAATTAATCCAAGATCCAGCCATCTTTGTTTCATTAATCTAAACACTTATAGATTAATCATTTAACATCAATAACCACTTAAGTCTAAAATAACATTCCCATGGGGTTTGGCCATACATGGCCGAACCCATGGTCCATCAATTTCACCTATTTACAACATTGCCATTACTCTATCTATGGCTAAACATTTTATTCATTAAATCATGCCTAAGTCCATAATCTGATCCATAAACCTAGTTCCAAAAATGATCCATCAAATCACGATATAATACCATATGACCCATTAAAGTGGTTCATGGGGTTCGGCCATACACCATGGCCGAACCCATGGTCCTTCCATTTTCCACCATTTTTCCATCTTAGCCATCCTTCTTTCTATGGCTAAACACTCCTCTTTTTTATATATATCTGGGTCCATAACTGATCCATAATCATGGATCCACAAATGATTTATTTAATCATAACATAAAACCCTAACAAATGCTTCCATTCCTTAGCTTGATTATCCATCCATTTAAACATGTATATATCCATACATAACCCCTTAAAAAATATGGTTCATGGGGTTCGGCCACCCATGATGTCTTATCTCCATCTTCTCCATGAACTCAATTACAATATTTAAGTCCATGAACCAAGGTCCCTCCATGGGTTTAACCATACATTTAGGTTCATCGGTTTTGAAACATCATTTACCATGTTTAAAATCAATTAAACTTAACATCATCCTCCCATTATTTCCATGATCTAAATACATAACATAATTCAATAATTCTCTATGGGGTTCGGCCATACATCATGGCCGAACCCTAAGGTTCTTGGTTCTCCATCCTTTACCTCATTTTAAGGCCATTTACATTGTTAATGTTTTTCCACCAATCTCATCCTTAAAAACCTTTAACGTCAATAATACCCTTCCATTTTAAAATCATAAATCCAAGATTGGTCTTTTGATGGGGTTCAGCCATACATCATGGCCGAACCTCATCCAACCCTTTTTTTTTTGGTCTTTGATGGTTCTTGTGTATATCATTTAGGGTTTGGCCATGCAAGGGCCAAACCATGATCCTTGATCATCTTTTTCTTACTCATGAAATCTTAACGAGTACTTACCGATTTCGCGACTCCTCCGGTTTCTTTCACTCCTTCTTGCTCTTCCAATCTTCTCCCTCCTTAGCCTCCTCTTCCTCCTTGATCCTTAGTCGAAGTTGATCTTGATGAAGTCCCTTGAAGTGGTTTGGCCAAGAGATATATGTTTGAGAGAGATAGAGTAGCGTGGGATAGAAAGATACTCCAAGTCCTTGTCTTGATTAATGAGGGTTGGCCAAAGATGGTGTTCTTTTGTGACACCCCTTGGTAACTCCCATGTCCTTTCATCTCCCTCCTTTATGATCCATTTGGAGGTTTATTCCTTGAGATGAAACACTCCCAACGGTTTGGCTTTTGGGTTTCCATTTTGAAATGGAAGCCCCCATGCTTCCAACGTGCAAGCCTTGGGGTAGGCTTGTGTAACCCCCAAGACTTTTCACCTCCCCATTAATGATATAATTGGAGTTTCATCCCATGAGATGAAACTCCCATCCCAACGTGTATGCCTTGAGTTGTTCTTCGAAACCACAAAAACCCCTCATCTTCCCACTCCACTCACTTGAGATGAAGATCCCCATAACATCCCATCCGTAACGCCCGCCCCTTTTCACCGAAAATCACAGTCTATTTTTTTTTTTTTAAATAAAAAGTGATAAAGGGCGCGGACACGTCACGACGCGAGTTAAGCCCGAACTTCTAAAGCCCGGCCCTTAACTGGCCGACCCTACGTGTGCGTGGAACGAAGTCCACAACAGTTCACACGCAGAAGTAAGCTCGAGGAATACTACTCTAAGTGCGGAAATTACAATAGAGGCTAACCTACCATTTTTAGATAGCAGGGAAATTAGTATTCATAATATTACCAAAACATCTCACCATCTCAATGTTCCAAAATAGAAACCCAACACATAGCAAGTAATCTGAATTATACAGTCCGACAAGCTAAACTATACAAATACACATTTCCCAAGATAAACTTAAATAAAGGAAATAGTCCGCCTCCCCAAGCTCCTAAGCTTGGCTCCCGTCTCGTCTTTCTGCTCCGGCATTTCCTGCGTCATCAGCTAGGGTAGAAGTAGGGCGTTAGACAACGCGTACAGTAGGACTCTGAGTAGGGCTAACACATGGATTAGTGATAACAAAGCATATAGATAATATTATAATAAAACCATGCACTTTGGGCAATGTCATGCGAGCATATAGATAATATTATAATAAAATCCATACCATCATCGTGCCATGACCCTCTTGATGGAAAAGCCTCATCAAGATGCGATCCACACTAGGTATCCCCCTTGATGGAAGAACAATCATCAAGGTATAACAATAAATACAACATCCCCCTTGATGGAAAACCATCATCAAGGTATCATAATTACAAAGGTCCCCCTTGATGGCAAAGCCTCATCAAGGTATAATAATACATATATGAAATATCCCCATGCTCGTTTATCGGTCGCCCCGACGGAGCATGAACTCCGGTTTCATTTCATCCTTCCCCTGTCATATCCCTTCCATGCCATGCATGAGATGTAGATGCCATATGCCATGTCATATATGTAACTCATAGTCATAGAACCCATCTTAAAAACAATGCCATGATTATCAAAATAAATCAAAGGAAACCCATCACATAATACCAAAATCCAAAACCCATCTTAAAAACAACCACATGATTACCAAAATAAATTAGAGGAAAACATCACATGAATCTAAATCCAAAACCCATCTTAAAACAAACTATATAATTTCCAAACTAATTCAAAAAAACCATCACTCAATCCATGGCTTACAAAAAGGTAGAAATCCTACCGAATACCGGCTAGTGTCCTCTTTCGCTTTCGTCCGATAATCCGGTCACCGATCACGCACCGCTTGCGATGTTCGGTACCTTATTATACATTATCAATTAGTCCATGTTTTTAACCATTATTAAGTCCATTAATCATACCTTAGTGGGGTTCGGCCATACATCATGACCGAACCTCACTAACTAGGTTTTGTGGGTCCCACTTAATCCATTAAACCCCTTTAATTTGTGAATTTAAAACAAATTAGCCATCCTAGGTTTTATTTAACCATACATAGACTTGATACTTAGAGCCCCTAAGCCCTTGGTCATCTCCCATAGAGTTCTCGAATTTGGCCATTAATTACGGTTTTGCCACTACCTCTTCTCCATGGTTAAACATTCACCTAACCATGTACATTTTTTGTTCATAATTGATCCATACACTCAAGTCCATTAGTGACCCATTTAATCATGCCATAACATTATTAAAACAACCCTTTTCCTTAACTTAATCTATATTAATTAACCACATACATAAACCCAAGTTTAGCCCATCAAATGGCTCACAAATTAGGTCATGGGTTTTACTAAAATTAGCCCCTTTAATTCAACCTAATCCCCACTTTTCCTTGGGTCTTTTTCACCACATTTAGATCCATAATAAGCCCTCCCATGAGGAGGTTTACATCATGCAATTCAAACCATCAATTTTGATCATCAATTTGGTACATTTTCTTGAGTCCATTAATGACTCACTTAGTCATGCCATACTTCCCATTCTTTTCATGGTTTCCAAAACACTTAATTCATCAAAGTTTTCCCATGGGGTTCGGCCATACACCATGGCCGATCCCATGGTCCATTTAAAACCATCACCCTCCTCCATCAACTTCCACATTCTTACACCCATAAACCATTACAATTTACAATACCTCACCATAAGGTTTAAAAAAAAACCTTCCATCCAAAAATTATGAGTACATTGCCATAGGGTTCATCAACACCATCAACATTCCCCATTTATTACTCACATGCATAATACCAAATTTAACCCATAACATGACCTACAAATGGGTCATGGTCTACATACATGACTTAGTTCCATCACAAGTCCCTCCATTGAGAGAATCTAAACCATACACTTAATTCATCAATCCTTAATCATTATTTGATACATTTAGGGTCCATCAATCTTAGCCATAATTCCTTTTTCTTTTCAACATCAGGTTCATCATTTGGAGTTCATCAACCTTACCAATCTTCCCCACCATTCTTCCATGTTTTTCATTCAAGATCCCTTGTAAAAGAATTACCACATTTAGTCACTTAAAATCCTAACATCATTAATCATCCTTTCATGATACTAACCCTAAAAACTCCATTTAAAACCCCTTTACAAAATTCACCACATTCAATTATTTACAACCCTAATTAAATCAATTAAACACCCACTATGGGGTACAATCATTCATTCATGCTTCTTAATGCCATTACAACCATTTACATTCCCCATAAATTTCCTCATTTACAATCCCTTAAAAAAATTACTACATTAACCATTAACACCCTAAAATTGCAACTTATCCTTCCATGATTTTTAAATCTTAAAATTTCATTAAATCTCCAAATTAGCTTACATGTCTTCCATTTTTACAAAACCTAATTAAAATACTCCATCATCTACCATTGTTAAGGCCATCAACATCATGCACTTCTCCCATGCATTTCTTCATTTACCATCCCTTTAAAACAATTTACCAACATTTAATCATTAAACCCTAAAACCATAATTCATCTTTCAAAATTTTAACCCTAACACCCCATTAAAATTTCCTCAATTGTTTTTCCTTAACCTAACCCTAATTTACCCATTAGGTTTTGTCCACTTTCCATCCTTCAAATTGATGGATTTAAAATCCATGGCATAAAATCATTTGGCCACCATTAAATTTACAAATTGAATCCCAAATCTTAAACCCTAAAAATCCAAAATTTCTTGTTTAAGAAAATACTTACAATCCGACGGCTCCTCCAACTTCCGCCACTCCCGTCAGCTTCCTTAGCCTTCTACCTTCTTCTTCTCCTTGTTTGATCGGCCAAGATGGGCTTGATTAAGATGAAAAACCTCCAAGCTTGGGTTGGCCAATGATGGAGATAGATTGAGAGAGAGAGAGATGGGGAAGGGAAGGTCTCAAGTTTTGATCTTGAGATGGAGGCTTATACTTACACTTCTCCTCTCTTTGGCTTTCTTCTCCTTTCTTTCCTTGGAGGTGAGGGATGGTGGTGGAGAGAACAAGAGAGGAAAAGAGTGAAAGAGCACCGATGGAAAAGGTGAGGATGGGATAAGATGAAAACCCATCTTATCTCCTTTGGTTGCTTATGTTACATTCTATCATTAATTCTTCCCACCTAACACATAGGATATTTTTCTTGCTTTATGGTGCTGGTTGGGATAACCACCACCATGCCCAACGTCTTTGGTGTTTGAAAATAAGATTGTTTGGGTTTTTTCCATTTGACCATTTGACCCACTTTTTGGATATTTTAATCATTTAATTAATTAATTAATTAGCTCATTAGGTTAATTAATTCTAATTTAACTTAATTCATTTGTTTAAACTCCTTTATGCATCCACCCATGGTTGACCAATTCAACCATGGTGGTCGGCCCCACCAAGCCTTGGTCCACATGCCACCTCACTTAGTGAGGTGGAGGTGGGTCCCATTGGACTATGTTACCTTGGTCAACTTCAAATTAGCTTAAGTGAATTGAACCCATTCAATTCATTCCAATTGGATCACCATTGGGCCCATGGCCCAATTACATTTTCATCTTACCCATTTACCTTAAAGCTTACATCATCTTGATCCATTGGGTCCCAAATGGGTATTGGGTCCAATTTGACCATTCTTGACCCAATTGACCATCTTTGACCCTTTAAGTAAACTTAAACCCAGTCCATCCCTTGTCCATATTTTGATCCATTTACCATCTATTTCATGAAATTTCCAATTTTCACCATTAAAAATAAAATAATAACACATATATATTGATTTACAAATTTCGGGCCATTACACATCCAACTCATTTAACTCAACTCACCTCTTTTAGTTATAATCATTTAATTCACTTGAATCAACTCAATTATTTGATTCCATTTCCAACTTAAATCAGCCCCAACCTAATTAAGCTTGGACTCACTTGGTGGTCAACCAAGTCAACCATGACCCATTGGGTCCCAATTGGGCATTTTGACCCAATTGACAATCTGGACCCATTTAAATAACTCTTACCCATTTATTTCCATTGATCCACATCTACCATCCGTTGGGTCTTATTTAAGCAATTGACCCAACATTTACCCATCTAAGGTTCGTATCCATTAATTCACAATTTCAATGGCAAAAACCGTAAATATTTATAACTTGAAAATTTGGGGTGTTACAATACAACTCTCTTTTTAAAAAATTTCATCCGAAAATTGAGGGAAGTAGGGTTTCAAACAATTTACATAAATAGCTCAGGGTGAGCTGTTCTCATTTCTGACTCAAGTTCCCAAGTGGCTTCCTCATTACCATGTCGATCCCATACCATCTTGACGAACTGAATCGCTAGGTTTCGTAACCCCTTTGTTCTGTCTCATGTCATATCCTTTCCTCGTGTGCCCATTTGTGACCTTAGGTAGATCAATGCACTCTGTTTCAATTTACTTGCTAACGAGATATTTTCTATACGTACTCGCTCAATACGTTTTTTCAACTACTCTCTGTGTGAGGTTGTAACACCCCAATTTCTCAATGAAGTGGAAATTACCAAAATGCCCCTGAGTTGTTAAATTAATTATTTTGTGATGTTAAGTAAGGAAATAGTGGGGCCCATTGCTCAAATTAAAATCATATGAGCATATTATGAATGTTAAGCTTGATTGGATGGGTAATTTTCATCATTGGGTCAAAAATGGCTAAATGGGTCCAAGGGCCCAAATGGGACC
Source organism: Chimonanthus praecox (assembly GCA_022113865.1). Taxonomy (NCBI): domain Eukaryota; kingdom Viridiplantae; phylum Streptophyta; class Magnoliopsida; order Laurales; family Calycanthaceae; genus Chimonanthus; species Chimonanthus praecox. The sequence continues at coordinate 26,845,808 of CM039096.1, read as the reverse complement.
CATCGGGTCAAAATGGATGATTTGACCGTTTTTTGAACTTAAATTAAATGGGGTTAAGCCTATTTGATTGGAAATCAAGTGGAGGAAAAATGGGTAGGCCTGATCCATATGTGAAAACCATTTACAAATGACCAAAATTCCATATTTGGGTCATGGAGTCAAAAACGGGTCAAGGAGCTAAAAATGGACCCAACGGGTCGAGTTGACTATTGTTGACCGTGTGAACCCTCAAGGGAGCTAAAACACGAGTTAAATCAGTTGAGTGGGACTGAAGTGAGTTAGAATTAAATCAAGTAGTGAGTCAACACATGTGCATTAAATAAAATGCATTAAGTATGTGAGTTGGGTGAGTTGAGATGGAAATCTAAATAGCCTTGAGTTCAAGTGAGTCAAAAGGGAAATTGAAGGGGCTGTAAACTCAGTGAGCTAAGTGGGAATTGGAAGAGTTTGGCTCAACTTAAACCACCAAAACAAGTCCCACACGTTGGGGACTTGTTTGGGGTGAGTTCCATGATGAATGGTAAATGAAATGCATGTGTTTGAGATGAGTTGCTTGGGAATCTGAATGGCTGCATGGGTAGCTGCCAAGGGGTGCCTTGGAGGGCACCCAATGTCCATCGTTTTGTGCATGGATTGATGAGGAAGTGGAGGGGTTATGGTGGCTGAAATACAAAACCAATGAACACCATCACTTGGCCGATTTATCATTGCAAAGCCTAAGATTTTCCTCATCTCTCTCTCCCTCTCTCCTCTCTCCAATTCGTTGTTCTTCCTAGCTGGAACATAAGAGGATTTTACACTGGTAGATCAAGCACAAAACAGCAAAAGAAAAGAATAAAAAAAAGGGGGAAAACAAGGATCAAAGACAAGGAGGAAGTTTGGAAAATTTGGTAAGTATCTTTATGATATTTTGGTTTAAAAACATAAAACAAGTAGGGTATGTATTGGGCCATGGTCATGGCCGAATACACCAATGTTTAACCTTGATTATGGAGATTTAAATGGTGAAAATAACCATTGGGTTCGGCCACCATGGAGGGCCGAACCCCATGTAAAAGATTGCATGGTTTTCATGTTTTGGAAACATGAAAACCATGGGTTTTATGGACTGATTTTTGGGTCATTTTGTGGCCGAAATAAGTAAGGTTTTAAAGTGTGATGATAAGGTTTAAATGATGGAAATTGAGAACATGGAGTTCGGCCACTTTGGATGGCCGAACCCCATGGAAACAATTGGTTGATTTGGATGGTTTTTGGAATTTTAAACCATACAAGTATAGGACTGTTTTTAGATGTTTTTATTGGACATAAAATGTATGTTTTAAAAAGGTTAAAATATGGACTTGAAGGTCATCAAGGACTGAAGTTTATATGGTCTAAATCAGTGGATTAAAAGATGGAAATGGACCATTGGGTTCGGCCACTTTGCATGGCCGAACCCCATGGAAACAAGTGGATGATGGTGATGGTTTTTGGAAATTAAAACCATATGAAATGATGAACTGTTATGGGTGTTTAAATCATGAAATTTGATGTCATGTTTGGGCCATGGAATGGCCGAATACTTCAAGAAAATAAAACCTTGGATTAAGTTGATTAAAATGGTGTAAGTGTATCATTGGGTTCGGCCACATGGGATGGCCGAACCCCATGACTTGTTTGAGTAATTGGTTGGTTTTTGAAAGTAAAACCCGATAATGTATGCTGTTTATTACATGATGATGGGAGGTTTAAAAATAGTAAGAATAACCATTGGGTTCGGCCAACATGGAGGGCCGAACCCCATGTAAAAGAAGGTTGGTTTTCATGTTGGGAAACATGGAAACCATGGACCTTTGTGGACGGTTTTTGGTATGGTTTTTGGAGAGATAAAACCATACCAATGGTGGAGATTTTTATGTGATAAGGGTACTGATTTTGGGTTGGCCATAGGATGGCTAAACTATGTGTTTAACATGGCTAAGGGGTAGAGCCAATTGGTATTTAAATAATGGGGCTGTTTTTGGGATAAATGGACTAAAGTTTATGGGTTTCTTATGAGATTTAAATGTGATAAGCTTACTAATTTGGCTCAGCCTATGGATGGCTGAACCATGTAATAACCTTGGAAAAAGGGTATAGCCTAAGTTAAATACCTAGGTTAAAGTTATTGGAACCAATGGCATGTTTGTAAATAAGGGTCACAATCATGAGATGAAAGATGGACCTAAGTGAAATAAGTGTGGTTCGGACAAGGTGTATGGCCGAACCCCACCTATAAACATTTGTTTCAGGTAATATTTCTATGGTCATAAATTATTATAAAAGATGAGTAAATGGCAAAATTTGTAAATATGAGCAATAAGGGAAGGACTTGAAAGAAGGACCAAATCAAGATGTTTTGGGTCTTATATGTGAATGGATATTTAAGTGACAATATGATTTGCTGATTATTGTATCACAAGGTGACGAGAGTTGAACGACGAACGAGTCATGACTGGATAAAGCCTAAGAAAGAACGGACGCTGAAGTGATTCTTCAGTAGGTTTCCTACGTACTTGTAACCACAGTTTTTCCCAGTTTTCTTATGGGACTCTTGTTTTATTATATGTGTTTCAAATGATATATTATGCATTAACAAATGGCATACAGGCATTGGCATCTCATGCATAGACATGGGATTATGAATGAGGTTCTACAGTGTTGAAATTTATGGGTTATGTCCTGCCTCAGTGGTGTAAGTCACGCCAGGAGGAGTAACATGATGATCATAGTCACATTGATCTCCTTAGGCGATGAGAGTCCCTCCAGGAGGACTCATACGTGATATGAATCAGTCAATGATGAAGAGATAAAAGTGTGTTGTAATTTACCTTGTCAGTGCAAGGCACGTCAAGTGATGGCTATGAATGTACATGATGGGGGATGCTCATTGCATGTGCATACATCATTGTTTTACCTGTTTTTGATGAGCATGTATTATGATATGTATATGCATGTTTTATATGCTAACATGTGGTAGCCCTGATTCGGGAACCTACTGGGCCCGTTGATCTAACGCCCTAATTCTATCTTCAGAGGAGAATGCAGGTACAAGTAAAGGAAAAGAAAAGGTCGTTGACCGGGAGGGGAGCTAAGCCAAGCCTAAGCGCTTGAATGAAGGACTGAACTACTTTATATTACTGTCTTTTGAATACTTTTGTGGGACATGTAATAATTCATTACTTACTATGGTTTGATTAGGTTAATAACCTTTGGGATGGTTGATCTATGTTAATTAATGTTTAAGACTGTTACTTGTTATCTCGTCTTTCTATTCCGCAGTTAATCTAGGTTATTCCGCATGTTGATGTTAGTTCCATGTGTGACTCATTATCATGGTCTATTCCATGTACACATGGGTGGCCAGTTAGGGTTCAGACTTGGGTAGTCTGAACTTAACTCGAGTCGTGACGCCGCCCGCTCTCTTCCGTTGTTTATTATTAAGTTTAAAAACAAAATTTAGAACTCTGAAATTCTCGGAAAGGGCAGGGCGTTACAAAGGTAGCCTGCCAATGCGAGCCTATGCTCAAGGCTTTCGTTGATTCCCTTTTTAACTAGATTTCTAGCTGCACTCTCCTGGAACTCCATCAGCTAACTACAGAGTCAGGTGATCAGTCTAACTCGGCAGTCGCCCATAGCTTTCATACGAGTTTCACTAGATTCTTAACTTTTCCACTATGTACATCTCCAAAAGTAAGCATATCTTCATTTGCACATAAGTCACTATGTGACTAACACCTTTTGTTCAGAACTTCTACGATACCGATACCGGCATCAATCCAAACCACCATGGGAATCATCATCCACGGTTATACACATCCATGAATATAACCCTCCCATGGGTATAATCCATTCATGGGCATAACTAATCTAGGGCACATCATCTACCATGAGATATTCTATCCGTAGGAACAACACTCGAATGAATCACTACATGACTGTGGCAACAATATCAACTCATAAATATACCCCGACCCCTAGAAAGACTTAGGGCCCATGACTTACTAAGAGGAAGACCCACGTCCAACGTGATCAAGTCTACCTCGCCCTGCATCCCTTCACCCCAAGGGTGATTCAATTAAGCTCTAAGTGTAACACTCTGATTTTTAAAAGATATCAATATTCACGAAAATGCCATTGAGATGGTGAATTGAAAAGATATGAACCTTAGATGGGTAAATGTTGGGTTAATTGCCCAACGGAAGGTAGATGTGGATCAATGGAAATAAATGGGTAAGAATTATTTAATTGGGTCAAGATTGCCAATTGGGTCAAAAATCCAATTGGGACCCAATGGATCATATATGAGCTAGTTAGAAATAAATGGGTAAGGCTTGATAAATGTTGGGTCAATTGCCCAACGGATGGTAGATGTGGATCAATGGAAATAAATGGCTAAGAATTGGGTCAATAGTCCAATTATGATCCAATGGATCAAGGATAGAATTCGGGTTGGAAATAATTGGTTATGTGTGATTAAATGGGTCAACTACCCAATTGGGACCCAATGGGTCGTGGTGGACTTGTTTGACCATTGGGTGAGCTCAATTTTAATTGGCTTAGGCTGAATTGATTGGGAATTAAATGGATGATAAATGGGTAGGCTAGATGCAATTGGATAAACCCCATTTAAATGGACAATGGTCACTTAAATGGGTCATGGCGCCTAATTGGGTCAAGAGGTTCAAATGGGACCCAATGGGTCGAGCTGACCATGTTGACCATGGTTGACTATGTGGACCCTCAAGTGAGCTCAAAGGGTGAGTCAAATCAGGTTGAGTTGGGGCTGAAGTGAGTTGGATTTGAATCAAATAATGGAGTTGACTCAAGTGCATTAAATGAATGGCATTAAATGGGGTGAGTTGAGCTAATGAGTTGGGTGAGTTAAATTGGAAACCAAAGGGACCTTGAATTCAAGTGAGTCAAATGGGGAGGTGAGGAGTTGCCTTGATCTCAAACACCACAAAGTCAAGTCCCACACGTTGATGGCATGGAGTGTTTCCCATGCATAAGATTTAATGAAATGGGATAAGAATTACATGGGGAATTTGGAGGGTTTCCATCTCATGATGGAAACCCAAGACCCAACGTTGGGAGTGCCAAGGGATGCCTTGGTTTGTGTCAAAAGACTCCTTGGTTAGACCAACATTTATGAGGGTAAATGAGAGGTTCGGGGGCTGATATACAAAAGAGATGCAACACACCCTTTGGCTGAATTTGATCACAAAGAAACCCTAGAACTTCATCTCTCTCTCTCTTTCTCTCTCTCTCTCAAAACCTATCTCTTGGCCGAATCATCCTTTGGTGTTTTCACCATTGATCAAGCACACAATCAGCTAAGGACTAAGGGAGGCTAAGGAAGATAGGAAGCAAGAAGGAGCCAAGGAACATTGGAAGAGTATGGATTGGTAAATACTTCATTAGGTTTTGTTAATTATCATGATCAAGGATCATGGTTTGGTCTTTGAATGGCCAAACCTAAGTTATAAGTGTAAGAACCTTCAAAGATAAAAATGGTGGATGAGGTTTGGCCATGGGTATGGCCGAACCCCATCAAAGAAGGTGATCATGCTAATCTAATTGTATGAAGAAAAGTAAATAACCATGGAAGGTTTTTTTTCCATATTGTAAAGGGTTTTAAATCATGGATTTAAATGTCATGATTTGGCCATGGTATGGCCGAATTTATCAAAGGTTTAAACCATGGAAGATGGTGTTCTAAAAGGGTTGGAAATGGATCAAAGTGGCCGAACCCCATGAAATTATTTGGTTATGTTGATGGTTTTTGTAAGTTAAAAACCATGCAATATGATGGACACTTTTAGATGATTTTAATTAGACATAATATGTACGTTAAAGGGTTCAAATCATGGGTCATAGGGTTCGGCCACTTTGGATGGCCGAACCCCATGAAAGGATTTGATAATTTTGTATGGTTTTTGGAGAGATAAAAACCATACCAATGTATGAGAGTTTTTAAGTGTTTTATTTGGAATAAAAATTGATGTTTTAGATTGTCTATTGGATGGTTGAACCATATTAAGATTATGGTTAAAATGTTGAATATGAACCATACACAAAGGATGGAAGATTTGCATCAAGAGAGCCATAGGGTTCGGCCATGTGTATGGCCGAACCCCATGGGTCATTTTATGGGTGTTTAAAGATAAACAAACTTGGGAATTATAAATGGATTTGTAGTATGTAAACAGATAGAAATAAAGAACCATATGGCCGAACCCCATGGAGTGATTTTGATGGATGTAAGTAATTTTGGAATCAAGGAAATAATGGAAGATTAAGGGCTAGTTAATTACATGGATACATTGGTAACTAATCTTAAGTATAAAGGACTAAAGGACCAAGTTTGAGGTAGTGAGGTTCGGCCATGTTGTATGGCCGAACCCCACTAAGGTGGATTGGTTATATGGACTTTGATTATTAAGCAAAGATTAAGCATTGGTGGGTCTATTGGCAAAACTGTAAATACAAGACATAATGTAAAAATGGAAGGAAATATTAAAGGACTTGAAAAGAGGGGTCCAAAACCAAAGTGGTATGGTTCGGCCATGCTGTATGGCCGAACCCTACCAAGGTAATATTTAATATAAGGTGTAAGTTATATAGATGGTATTGATCAAATGAAAAGGAAGATCAAATCCAAAGTGGGTGAGGTTCGGCCATGGATATGGCCGAACCCCACAAGATGGTTTATGGGATCTAGACTTAATGAGAAATCAAAAGGTTATGTTATTGACTTGTTGATATATAAACAAGGTAACGTGACCAGTTGCCGGATTAAGAAGCAAATGACACTTGAGCGGTCTTTGGTAGGATTCCTACATTATTGAAACCATGGATATGTATTATGTACTTTTGATGATTTTATTTCATGTTTGATAAGTTATTTTGGTATCAAACCACATATTGCAATTATGGGATTTTCATGCTATGTTTGTAATATTCTGTAGCATGTTGGCATTTGCATCTCATGCATGGCATGGGGGGGGGGATGTTATGCAACCGGAGCCCACACTCCGTCGGAATGTCCGTGATGTAACTGTGGGGCCTCCTTAGGTGGTGAGAGTCCCCCCAGGAGGATACTTTAACTAGAGACCCACGCTCCGTCGGGGAGTCCGTAAGTCGTGAGGAGTAATTTAATGTGGTGAATACTATCAAGAGATGAGAATATTACCAAGAGATGAGAATACTATCAAGAGATGAGAATACTACCAAGAGATGAGAATACTATCAAGAGATGAGAATACTATCAAGAGATTATATGTATGTGATGGGTGGGAGTCATTGCATAAAATATATGCTAGCATGGCATGGCATTGATTCGGCATGATATGATCTTATTATCATGTAAGTTTACTGGTTTTTATTTGTATGATTGGATCTTTATTATCATACATGATTTTGGATACGATGTTCTATAAGTATGATATGGTATATTATATCTGGTTTTTATATACTAACCCATGTGTTAGCCCAAATCGGAATACCTACTGGGCGCGTTGTCTAACGTCCTACTTCTACCCTAGTGGATGACGCAGGAAAAGGAAAGGCAAAGGCCGAGGATCGCGAAGGAAACCAAGCGTAGGAGTTTGGATATCTAAATGGAATTTATATATATGGATATTTTGTTTATGTTTGCAAGGATATGTAATAGCTTGGAATATTGCTATAGTTTGTGAATAGTTTGGATGAGGGTTAATTGATTTAAGTAATTTTAGATAGATGACTTGTACTTTGCTATCTAAAAAGTTTAGTTCCGCATATTTGATTTATTCTGCAATCAGTTATGTATATTCCGTAAGTTTTATTTAGTACCATGTGTGGATCTGTTTTCATGGGCTTAGTCCATGCACACATGGGTGGTCAGTTAAGGGTCGGACTTTGGAAGTCTGGACTTAACTCGCGTCACGATGTCTCCCCGCTCTCTTCCACTTTTCTTATCTATAAAAAAAATATTACACGCTGATTTTCGAAAGGGTGGAAAAGGGGGGGGCGTTACTAAGGCGGTCGGACCGCGTCTGACGAAGCTAGTACCACCTCCAAGGGGTAAAATAGTACCTACCTCTGCGCATCAACACACATCAAGTGTGTGAAATAGCCGTGTGAGCACCCTCCAGCGCATAGCATACGAGGGACCCACTCCTCAACGGCAACCCTACAGGACCAAGTCTCCGTATTTCATATTGATGCTCCCACAGTCTCATGGCTACTCTAAGCCCTACTCATGGAATCTAAATACTTATCTCATCAATATCACGTGAGGGACGCACCCATACCACGTCTCAATATAATCCAATGACTTAGTCACATAATCTCAGTGCCAAAGTCCTCATGAACTCTTAAAGTTGCATACTTTATTGAAAATCCTTCAAACTTCCATCACAAGGGTGGGTAGGGTTAGAAAAATCCCTTCAAAGAACAAAAAGTACCCACAACCCTTACAAAATCTCCCATTTCCTTGACATTTTCTTACAATCTTTAGCCTAATCTTCCGTAGAAGACCCTGCATCATCACTAAAATCGAAGAAGTTGTCAGAGCATGTCGTCGACGTATGCCCCAACACTCCACAAGTCAGACAGGGCATTATTCCTGGTCCCCCAATGTATGGACAGTTAGTCCTCTCCTTCCCGTGCCCGTGCAGTCCACAAACAGGGCAAATAACCTCAAGGGCGTAGGGACAGAAGGTACAATTGTGCCCTTCCTGGTTGCACAACTCGCACATATACCCGGCTCTATCTCCCCTACGGATTCTCCTATCATTGGGATATCTCCCATATGCTCTTCTGGAAAAGGAGCTAGATTCACTTCGACATCCTCAGGTGGTCCTACTTGGACGTCTACATTAACTTCCATAGCGCGGTCTGGCCTGCTGGAGTTGTTGGAAGAAGAAATCAGATCTATAGGACAGCTAGAGGTTCCCCTGTCCCACAACTCTGTATACTCTTTATTACTTGACATATCTGTATCATAACAACAAAAACATATCAATGACAACCACAGTTCAAATCAACTAATCTTTGTTTTGGGGAATTTCCCTATGTATCACATTATGTCTCTTCTTTGGGGAACTTTCCTATATATCATATAATGTCTCTTGTTTGGGGAAATTGCCAAATAAACATCTTTGTGTTTTCTTGTTTTTGGGGAAACTTCCTAAGTATCCAGTATCATTTCTCAATTTGGGGAAATCCTGATGTTCTCCTATTCTCGGGGAAAACCTCCCTAAGTATCAAGTATCACTTCTCAATTTGGGGAAATCCTGATGTTTTCTTGTTCCGGGGAAATATCTCCTATTTGCTATGTTTGATAAATCCATCTTATAGTGACTGTCCTTCCTTTGCTATCTTTCATTGTTGTTCTCAGGTTGAATGTTCAGTCTGAGTCTAACGAAGTAAATTAATTTGGCCCCTGTGCAGCGGACTCCGAAGAGTCGGTCAGTTGGGATTCTTATCTATCGTGAGACATGAAACTGTCTTAATCTTACTTCGAAAGATTCAATCTTCCCGTTTCGCTCTAATACCAACTGTAACACCCCGCCCTTTTTCAATATACTTTCCGAAAGTTAGACTCTATTTTTTCAAAAAAAAGTGATAGAGAGGGGGACGTCACGACGCGAGCTAAGTCCGAGCTTCCAAAGCCCGACCCTTAACTGGCCCAGTCCACTAAAATGATTCACACGTACTCAAGTTAACTTGCGGAATAAATCATACATGCGGAATAACAATAGGATAACAATCCTATTCCATTTTAGATAGCAAAGTAGTCCAACACTTAATAATAATCATCATAACTTAAATACCCAAACATTAACCATCCAATCCATTAATCTAATCATTCACACATTAACCTTTTAACACACACAACAACCTAAGTCCATAAAATTCCTTAGTGGGGTTCGGCCATACAACATGGCCGAACCTCACTCCTTTAGCTTTGTGCCCTTCTTTTCAATCCTTTGATCTTTTAAATTAATCCAAGATCAAGCCATCTTTGTTTCATTAATCTAAACACTTATAGATTAATCATTTAACATCAATAACCACTTAAGTCCACAATAACATTCCCATGGGGTTTGGCCATACACCATGGCCGAACCCATGGTCCATCAATTTCACCTATTTACAACATTGCCATTACTCTATCTATGGCTAAACATTTTATTCATTAAATCATGCCTAAGTCCATAATCTGATCCATAAACCTAGTTCCAAAAATGATCCATCAAATCATGATATAATACCATATGACCCATTAAAGTGGTTCATGGGGTTCGGCCATACACCATGGCCGAACCCATGGTCATTCCATTTTCCACCATTTTTTCCATCTTAGCCATCCTTTTCTATGGCTAAACACTCCTCTTTTTTATACATATCTAGGTCCATAACTGATCCGTAATCATGGATCCACAAATGATTTATTTAATCATAACATAAAACCCTAACAAATGCTTCCATTCTTAGCTTGATCATCCATCCATTTAAACATGTATATATCCATACATAACCCCTTAAAAAATATGGTTCATGGGGTTCGGCCACCCATGATGTCTTATCTCCATCTTCTCCATGAACTCAATTACAATATTTAAGTCTATGAACCAAGGTCCCTCCATGGGTTTATCCATACATTTAGGTTCATCTTTTTGAAACATCATTTACCATGTTTAAAATCAATTAAACTTAACATCATCCTCCCATTATTTCCATGATCTAAATACATAACATAATTCAATAATACTCTATGTGGTTCGACCATACATCATGGCCGAACCCTAAGGTCCTTTGTTCTCCATCCTTTACCTCATTTTAAGGCTATTTACATTGTTAATGTTTTTCCACCAATCTCATCTTTAAAAACCTTTAACATCAATAATACCCTTCCATTTTAAATCCTAAATCCAAGATTGGTCTTTTGATGGGGTTCGGCCATACATCATGGCCGAACCTCATTCAACCCTTTTTTTTTGGTCTTTGATGGTTCTTGTGTATACTATTTAGGGTTTGGCCATGCAAGGGCCAAACCATGATCTTTGATCATCTTTTTCTTATTTATGAAATCTTAATGAGTACTTATCGATTCCGCGACTCCTCCGGTTTCTTTCACTCATTCTTGCTCTTCCAATCTTCTCCCTCCTTAGCCCCCTCTTCCTCCTTGATCCTTAGCCGAAGTTGATCTTAATGAAGTCCCTTGAAGTGGTTCGGCCAAGAGATATATGTTTGAGAGAGATAGAGTAGCTTGGGATAGAAAGATACTCCAAGTCCTTGTCTTGATTAATGAGGGTTGGCCAAAGGTGGTGTCCTTTATTGACACCCCTTGGTAACTCCCATGTCCTTTCACCTCCCTCCATTATGATCCATTTGGAGGTTTCATCCTTGAGATGAAACACTCCCAACGGTTTGGCTCTTGGGTTTCCATCTTGAGATGGAAACCCCATGCTTCCAACGTGCGGGCCTTGGTGTAGGCTTCTGTAACCCCCAAGACTTTTCACCTCCCCATTAATGATATAATTGGAGTTTCATTCTATGAGATGAAACTCCCGTCCCAACGTGTATGCCTTGAGTTGTTCTTTGAAACAATAAAAACCCCTCATCTTCCCACTCCACTCACTTGAGATGAAGATCCCCATAACTTCCCATCCAACTCATTTAACTCAACTCACCTCTTTTAATTATACTCATTTAATTCACTTGAATCAACTCAATTATTTGATTCCATTCCAACTTAAATCAGCCCCAACCTAATTAAGCTTGGACTCACTTGGTGGTCAATCAAGTCAACCATGACCCATTAGGTCCCAATTGGGCATTTTGACCCAATTGACAATCTTGACCTAATTAAATAACTCTTACCCATTTATTTCCATTGATCCACATCTACCATCCGTTGGATCTTATTTGAGCAATTGACCCAACATTTACCCATCTAAGGTTCGTATCCATTAATTCACAATTTCAATGCAAAAACCGTAAATATTTATAACTTGAAAATCTGGGGTGTTAGAGTATGAGGGATTTACTCCTAACCACTATACATTGGGTGTTTGGCTTGCTTGTGTGATTGCTCTATTATTTGTACACTATCTTGTTCACACAACACACTTATCTTGATTAATCTTGTTTATTCCACTGCTTATATTTTAATTAATCAGGAAATTTATAAAGGACAAAAAGATTGGGGATTGTCTTATTCAAGTCCTGTAACACCCTGCCCTTTTTCACTCATCGAAAATCAGAGTCTATTTTTTTTGAATAAAAGAGTGAGAGAGAGCGAGGACGTCACGACTCGAGCTAAGTCCGAGCTTCCAAAGCACGACCCTTAACTGGCCAAACATACATATGCGTGGACCAAGTCCACTAAACTGTTCACACGTACTCAAGTTAAACATACGGAATAAATCATAGATGTGGAATTATAATAGAATAACTATTCCATTTTAGATAGCAAGGATATCAATCACTTAATCATAAATATCTTACGTTAAAATATCCAAAATTAACATTCCAAACCATAACAAATAATCTACGTTATTACAGTCCCACGAACTAATTACTCAAATACATTATCCATGAGTAACTTAAACAAAATGCAACTTAATCATCCAAGCTCCTAAGCTTGGCTCCGATCACGTCCTCGTTCAGTTCATTCCCTGTGTCATCGACTAGGGTAGAAGTAGGGCGTTAGACAACGCGCCCAGTAGGTATTCCAATTAGGGTCAAACACATGGGTTAGTATAAAAATCCAGATATAATACATCATGTCGTATCTGTAAAACATCATATCGAAAACAGTGTGTGATAATAGAGATCCAATCATACAGATAAAAATCAGAAATAGTGCATGATAATAGAGATCATAATCATGCTGATGTAATGCCATGCCATGGGTGCCATATGCCATGAGTCCCACCCAACAGCCCTAACACAATCACCAAAACATCCTCTTGATGGAATCTCCTCATCAAGGTATCCCAATTACATAGTATCCCTCTTGATGGAAAAGTCTTCATCAAGGTATCCTCACGAATGCCTTACGGACGCCCCGACGGAGCGTGGACTCCGATTACCTCTTGAAGGGATAATGCACATCAAGTCTTCCTCTTGATGGAAACTCCTCATCAAGGTATCCCCCACAGTTGCCTTATGGACGCCCCGACGGAGCGCGGTCTCCAGTTACATATCATCCCTCCCATGCAATGCATGAGATGCAAATGAACACATGTATGTAATATTACAATCATAGCATTAAAATCTCATATTTGAAAATATCATTTATACAAAATAACTCTTCAAAATATGAATTAAAACCATCATACATATCCCATGGTATCAATGAGGTAGGAATCCTACCAATGACCAACTTATGTGTCCTTGCGTTTTTTACTATAACCGCTCACCGATCGCGTCAAGCCGATCGTACACCTCTTGTGAGGTCCCGTTACCTTATTACATATCAATAAATCAAACCTATGTTCCATTTGATTTCCAACCATGTTTAAGTCCATAAACATACCGTGGTGGGGTTCGGCCATACAACATGGCCGAACCTCACTTACTTGATTGAGTCCAAGTTCATTCTCTTTTAATTCATTAATCAATCACACACGAGTTAGTCTTTTAGCATCAATAAAACCTAAGTCCACAAAACCTTCTCTATGGGGTTCGGCCATACACAATGGCCGAACCCATGGTCCATCATTTAATCCTATTTCCATTTTACCCATCATTCTATCCATAGTTAATCACTTAGCTTAATTTTTACATGACTTAGGTCCATAAATCATTCATCAATACAACATGGATTCATGACTAAATTCCTCCATTTCATAGCTTGATGATTCATCTCTTACGTCATACATGGATCTACCAAATGATCCATCAATGGTCCATAAATGGTTCATGGGGTTCGGCCATGGTGATGTCTCATTTCCATGTTCTACATTAAATCAATTACAATATTTAAGTCCATAACCAAGGTCCCTCTATGGGGGGGATTTAATCATACACTTAGGTCTCTCATCTTAAAACATCATCTTCCATATTTAAAAACCTATTAAGATGACCACATTTCTCCATTATCTTCATGGTCTAGATACATGTACATACCTCAATATTTCTCCATGGGGTTCGGCCATACAACATGGCCGAACCCATGGTCCATGGTTCTTCACCATTTGGCCATTCTTTCCTTCCATAGGTAATCACTTTATTTACCCATACTTACGTGCATAACATAGATCCATGACTAAACATTTCATTCATTTGAACATGCCTAGATTCATAAATAACCCATTAACATGATTCATGGGGTTCGGCCGTACAACATGGCCGAACCCATGGTGTCCAATTTTAATCCTCTCTTTAAATCATTTACTACCTTGAGTCCATCATGTAACACTTTGGAATTTCATGTTATCAATATTTACGGAATTTGTCATTTTAATTGTGAATTAACGGATATAAACCTTAAATGGGTAAGGCGCATTTAATTGGGTCAATGTTGCTATTTGGGTCAAAATGCTCAATTGGGACCCAATGGGTCATGGTTAACTTGGTTGACCACCAAGTGAGTTTAATTTAAATTAAATAGGGTTGAATTAAAATGGTAATGCAGTATAACTATAAATAAGGGATCTAGATTAAGTGGCATGCGCATGGAGGTAACATGGAAAGATTTTAGGATTGTCCTAAGATGATACAAACGCATGGATAAGTTGGGATTATGCAATGACATCCAATTGCCTAATCCAAATAAAGAAGATATCTAAAAATTAAATATGGGTTGCATGGCCATGTATAGGAGATATGCATATCCATGAGGATGCGCTTAAGATCCTTTAAAAGGGTCCTTTCCTTGGTTAAGAGTGAAACTAGGGATTGCGAAATAAAGAAGGTTACTTGGCCGCATATGAGATATGCGCATGAGGTGTTGGAGTATCTTTAAAAGGAGTCCTTTCCTTGATTAAGGGCGGTATTAAGGAATTGCTAAATAGAGGGTCAAGGCATCTTCTAAATATGGGACCGATTGGAAGAAAGGTAGCATAAGAAGCAAGGGGCGCACGGCATACACATTCAGGGGGTTTCATCAAAGATCAGTCTCGGCTAAAGATCAAGAAGAAGGAGGAAAAGGCTAAGGAAGGAAAGGATAGGAAGAACAAGTTGGAGCGAAGGAAAACCGAAGGAGTCGCGGAACCGGTAATTTTGATAATTTTGTTTAAAGAAAGGAACCATAGGGTTCGGCCATGGTGTATGGCCGAACCCCATGGAAGAAAATTGAGGGATGAATGTTGAGGTTTAAATGAAAAGGATGAACCATAGGTTCGGCCATGATGTATGGCCGAACCCCATGGAAAGACATTGTTAATATTTTTAATGGATTTGAAAGATGGAAATCATAGAAGTATGCTTATGGTTTTAAAAGGTTGGGATGAATGTATGAATGAGAACCATCAAATGATGTAATCTTAGTTGAATGATTTTTAAAGAGAAGATTATGAACCATAGGGTTCGGCCATACCATGAAAGATGGTTACTAATTTAGAAAGGTTCTAATGAATTACTTTTGGATAAAAAAAGGAAGGAATCTTGATTTATGAATTCAAGGATGGTAATTGATATAATTGGAATTTAGACATCATAGGTTCGGCCATGTGTATGGCCGAACCCCATGAAGCAATTTTATAGGCCATTTAGAGATCTATGCATGTGTAAATAAAGGAATGATTAAGCTAGGATATGGAGGGTTTTATTTATGGTTCTATGGTTGTGGATCATTGGTGGATTCATGTATGTGATGTCTAAATTTATGGACCTATGATGGAGAAATTGGAAAGTTAAATTCGATGCAATATGAATGATGAAAAGAAACGTATAGATGCTGCGGTTTAGGCTCGCTCATTTGGATATTAAAATTGGCCAAAATTGGTTTTATGTATGAGTCTAAAACCAATGGATAATGGGCTAAGTTAGGGACTTAATCATGGATGACGTATGGACTAATTCGGTTAATGTAATAAGGTATCGGACGCCGCAAACGGTACGCCATCGGCGACCGGATTATCGAGCGCGAAGCGTAACGGAACGTGACACGGTATTCGGTAGGATTCCTACCTTTTCATAAGCGATGGATATGTGATGGTGTTTTAAACTATTTTGACTTGGCTTATTATGGATTTATGATTATAATTTATGATTTATGGGACTTGCACTATGATGAGTTTTAACTTATGAATTACATGATAGTATCATGGATTATATTTTAATATTATGCATCATATGACATGTATGGTATATCGAATATGGTCTATCTATATACTACATAGCATAATGCACCTACATCTCATGCATGGCATAGGCAGAAAAAAATAAACAAACCGGAGTCCATGCTCCGTCGGGGCAACCGAGAATCAGACATGGGGATTGCCTGTGGGCTATAACCGGAGTCCATGCTCCGTCGGGGCGACCGAGAATCAGACATGGGGATAGCCTGAGGGCTATAACCGGAGTCCATGCTCCGTCGGGGCGACCGAGAAGCAAACATGGGGAACAAGATATTGTATGATCATACGGATAATGGGTGGGACACATGACATAAGCACCCATGACATAGCATTCATCACATAGTTATTTTGTTGTATTTTATGTTATCGGTATGTGTGTATCACTAATCCATGTGCTACCCCTACTCGGAGTCCTACTGGGCTCGTTGACTAATGCCCTACTTCTACCCTAGCTGATGACGCAGGAAAGGCAAGAAGCGGTGGACATACCGGAGGCCAAGCCTAGGAGCTTGGAAAGCGCAGTCCTAGTTTATATTATGTTTACATTTTGGAGATGTAATTTTAAAGTAACTTAGCTTGTCGGGTTGTATAAATTTACATTTCTTGCGATGGTTTTGGACGTTACTTATGGACGATACATTTTGTGATATAATCATGAACATAGGGGCATTTTGGTAAATTCAATGTTGTATCTTCCCTTCTATCTAAAAACCGGTAGGATAGACTCTATTATCATGTTCTGCAATAATTATAATCCGCAAGCTTACTTCTTACGCATGAACCGTTCTCGTGGACTTAGCTCCGCGCACGCGTGGGGTTGGCCAGTTAAGGGTCGGGCTTTAGAAACTCGGACTTAACTCGCGTCATGGCGTCTGCGCCCTCTCTCACTCTTCTATTTCAAAAAAAAAAAAATAGACTTGGATTTTCGTAAAACGGGTGAAAAAGGGCATGGCATTACAGGCAATGGAGGGACGGTGCAGCACATGGGAGTTTCATCTCAAAATGAAACCCCCATGTGAGACCTTAAGGAAAGGGGAGGTTACACCAATGACCATCTATGGGAGACGTTGGTTGCTTGGGGAGGTTTCATTTCATAGATGAAACCCCCAAGTAACGTTAAGGATTTTGATTAAGGTGAGGTGAGTTACACAAGGTTAACCTTGGGCTGGTTTTGATTAAACAAAGAGTGCTCATTTCACTCTCTATCTCTCTCTCTCTTTGCCGTTTTCTACATTTCAAAACCAAGAGCAGCAGCTAGTTGCTTAATCAGTCCTTGGATTGATCTCTTTCATCAAGACAAGTTCAGCCAAAGGGTTTTGGCATCAAGGCTTAGCACATTCATCTAAGGTCAAAGTTCTCTTTCTTTCTGTCTCATTTTCTATCTCAAATTCATATCACCTGGCTGAAGTATTCCAAGGAGGTTGCAGCAAGGTCAGTCTCAGCCCAAAGAACAGTAAGAGAGAAGGAGAGGTCAAGGGAATAAAGGGTCAATGAAGGAGTCAAAAGACCGAAGGAGTCGCGGTAGTGGTAAGTGCACTTTGAATCTTTATTAAATAAAGTTGGTTAAGGGAATGAGATCTGGCCATCGTATGGCCAGATCCATCAATTGTTTGGATATAGGTTTATGATGTTTTAAGATGGTAAAATATGGACCATAGGGTTCGGCCCCTTTGGATGGCCGAACCCCATGGGAAAACTTGGTGATTTTTATGGTGTATGAGAGACAAAATCCATAATATGAAATGGAGGTTTTAAAGGATTTAAAAGGTAGATAAGCTTACTGTTTTGGAGTAGCTTTGACATGGCTGAACCATGTCAATGTTATGGTTACTTTGCTGGTCAACATCATAGAAAAATATTGGAGGGTTTTCATTAAGAGAACCATAGGGTTCGGCCATGTGTATGGCCAAACCCCATTGACTGTTTTTTTGATGGATAATTGGATCAAGTGTAGGATGGAAATTATGTAATCATTATGTGCTTTGATTTAAGAATAAGATAGATTTGTCTATGGACTTAATATAGGTATATAATCAGCCATCAAAGATGATGGAAAGATGGACAAATCAGTTTGGTGAGGTTCGGCCATGTAGTATGGCCGAACCCCACTAAAGGGTCACTTGGTGGACTTAGTGCTAAGTTTATAATTGGAATTGGATTAATGAAAGATTAAAGAATTAAAAGTTAAGTGGTGAGGTTCGGCCATGTGTATGGCCGAACCCCACTAAAGTGGTTTGGTGATGGACTTTGTTTAAGATAAATTAAAACAAAGGATAAGATAAATGGCATGATGGTAATTATGATGAAATGATCCAAGATGAAAATATCATAGGAATGGACATGTGAGCCAAAACCCAAGCTGGTAAGGTTCGGCCATACAGTATGGCCGAACCCTACCAAGGTTCATTTGGGAGTTTTGGGTTAATCAAAATGGTTTAGATAAATAAGGGTGACCAAAGTTTTAATGGGTGAGGTTCGGCCATGGCTATGGCCGAACCCCACGAAGTGGTTCTTGGAACATTAAGCTTTGCTGGAAATTAGGTAGACAAATGATTAACTTGTTGCTATGTACATAAGGTATTTGGATTTCTAGAACGGTGTAAAAGCCGTGATCGGAAGATGGTTCAAAGGAAAGGTCAAACAAACTAACATAGAGTAGGTTTCCTACCTTGTTGTAACCACATATGTTATTTGCTGTTTTATGTTTATTTGAATAAGTTATTTGAATGAAATGTTATATTTACAAATGGCATGCTTGCATAGACATCTCATGCATGGCATGGGATGATGGTGTTGTAACCGGAGACCACACCCCGTCGGGGCGTCCGAAAGACCACTATGGGGTACCTTGATGATGAGAATCCCATCAAGAGGAATCCGGAGGCCACACTCCGTCGGGGCGTCCGAAAGACCACTGTGGGGTACCTTGACGATGAGAATCCCGTCAAGAGGAGGCTATGTAGAATGGTGATGGGTGGGACTCATTACATGTTCATTTCATACATAGCATATTTTATGGAATTTTGACACACAAGTATTATTATATTATTTGCATGTTTTTACACTAACCTTATGGTAGCCCTATTCGGAAACACTACTGGGCGCGTTGATCTAACGCCCTATCTCTACCCTTAGTGGATGACGCAGGAAAGGCAACGAATGAGGATCGAGAAGGGGACCAAGCAAAGAAGCTTGGGCGGTTTGAATGATTTGAATGGACTTTGAATGGACTTTGAATGGACTATTTATGAACTTGTTATTTGATTTATTTGGAAAATGTAATTTGATAGCTAGATGAAGTTGGCATGTAATAATGTAGTTAAGTAGCTACTATGGTTTGGTTTATTTGGATGGTTTGGAATGAATGGTAGACTAAGGTTAAATAGTAATTTTGGAGAATAAATTATATAAGTTTGCTATCTAAGAATGGAAAATTGGAATAGTCATAGGATCTATAATAACCTCAGTTAGATTAAGACTAAGTTAATTTCGTAAGTTGTATTTGTACCATGCGTGGATCAGTTTTATGGACTTAGTTCATACGCACATGGGTTTGGCCAGTTAAGGGTCGGATTTAGAGATCCGAGCTTAACTCGCGTCGTGACACTCCGCCCCGGTCACTTGTTTATTATATTTAAAAAAAAAATAAACTCTGATTATTAGAGTGAAAAGGGCGGGGTGTTACATTGGAAGCTCAGGCTTAGCTCGCGTCGTGGCGTCCCGTTCTTTCTCACAAAAAAAAATAGACACTGATTTTCGGAAAGCGAATGAAAAAGGGCGGGGCGTTACAGTTGGTATCAGAGCGAAACGGGAAGGATGAATCTTTCGAAGCAAGATTAAGACGGTATCATGTCTCACTGACAGATAAGAATCCCAACTAACTGACTCTTTGGAGTCCGCTGCACGGGGGCCGGATTAATTTACTTCGTTAGACTCATACTGAAACATTCAATCTGAGAGCAACAAGGCATGATAACAAAGGAAGGACAGTCACTATAAATTGGATTATCAAACATAGCAAATTAGGATATACTTCCCCGATATCCCCAAATTGAGAAACAAACAATTGATACTTAGGAAGTTTCCCCAAAAACAAAGAAATACAAAGAGTACTGATTTGGCAATTTCCCCAAAACAGGAAACATCAAGATTTCCCTAAACAAAAGACATTATGTGATACATAGGGAAATTCCCCAAAACAAGAATTAGTTTGATTAGAATTGCGGTTGAATTTGATATGTTTCTGTTGTTGTGATACAGATATGTTGAGCAACGTAAAGTATACAGAGTTGTGGGACAAAGGAACCCCTAGCTATCCTATAGACCTGGTTTCTTCTTCCAACAACTCCAATAGGCCAGTCCGCGTTGTGGGAGTTAACGTAGACGTCCAAGTAGGATCACCCGAGGATGTCGAAGTGATTCCAGCCCCTTTTCCAGAAGAGAATATGGGAGATATCTCAATGATAGGAGAATCCATAGGGGAGATCTCGCCCAGGTATATGTGTGAATTGTGCAACCAGGAGGGGCACAACTGTACTTTTTACCCCTACCCCCTTGAGGTTATTTGCCCTGTTTGTGGACATCACAGGCATGGGAAGAAGACGACTAACTGTCCTTACATTGGGAGACCAGGAATAATACCCTGTCTGACTTGTTGAGTGTTGGGGCATACATCGACGACATACCCTGACAACTTCTTCAATTTTGGTGATGATGCAGAGTCTTCTACGGAAGGTTAGGCTAAGAGATGGTAAAAAAATATCGGGGAAAGGGGAGATTTTGTAAGGGTTGTTGGTACGTCTTGTTATTTGAAGGGTTCTTTCTAACCCTACCAACCCTTGTTTTGTGATGGAAGTTTGAATGACATTTAATAAAGTATGCAACCTTAAGAGTTTGTGAGGACTTTGGCACTGAGATGTAGGTGACAAGGTCACTTGATTATATTGAGACGTGGTATGGGTGCGTCCCTCACGTGATATTGATGATTGAGACCGTGGGAGCCTCGATATGAAATACGGAGACTTGATCCTATAGGGTTGCTGTTGAGGAGTGGGTCCCTCACATGCTACGCACTGGAGGGCGCTCTCACGGCTATTTCGCACACTTGATATACGTTGATGCGCAGAGCTAGATACTATTTTACCCCATGGGGGTGGTGCTAGCTTCGTTAGACGTAGTACAACCGCCCTAGAGCTTGACTGAATCACCCTTGGGGTGAAGGGATGCAGGGTGAGGTATACTTGATCACATTGGACGTTGGTCTTCCGCTTAGTAAGTCATGGGCCCTAACTCTTGCTAGGGGTCGGGGTATATTTATGATTTGATATTGTTGCCACAGTCACGTAGTGATTCATTCGAGTGTTGTTCCTACGGATAGAATATCTCATGGTAGATGATGTGTCATGGATTAATCATGCCCAAGGATGGATTATGTCCATGGAAGGATTATATACATGGATGGTTATTAACCATGGATAAATGATACTCGCTGATAGAGTGATACCAGGGATGGATGTGTATAACCGTGGATGATGGATCCCATGTGGTTTGGATTGATGTCAGGTATCGGTACCATGGTAGACATGTTGGTAGTGTGATGGACCTGTTGGTCTCATAGATGACGAATTGTTTTAACGATTGGGACATGTTTCGATCTACATCCCACGTTATAAGAAAAGGGTTAGTCGTATTACAACTTATATCACAGGAAAGTTAGTGTTGAGAGATACTCGGTATCATAGAAGTTTTGAAAAAGAGGTTAGTCACATAGTGACTTATGTGCAAATGAAGATATGCTTAATTTTGGAGATGTACTTAGTGGCAAAGATAAGAGTCTAGTGAAACTCGAATGGGAACCAATGGGCGACTGCCGAGTTAGACTGATCAGCTGACTCTGTAGGTAGCCGATGGAGTTCCAAGAGAGTGCAACTAGAAACCTCGATAAAATGGAATCAGCGAAAGCCTTGAGCATAGGCTCGCATTGTCAGGCTACCTCACTAAAAAAATTTATAATGAGGAAGCCAGTTGGAAACTCGAATCGGAAATGAGAACAACTCACCCTGAGCTATTTATGTAATCTGTTTGAAACCCTACTTCGCTCGATTTTCGGGACGAAAATTTTAAAAAGAGGGTTGTATTGTAACACCCCGAATTTTCAAACTATGGATATACATGGAAATTGTTCATTTAATTTGTAAATTAATGAAGATGGACCTTAGATGGGTAAGGAGTTGGGTCAATTGGTCAATTAAGACCCAACGAATTATGAATAAGGTTCAATTGAAATAAATGGGTAAGATTTATTTAATTGGGTCTGATAACCAATTAAGATACAAGACATGAGATCCACCTCATCAAGTGAGGTGGCATGTAAATGAAATGGCTAAATGGGACCCTAAATACTATATGGTTCATAGCCGGCAAAGCCATGGTTCACTTGGTCAACCATGGTTGAGTTCATTAGAGTTGAGTTAATGAATGAGCTCAAGTGGGATAAATAATACTTGAGTTGGAAAGTGAATTCACATGAGTTGAGAATTTATTAATGTGAATTCAAGTGCTTGAGTTGGAAAATGAGTTCATTTAAGTTGAGTTGAATTAAAATAAGTGGGTGGGAAGATGGAGGGTTTCCATCTCAAAGGAGGAAACCCAAAAGGCACAATCAAGGTGTACACGTTGGAGGTGGGAGTTTCATCTCATTGGGTGAAACTCCAAAAGGATCATTAATGAGGAGATGAAGGGTTTTTGGTTGTTACACAAGGTATACCCTTGCATACACGTTGGAACATGGATGAGATGGAAACCCAAGGGGCATATGGTTGGAGTTTCATCTCATGGGATGAAACCCCCAAAGGAATTATCAATGAGGAGATGAAGAGTCATGGGAGTTACCAAAGGAATTATCAATGAGGAGATGAAGAGTAATGGGAGTTACAAAAGAGCATCAACCAAAAGACACCACCCTTGGCTGAATTATATTGAACAAACAAAGAGGATTCTTTGCTTCATCTCACTCTCAAGCTCTCACAAGGCCGACCCTCTCTCATTGAAAAAAGACAAAGGACTTAGAGTGTAACGCCCGCCCCTTTTCACCAAAAATCAGAGTCTATTTTTTTTTTTTTTTGAAAATAAAGAGTGACAAAGGGCGCGGACGTCACGACGAGAGTTAAGTCCGAGCTTCTAAAGCCCAGCCCTTAACTGGCCAACCCTACGTGTGAGTGGAACGAAGTCCACAAAGAACGGTTCACATGTAGAAGTAAACTCGAGGAATATTTAAACTAAGTGCCGAAATTGTAATAGAGACTATCCTACCAATTTTCAGATAGCAGGGAAGAAACATTCATTGAATTACTAAAATACCTTAAAAGCATAATGTCCAAAATAAAATTCAAAACCATAGCAAGTAATCGAAAATATTACAATCCGACGAGCTAAGCTACTCATTACATTCCAAAATAAATTTAAATAAACTAAATAGCTCGCTTTCCCAAGCTCCTACGCCTGGCTCCCGTCGCGTCCTTCCGTTCGGCCATCTCCTGCGTCATCAGCTAGGGTAGAAGTAGGGCGTTAGACAACGCGCCCAGTAGGACTCCGAGTAGGGCCAACACATGGATTAGTGATAACAGGCAATATGTAATAATATAATGAAAAACCATAAAATGAATGCAATGCCATGGGTGTCTTATGTCATGTGTCCCACCCATCATCCATACCATCATGATATCCCCATGTTTGCTTCTCGGTCTCCCCGACGGAGCATGGACTCCGGTTATATCTCCACATATCAATATATCCCCATGTCTGCTTCTCGGTCGTCCCGACGGAGCATGGACTCCGGTTATAGTGCATCAAGCTATCCCCATGTTGCTTCTCGGTCGCCCCGACGGAGCATGGACTCGGGTTTCATTATTTTCCCGCCCATGCCATGTATGAGATGTAGGTGCATTATGCTATGTAATATATATAATTTGTAGCCTTCATATATAATTCATAGCCTAATCATATAAATCATAACCTGGCAATATGTCATATAATATATATAAATCATAATCTTAAAACTCATCATAAAACAAATCATATAAATTACCAAAATAAATCACGGGAACCATCATATAACACGTAAATCCATGGTTTACAAAAAGGTAGGAATCCTACCAAATACCGATAGCGTCCTTTTACGTTTCCGTCCGATAAATCCGGTCGCCGATCGTGCACTGTTTGCGATGTCCGGTACCTTATTACATATTATGAAATCAGTCTATATTTTATCCATGATTAAGTCCCTAACTGATCACGACTTAGATCCATTAATGGTTCCTATCTTAGATCCGTTAATGACCCATCAACCATGTCACATGATCATTAAAATTAGCCATTTAATTAACCTAATCCTTATTCACTTAAACACATACAAAACCCCGTACTTAGCCCATAATTGATCCATAATCTTGGATCCATTAATCGTCCATCAACCATGATATGTTCATTAAGAAATCAGTCCTTAAGTTCACTTAATCCCCATTAATTTTAAACACATGCATAATACCCACTTTTGCCCATAAGATGACCAATAATTGGGTCATGGGTTCGGCCATACACCATGGCCGAACCCATGATGTCTTTTTCCCATTTTTTTTATTTGGGTCCCTTACAACATTTTAGATCCACCATGAGTTCCATCATGAGAGAATTTAAACCATACATTTAAATCATTATTCCTTAATCAACATTTGATACATTTTAGTCCATCACCTTAGCCATAACTCCTTTTTAACAATTACCCCATTTAATCATTAACACCCTAACAATCATAAATCATCTTTCATGGCTTCCATTCTTTATAACCTAATTAAAATCATTTAATCACCTACCATGGGGTTCAAAACATTCCCATTTACCATTTTTTTGAGGCCATAAAAATTCATTTTCATGTCCCATGATTTTCTCATTTAAGATCCCTTTAAATCACTACATTTAATCATAAAAACCCTAAAAATCATAAATTCTCCTTTCATGATTCTAATTCTAAAAACTCCATTACAATTCCTAAGTTACCTACCATGGGTTCAAAAACATTCCCATCTACCATTTTTTTGAGGCCATAAAAAAATCATTTACATTTCTCCAAAAATTCCTTAACATTAAACCATTTTAACCTTAAAAATCATAATCATTCTTCCATGGTTTAAAATCCTTTAAATACCCTATTAAAATTCTTAATCATCTACCATGGGGTTCGGCCATACAACATGGCCGAACCCTATGGTCTATGATCCCTTAAAAAATCCACACTTCCATGTTTAAATAAACCTTATTACATAATGTCCATAATACCTCCATTTATTTTTCTTAATCTCTCCTTCCCATTTTGTCCATTTCTTACTTCATTTTTGGATGGATTTGAGATCCAAGGCCCATGATAATTTGGCCACCATTAAATCCAAGAAATGGACCCCAAATCTTAAACCTTAAACAAATCCAACCTCTTGTTTAGAAATACTTATAGATCCGACGGCTCCTCCGGCTTCTCTTTCTCCCTTTGACTTCCTTAGCTTTCTTTCTCCCTCTTCTCCTTTGTTGTTCGGCCAAGGTGCTTGATCAAGATGAAATCCTCCAATGTGTGGATCGGCCAATGATGGATTGGTTTTGAGAGAGAGAAAGGAGGAGGGGATGGGAAGGATTATTCCAAGGTTTGGTCTTGAGTGATGGGCTTATGCTTGCACTTCTCCTCTCTTTTCTTCTCTTCTTGGTTTTTCTTCTTCTTTTCTCCTTGGTTTGGGACGTTTTTTGGAGAAAGCAAGAGTGGGAGAGAGTGAAATGAGAGAGAGATTGAAGAATGAGATGAAAAACTATCTCATTGGGTTGCTACACTCCATCATTAAGTCCCCCACCTACCACACATGGGTTTATGTGCTTAGTGGTGGTGGTTGGGATAAAACCACCACCCTAAGCCCATGGTTTATTTTGTGCTTTCTTTGAGTGGTTTGGGTTAGATAAAACCACCATTTGACTTATTCCATTGACCCAATTTGACCCACCTAATTAATTACTTAATTAGATCCTTACTTAGGTTAATTAATTCCCATTCTAATTTAATTCCATTTCCTTAAATTCCCTCCATGTATCTACCCATGGTTGACCAATTCAACCATGGTGGCCAGTCCCACCAATCCTTGGTCCACACGCCACCTCACTTGGTGAGGTGGAGGTGGGTCCCATCCGGCCATGTCACCTTGATCATTCTATTACTAACTTAGGTGATTTAAATCTAATTAAATCCACTTCAACTACTTGGATCACCATTGGGCCCATGGCCCAATTACATTCACCTCTTACCCATTTACCTTAAAGCTTACACCATCTTGATCCATTGGGTCTCAAATGGGCATTGGGTCCAATTGAACCATCCTTGGCCCAATTGACCATTTAATTGAACTTAGATCCAATCCATAGTCCATTGGGCCATACTTGGGCCCTTGTCCAAACTTTGATCCATTTACCATCTATTCCATCAACTTTCCCAATTTCCATCATTAAAATAAATAATATTCACGTTTATACTAATTTAAAAAGTCTGGACTATTACATAGAGTATTTTCTATCCCAAGCTTCTCTCTCTCTCTCAAACCTACTCTCTCTTGGCCGATTCCCCTCTCAAGACAAGAAACACTTAGTGTAATTTTTCTATCTCAAGCTCTTCTCCCTCTCACTCAAGGCCGACCATTCTCAAAGACAAAGGAGAAAAGACTTAGAGTTTTCTATCTCAAATTCCTCTCCCTCTCAAACTTACACTTCTTGGCCAAACCACTTCTAGAGATTTTATCTTAATCAAGATCACTCTCGGCCAAGGATCAAGGAAGAAGAAGGGGTTAAGGAGGGAGAAGATTGGAGGAGCAAGAAGGAATGAAAGAAACCGGAGGAGTTACGGAATTGGTAAGTACATGATAAGATTTTATAAGCATGGAAAAGATGGCCAAGGAACATGGTTTGGCCTGTAACGCCCCGCCCTTTTTCACTCGCTTTTTCCTGTAAATTCAGAGTCTATTTTTTTTTATAACAGAGTAGAGTGATAGAGCGCAAGACGTCACTACGCGATCTAAGTCCGAACTAGTAAACAAGAAACACTTGCCTTTGAAGCTCTTTCTTCTGATGTGTGCTTCTTCGAGATCTCACCCATGTATGTCGATGCTACGACCCTTAACCATCGTTTAGTAATCATAGTCCAGGGTGTCAAGGAAACTAGTTGTACCAAAGGTTTCTAGTTTGTGGTTCTCTCCTTCTCACTTTCAAACTCAATTCTCAAATTGGTTTTTTATGAGCTTTCTTCATTCCTCTCTCTCTCACAACTCAATGCATTTGATTGGTTGTAATTGATTCCCCTAGTGTAAGAACGAGAGAGAGAGAGTGATCATTCTATTGGCCCTTGTTAAGCTCACTGATAAAGTTGCGGGTCCAACTGGTACGTCCGAAGGATACCAACTGCTTGCATGAAGGTTGGTTTATATTGCAAAGGCAACCAATTGAAGTAACAGTGATGTACCGACATGTCGGTCACATCGAGAGGTCAGTGACTAGAAATGTTACCGTTACATTTTCGACCGTTGTACATTAAGTGCACTCCCAAAGGTAATATTCTTTCTTGGTCGACATGTCGTTGTCACCGATGGGTCGACACTTATGGTACTGAGAGGTCGGTCCATACGAGAGGCTCATTCTGGTACAAAACATGCTCGACAGTTTTTCAACTCTTGAAACTTGTTACCCAGAATGACCTGCCGCGATGGGTCGGTCCTGGTACTCTCGATCGGTCCTTGAATGCTGATATGTCTATTTCTTCGAAAGTCCACATGAGTTCAAGGATTCTAGAACTCGAGATCTTGATCTAGAAGCCGTTGACCACGAGGTGTCGTTTCAGCTTTTCATCGAGGGGTCGGTGCATACAAGACTCTCGATAAGAGGCAAACCCAGAATGACAATTTAATATTCCAGAACCTAATGTCATTCGGGCCAACCAGTCTTTGACCATGATGGGTCGATCCTGACTGCACCGCGAGGCTGGGGAGATAAACTGGTTGCACTGACAGTGAAACCAAATACATATTTCCAAGTTGGGTTCCAATTCACTATCAAATATCCTCTCTAGGCTTCATATGATTTCAACCATTTGTTTTTCTAAGCCTAGGGATAGTCCTCTCTGAGGTGTGGGTACCACCTACAGTCATCTATTGTCATATTACCTGTTTTGTGATCGCCATAACGATGAGATTTAATCCGGTGGAGCATGATCTTTACTCTTGATCATCTTGGGTTTTCAAGCTTCCGGCAAGTGCTTCTTTTCGAGTCATGGAATTGACAAACATAGGGTTTTGGCCAAGCCGAAGCACTAACAATCTCCCCCTTTGTCAATTTCATAAAATCTAGAAGTTAACCCATTTACAAACCCACCCTTATTACAACACAATTCAATACAAAAATATTACATTGATTACATGTATATATTCAAATGGAAAACAAGACTATGGTCTTCGCATATTCTTGTTCAGCTTGTTTCATTTCATTTTCCTATTGAGATACATAAGCAAGCAACACTAGAAAATCATTAGAGGGGTTAGTCCCAAAATATAAATATTCATTCATGGACTAAATAAGATTTGTAATCAAGCTCCCCCATATTTCCTGATTTCCTAGTGACCAACACTCCCCATAGCTTATCCAAGCTATCTGTGTTGAGAAGATTTCTCCCCCAATCTTCTTTGAGTTTGATCTCTCAAACTCCAAGCATAGACGTTCTCCCTACGTCTATTGGCTTTGATGTCTTCTAGCTTCTACTAATTTCTCCCCCATTTTGTTATTCAATTAACAAAGATTAGTAGGCTGACATCGGGTTTTAAGAACTCCCCCATGCTCCTTCGCATTTAGTGCTTGATTGGGTTCTACTCAGACTCATGGTTTTCCCTTTGGTTTAGTGTACATTTCTCGTGTATTATGATTAGTTTGTCCTTGCACAAACTAAGATTTAACTTTGCTGATCTCTTCCATGAGTGAAACAATTGTCCTAGTATTCCTAGAGTCTTTCTCCCCCATTTTTCAAGTTATCTTCCTTATCTTTCTCGACTCAGTTCCCTCATAAACTTAGCTGCCTCTAAGTTTATTTTTCATCAAGATTTCTGATCATGCTCGCATTAATCGTCATCCTCATACTGTCATGACCAGTGACAGGTGCTAATCAGCACATATTTTGTGTTCTCCCAAACTCCAAAGTATGTGCAACTTTACAGCGCGATCCTTATCTCCCTAACAACCTGCATGTTAGTCTATTTTTATAAAATCCATGTAAGCAATGGACTAGAGATAGAATAAATGTTATCAAATTTGTACATACACTAAACCACACCATTTCATTGATAAAAATCGGTACATATGGTTAAAAAAAGGCATCATGGATGCTTAGACAAAATACCAACGATATAGTTTTTCCAAAATATATGTCATGAAAAACTATCCTAAGTAGAGCCATCCGGAGGAGGAGATGCTGGCGGGGAAGAGAATTTTCGTCGGGTACTCTTTTTGAGTCCTTCCATGAATGTGGATAGGTTTTGAATTGATTCATTCATGGAGGCTGCAAAGGCTCCAATCTTTCTTTGCAACTCCCGACGTTTTTCAAGGAAGAAATAGGTTCTCCTTAATGATCACTCCTCTTGGCCTTATGGGAGGAGGCGATTTCTGCTTGTGAGATTTCCTTGAAAGGTTCTTGACTCGACGGCCTATAGTATTTAGAAGATATGAAGATTCTCCTTGATACCATTGAGATTTAGGTTTCTCAGGCCGAATGACTTCATCGTTTTCAGAATCGGAGGAAACATTGATGACTAGGAAATTGTCCCTTGTCATTTTCCATCACTGGAGGAGAAAAGGATATGCTTGAGCCTACTCAATTAGTGGAAATCACAGAATCCGTGATTTTCAAGCTATTAGAGACTGGGAAACTAGAATTCCTCTGGTTTTTTTCAGGCAAGATTTTGCTCCGGTAGATCTTAAAGACTGGTCTAGGGCACGGGAGGAGAGGATGAAATCTCCAGAGTACAGCGGGAGAGGAAACAATGATTTTGAACCGATCAATCATTTTCGCAGAAAGAGTCATTTTTAACTTACTCTTTCTGACTCACCGACCGGTCCGGATCAACGACCTGTCTGTGACGATATGTCATAAGCATCGACCTCTCTCCTTTTGCGATTTTTCCCTTTTTTAGACAATGTTCTGAAATCCACCAGTACCATCATGTTTGTTCCTCTGACTAGTCTATCTTCGACTTGGGTTATGAAGGAAGACTGGGTATGTGTCTGTGTGTGTGTGCTTGTGATGTTTATAATTCTTCACGCTTTGCTTATACACCTTTTAATGCCACCGATGATACATACATTCACACCATATTTGTGTCATTTCAAGATTTGATCCACCCTTCTGAAAGTAGGTACAAACCATGGATTACGAATCTCTTTTCTAGATCCAAATCAATTCAAGACTCTTGGACACATTTAATTCACCAAGTTAAGTATATTGTCCAAGTGTGTGATGTCATGAGATGCGGTATTTCTAGGCTTTAGCAAGGCAAGATATATATGAACATAATTCATTCCACATAATGTACAGATTGATGTATATTGGAATAAAAACTCAAGGCACATTCGTCATACATTCATTTCCTTATTTGAGTACAGCACACAGGAATGAGGTATGACACTACACCCACAAC
The DNA here is from genome assembly GCA_022113865.1 of Chimonanthus praecox. Classification (NCBI taxonomy): domain Eukaryota; kingdom Viridiplantae; phylum Streptophyta; class Magnoliopsida; order Laurales; family Calycanthaceae; genus Chimonanthus; species Chimonanthus praecox. Next base: position 26,814,733 of record CM039096.1, on the reverse strand, counting down.
TCTTATGCCTTTTATCATGTTATTACCCAAAACATGATAAAATATTTTACCATTCTTTCAAGGGAGCTTCAATTCTTTGAAAAGAGTTGGTACTTAAATGGATTATTCAAACATTACTTTTTCGTTGGTCACACCAAAACAAAATGTCCATTTAATTTACATAGAGCATGTTTCATTCCACATGGGATTCATAAGTTTTAGAGCCTTGGAATGAAACGACACTGTGTATGTATGTTAAATGAGTTTTAATCACATACATACCCTATACACGAGGTAATGCACACACTACATTCATTTCCTAAATATCTACAAATCACATGGCATATGAAATGAAATGAGATAAGAATATTCCAATACAAGAGTGCATACCAACATGTACATACAAGTATCTTGTATAAAATTAATCCAACAATCAAACAAGAACATGGAATGAAAAAAATATACATGATGATTCCAAAACAAGTTTCAAATGTAGTACCAACAGTGGTATCCCTTCACACATTTGAACCTAACATAGTGAGACTTGGAATCTAAGTTCACAATTCCGTGATGGCCTTTTGTCATGGGTGTCATCCCATTTGATCTTATGGTTCCACATTCCAGATTTTGTACCATGATGTTGCTCTTTAAAACATCCCGGTACATGGCCTTGTATGATACTTTGAGGTCACTACCTTCTTCAAGTTTCTTCTTGGTCCTCTTCTTCTCTTAGAGGGTACAACTTCAACTTTTTTGAAGGATGAAATTGTAACGCCCCGCCCTTTTTCACTTGCCGAAAATCAGAGTCTATTTTTTTTTTTTTTTAAATAAAGAGTGAGAGCGGGATGCCATGACGCGAGCTAAGTTTGAGCTTCCAAAGCCCAGCCCTTAACTTGCCAACTATACGTGTGCATAGACTAAGTCCACTAAAACGGTCCACGCATAAGGCTATGATTGCGGGATAATCGTAATGCAGAATTATAATAGTGTTACTATTCCTATCCATTTTAAGCAAGGAAATCCATCACAAATGATTAACTTAAGTTAAAATGTCCAAAATTAAAATCCAAACCATCGCAAATAGTTCTAAGTTATTACACTAAAATGTTAATTACTCAAATTACATTGTCCGAAAATAAAACTTAAATGAATTATATCTAAATTATCCAAGCTCCTAAGCTTGGCTCCTTTCGCGTCCCTCGTTCCGTCCATTTCCTGTGCCATCATCTAAGGTGGAAGTAGGGCGTTAGTCAACGCGCCCAGTAGGTATTCCGAGTAGGGTCAAACACATGGATTAGTATAAAAATCACATAGATATATAATGTCAAAATCATGCAAGTCAATGCCATGCCACGGTTGTCATATGCCATGATTCCCACCCATCAACCATATCACAGTCACATAAATAATTCTTTTGATGTACAGGCCCCATCAAGGTATTGTCATGACTCCCCACGTATGCCTTATCGGTCCCACAGAGAGGAGCTTGGGCTCCTCATTCATTTCAAACATCATAATTGGAATCAGTGTGGATCCCACCCCACGTTTGTTTATCGAATACCCAAATGGAGCATGGACTCCCCTCATAAGTTTCCTCCCATGCCATGCATGAGATATGAGTGCATCATGCCATTTCATATTACACATATAGTATTGAAATTTCATTCCTTTAAACATGGCATATTGATACCAAAAATAAATCATAACAAATACGAATAAAAACCATCCATATACATAAATCCAGTGTATCAACAAGGTAGGAATCCTACCAACGTCCAAATTTCGTATCCTTGCTTTTTCGTCAAAACCGATCACTGATCGCGTCAAAGCCGATCGTGCACCCGTTTGTGAAATCCCGTTACCTTATTACATTTAACACATATACATACATCAATTTGGTGATCCATTTGATTTCCATCAACCCCTACATCATTCCATATTCTTTTCCATTTACGCTTATGGTCCTTAAGCCGGTTAAGACCCCCAAGGGGTTTCGGCCATACATTAGGGCTGAAACATGTTTAAGTCCACCAAAAGCTCATTAGTGGGGTTCGGCCATACAACATGGCCGAACCTCACTCTTTTGATTTTGATCCCCTTTTTAATCCTTTAAACACAACGAGCCCAACGTCATTCATTCTTTTATTTCTTGGTCTCATAATCTCTGGTTAAATCATTTGACGTTTTAAACACACTTAGGTCCATGAAAGTCCTTCATGGGGTTCGGCCATACAACAAGGCCGAACCCATGGTTCTTTATTTTTATCATCTCCCCAACTTAGCCATCCTTTAACCATATTTGAGCCATAAAAATTCCTTCATAGGGTTCGGCCATGTGGTCCATCATTTTTCATCATTTTCCTAACTTGATAGCCCATGGTTCATCATTTAAAACATTTTGGAATCCATAAACATTCCTCCATGGGGTTTGGCCATACAACATGGCCGAACCCATGGTTCCTCCTCTTCATCCTATTTCCATTTCATATCACCATGAAGATGGGTATTTACATTCAACATATTTTAGCACTTGATGGGGTTCGGCCATACAACATGGCCGAACCTCATCTTGTCTTTCCTTGAGTCCTCAAATGATCCATATATAAAATTAGGGTTCGTCCATGCAAGGGGCCGAACCAGGTTCTTTATGCATAAGGTCCTCCATACACATAGTCCTTAACAACTTCATTTGTACAACCCATCTTACCCATCAACAAGATTAGGGTTTTGTCCATTTTTCAATCTCAAAAAGTACATTTCGGATTTGAACAATACTTTGCTTTATGTTCATCTTATTACTATTCCTTGGATGGATTTCAAATCCATGGCCTTATAACCATTTGGCCGATCCATTCAATCCGAAATGGAACCCCATGGTTTCGGCCATTCCGTAGCCGAAACCATGGTTCCCTTAGTTTCTTACATTTTTAGTAACATGAAACATAAACCTTACCTTTTCCGCGTCTCCTTCGTTTTCTTTCTTTCCGTTTTGCTCCTCCGTTCTTCTCCTTCCTTAGTCCTTTCTTCTTCCTCCTTCATTCTTTGGTTTCTCCAAGTTTTAGTGCCGAAATGGGAGATAGAGAGATTGAAAGCCTCCTTGATCTTTAGTGGAGTATTTGGCCAAAGAGGTTGCTTCAGAGGGAGAGGGTTTGAGATGAAAACCCTAGGGAGGGTTCGGCCAAATGGTTGAAGGTTTGAGAGGGGAAGAGAGGGATGAGATGAAACTCTTTCTTTGTTTCAAGGAGAGAATTGGTGTTAGGGTTTTGAGAGAGAGGGAGAGAGGGGATGAGATGAAACACTCTCTAGTTCTTTTGGTCTAAGGGAGGATCGGCCAAGAGAGGGCTTTGGTCTTGTGTAAGCCATTTCTATCCTGCCCTAGGGTAAACCCTAAACTCCCAACCACCCTCATCAAGGTGTGGTCTTCCCCATGTGTCCCTTGGCTAACCAAGAGGGGACATGGCTTACACTTGGCATTCTCCCTCTACCCAACGGTTTTTGGTCTAGAGTTTCCATGAGATGGAAACCCTCCACCTCCCCTTTTGACTCACCTAAGTCCCTTCCACTTCCCTTTTAACTCACTTGAATATTTGAACTCACCTCTCATTCAACTCAATTTTGATTTTGAACTCATCCAAGCAACTCTTAACTCAAGACTTAAAATTTATTTCCTTAATTAATTCCTTAAATCAACTCTCTTCATTTAACCCTCTTGAACTCACCTATGAACTCACCCATGCTTGACCAAGTCAACCATGGTGGCTGGCCCTACATGTGACCTTAGACCACACGCCACCTCAATCGATGAGGTGGAGCTGGGTCCCACTTGGCTATGCCAATTCCATGTCACTTCATACACTTTCCACCTCACTTGATGAGGTGGATCCCATGCCTTAGATCTAAATTGGGTACATAGCCCGATTAAATCAATTCCTTACCCATTTACCCTAAACAACAATTCATCTTGGCCCATTGGGTCCCAATTAGGCATTTGACCCAATTGACCACATTTACCCAATTAATTAGAATCAACCCTATCCATGATCCATTGGACCATACTTGGGCTATTGCCCCAATTCTTATCCATCTAACATCCATTCCATCTATAATCTTAATTTTTAACAATTAAAATAGATAATAACCAATATAATAATTGCATTGAAAATCTGGGATATTACAAAAATTAACCAATCACCTATATTTTTAGCTCACAAATTTATTGATAGGTGATGATATCCATTGGGCTACGGGTGGCAATTTTCAGTGGATTCTTTCAACCTCTTAGATGTTTCATGTCTTTTAAATATTTTGACAGCATGCCATGAAACAACATTGATGAATGCTACGTATGTTTCGTTTTGGTGCATAGCCTATGTAACACCCCGATTTTTCAAAGATATAAATATTTACAAAAATACCATTGGAATGGTAAATTAAAAAAATATGATAATAAATGAGAAAATGGTGGGGTTCATTGTTCAAATTAAGACCCAATGTGCATATTATAAGGATCAAATTAAATTAAATGGGTATTGTACATCTAATTGGTCATGATGGTTATTTGGGTCAAAGGACCCAATTGGGACCCAATGGGTCATGATGGACTCATTTGACCATTGGGTGAGGCCAATCTTAATTGGGTTAGGCTGAATTGATTTGGAATGAAATGAAGGATAAATGGGTAGGCTTGATGTAAGCGTGTAAACCACATTCAAATGGCTAAACCACCCATAAATGGGTCATGGCGCCAGTTGCGTCAATGAGATAAATGGGGACCCAATGGGTCGGGTTGACCATGTTGACCATGGTTGACCCTATGGACCCTCATGTGAGCTTGAAGGATGAGTCAAATCAGGTTGAGTTGGGACTGAAATGAGTTGGATTTGAATTAAGTAATGGAGTTGACTCAAGTGCATTAAATGAATGGCATTAAATGTGGTGAGTTGGGCTAATGAGTTGGGTGAGTTAAGTTGGAAACCAAAGAGACCTTAAATTCCATTGAGTAAAATGGGGAGGTGAGGAGTTGCCATGATCTTAAACATCACAAAACAAGTCCCACACGTTGGGTACTTGTGGAGCGGGTTTCCATGCATGGAATTCAAAGGCATGAGATAAGATTCACCTTGGAAGCTTGGTTGGGTTTCCATCTCATAATGGAAACCCAAGACCCAACATGGGGAGCTGAAAGGATGGTCTAAGCTGAGGCCAATGTCCCATAGTTAAGCCATGAGACTCCTTGGTTTGATCAAGGATTGATGAGGGTAAATGAGGGGCTCAAGGGCTGTTTAACAAAAGCAACAAACCACATCCCTTGGCTGAATGTGATCACAAAGAAAACATAGAATTCTGATCTCTCGCCCTCTCTCAAAAACCCATCCTCTTGGCCGAATTATCCTTTGGTGTTTTCACCATTGTTCAAGTTTTCAATCAGCTAAGGACTAAGCGAGCAAGCAGGAAGAAAGCAAGGATCAAAAGGAGAGAAGAGAAGCAAAGGAAATTGGTAAGTGTTTACATAAGAATTTAGTTAAATAAATTGGTAAAAGGGAGCATGATTTGGCCATGGAATGGCCGAATCCATCAAGGGTTTAAACCTTGGATAAATGTTGTTTAAAAAGGATAAAAGTGGATCATAGGATTCGGCCACTTTGGATGGCCGAACCCCATGAAAAGATTTGGTTAGGTTGATGGTTTTGAAAGCTAAAAATCATGCAATACTATGGAGATTTTTACATGTTGTTAATGGACATAAGATAAATGTTAAAAAGGTTCAAATCATAGCCATAGGGTTCGGCCACTTGGATGGCCGAACCCCATGAAAGGATTTGACAAGCTTATGGTGATTTTTGATGGTTTTGAGAGATAAAAACCATACAAGGTATGGAATGTTAATGTGTTAAAAAAAAGGGAGATAAGGTGTATGTCTTGGGTCGGCCAATGTATGGCCGAACCCCATGGAGTATTTTTGATGGATGTAAGTGATGTTGGAACCAAGAAAATGATGGAAGATTAAGGGCTAGTTAATCACATGGATAGATGGGTAACTAGTCTTAATTATGAAGGATTAAGAGAACCAATTTGGATTGGTGAGGTTCGGCCATGTTGTATGGCCGAACCCCACTAAGGTGGATTTGTTTTGGATACTAGTGGTTAGCAAGATTAATTATTGGTTAGCCTAATGGCAAAATCGTAAATATAAGTTATAATGGAATGAAGGATTAAAGGACTTGAAAGAGGGGGTCAAACCAAAGTGGTATGGTTCGGCCCTGCTGTATGGCCGAACCCTACAAAGTTATATTATGTAATATAAGGTGTTTACATGGATGGTATTGATCAAATGAAAAGGAGGATCAAATCCAAAGTGGGTGAGGTTCGGCCACGGGTATGGCCGAACCCCACAAGATGGTTTATGGGATCTAGACTTAATGAGAAATCAAAAAGATATGTTATTAAGTTGCTGTTGTATAAACAAGGTTACAGGACTTGAACAACACGGGAGTCGTGAACGGGTGACGCTTAAAAAAGAACGGACATTTAAGAGAACTTTCTATAGGTTTCATACCTACTTGTAACCACTGTTATATTGGGTTTTATCATGGTTTTTATGAGTTATGTTGTTATTGTTTTATGATTCAAATGGGTTTTGAATGTTGAGATATATTTACAAATGACATGTATTCATTGACATCTCATGCATGGCATGGGGTGATGATTATGGAAACTGGAGCCCACCCTCCGTCGGTGTGCCCGTGATGCATCTGTGGGGCCTCCTTAGGTCATGAGAGTAGGAATAACTTAATGATGAGAGTCTTATCCATAGGAAATGAGGAGTACTGTGGATTACTTGACGTGAGAGTCCTGTCAAGTGATAACTATGTATACTTGTGATGGGTGGGACTCATTACATTTGTACATACATACATAGCATTGATTTTATATGTTTTTGATGATCAAATATTATGATATATGCATGTTTTTATATACTAACCATGTGGTAGCCCTGATCGGAAAACCTACTGGGCGCGTTGGTCTAACGCCCTATTTTATCCTTAGAGGATGATGCAGGAAAAGGAAAGGGAAAGGCAAAGGCTGAGGATCACGTGGAAAGCCAAGCACAAGCGCTTGAATGTTGGAATGGGTTTCTATTTATTGTTGTTTGGATACATTTTTTATGGGCATGTAATATTCTAATAACTTTGCTATGTTTTGTGAATAGTTTGATGATGGATATTTAGTTTAAGTAATTTATAATGGAAGACTTGTACTTGCTATCTACTCAGTATAATTCCGCAATCAGTTAATTCCGCATTTAGTTTAGTATTATTCCGCATGACTTATTTAGTTCGTGTGTGTATTGTTTATCGTGGTTTAGTCCATGCACACATAGTTGACCAGTTAAGGATCGAACTTTGGAAGTCCGAACTTAGCTCGCGTCGTGACGTCTCCCCGCTCTCTTCCACTTATTTATTTATAAAAAAAAAAAATAGACTCTGATTTTTGGAAGGTTGGAAAAGGGCGGGGCGTTACAGCCTATTCATCATTTGTCCAAGAAGTTTTGGTCTTTGGGCTTAGCGGTCTTGGAAGTTGAAGGTTTACCCAATACCTCTTCTATAGGCAGAGACCACTTTCTTTTCACATATTTCCAACTATGTGTTATAATGAAAATATTTATAGTTCTTCATTCCATTTTTTGTCAAAAATAGAGTCTTGGAAATATCATGACTTTCCTGTATAGCCATTGTTTTAGCAAGGATCAACTTGGATGGTTAGATCCTTTCTCAAGAGCACCAGGCTCTGATACCAATTGACAGTTCCCAATTTCAATGTGCTAGAACCTCATAATTGACCCTAGAGGGGGGTGGGTGAATAGGTCAATCCCATTTTTAATGGTGTTTACAAATTTCTTGATTTAAAGTGCAGCGGAATGTTTATCAAGAGATTTGTTTAGTGTGATAATTTTATTAAGCGATCACGCTACAATTATGACCCTTGACATAAACTTTGATTATAGGTGCTTATGCGCTAAAGTGTATAATGAGATAATCAATATTCAAAGTGACGACTGTTAAGAAGAGTACTTAAATACTAAATACAAACACACAAACACCACAAGCCCATTTTAAAGTGGTTCGGTTAGCCAACCTACATACACTGTTAGGACTCGTTCAACCTTGACCTATCCCCAAAATCCACTAAGTGGGAACTTACGCCCTCACAATTAGAGTAGAAATTTCACCTCACTCAATCGGCTGGGAATTTCACCCACCACTGTCGAATAAGAAATCCACCAATCCATTTGGTCGAGAGTTCCACCCACCTCTGTGCCGGAGATACCACTCCACAATTTTTTATAGTGGTTCTGGGGTACCGCCCCTTAATCCACTTCGGAACAAAGGTTTTAAATAAATTAAAACAAGAAGCACTTGCCTTTAAAGCTCTCTCTTCTGATGTGTGCTTCTTCGAGATCCCACCCCATGTATGCCGACGCTCCATCCGTTAGCCGTCGTTTAGCAATCACGGTCCAGGGTGTCAAGGAAATTGGTTCTACCAAAGGTTTCCTATTATATGGTTCTGTCATTCTCACTTTCAAACTCAATCCTCAGATTGGTTGTTTATGAGTTTTCTTCCTTCTTCTCTATCGCAACTCAATCCATTTGATTGGTTGTATTTGATTCCCCTAGTGTAAGAACGAGAGAGAGATAAAATGATCCTTCTTTTGGCCCTTGTTAAGCTCACTGATAAAGATGCGGGTCCAACTGGTCCGTCCGAAGAATACCAATGTAACGCCCCGCCCTTTCTCACTATGCCGAAAATCAGAGTCTATTTTATTTTATTTTTGAATAGAAGAGTGAGAGAGACCGGGACGCCATGACGCGAGCTAAGTCTGAGCTTCTAAAGCCAGACCCTTAACTGGCCAACCATAAATGTGCGTGGACCAACTCCACTAAAACGGTTCACACGTACTCAAGTAAAATATGCGGAATAATTCATATATGCGGAAATATAATAGAATGATAATTCTGTTCCATTTTAGATAGCAAAGTAGTCCAACACTTAATAATAATTACCTTAAGTTAAATATCCAAAACCAACCATCCAAATCATAGCAAATATATCTATGTTATTACATTCACGACTGCTAGTTACTCAAATACATAATCCAAGGGTAACTTAAACAAAATGAAACTTAATCATCCAAGCTCCTAAGCTTGGCTCCGATCACGTTCATCGTTCCATTCCATTCCTATGTCATCAACTAGGATAGAAGTAGGGCGTTAGACAAAGCGCCCAGTAGGTATTCAATTAGGGTCAAACACATGGGTTAGTAACAAAAATCCAGATATAATATATATCATACCGTACTTGTAAACCATTGTATCCAAAACAACGTATGATAATAGAGATCCAATCATACAGATAAAAATCAAAAACATTGCATGATAATAAATATCATAATCATGCTGATTCAATGCCATGCCATGCTATTTCAATGAGTTTCACCCATCACAAACACATGGTATCCTCTTGATGGAAACTCCTCATCAAGGTATCCCCGACGGTTGCTTTACGGATGCCCCGACGGAGTGTGGATCTCCGATTACATTACAAACATAGTATCCTCTTGATGGAAAACTCCTCATCAAGGTATCCCCATAGTTGCCTTACGGATGCCCCGACGAAGTGTGTTCTCCGGTTACTTCTTGATAGGTAATGCACATCAAGGTCTTCCCACGGATGCCTTACGGACGCTCCGACGGAGCGTGGCCTCCGGTTACAAATCATCCCTCCCATGCCATGCATGAGATGCAAATGTCCATATGCTATGCAATAATACAATCATAGTCTTTAAAATCTCACATTTGAAACATATCATTTGATACAAAGTAACTCATCAAAATAAAAATTAAAACCATTGTACACATCCCATAGTTTTCAATGATATAGGAAACCTACCAATGACCACTAAAGTGTCCTTGCGTTTTCGTCCGGAAACTGTTCACGATTGTACACCCCTTGTGAGGTCCCATTACTTTATAACATGCCAATCAATCAATCCCATGTTCCATTTGATTTGCAATTATGTCTAAGTCCATAAACATATCTTTGTGGGGTTCAGCCATACACCATGGCCGAACCTCACTCACTTGGTTTTAGTCCCTCCTTTGATTTATTAGTCAATCACCACTAAGTTAATCATTTAACCTTAATAACACCATAAGTCCACAAACACATTCCCCATGGGGTTCGGCCATACACCATGGCCGAACCCATAGTCCATCATTTTCACCCATAATTACCTCTTTGCCATTCATCTTTCCATGGCTACTTACTTAGCTTATATTTACATGACTAAAGTACCAACATCATTCCATTAATTTTACATTAATGGAAGCCCTAAATCCATAAAACATTTTCTATTATTCAATCATTCACTTAGGCCATTTATGCATGTCCAAAACCAAAACATGATCCATGGGGTTCGGCCATACACCATGGCCGAACCCATGGTCCTTTAATTTCACCATTTTGCCATTCTTTCCTTTTATAGGTAATCACTTAATTTACTTACCCATACTTAGATCCATACATGATCCATAACCAAACATAGATCCACAAATGAATCTTCCACTTCTTAGTTTATTCATTCATTCATTTAATCATGTATAAATCTCCACATAACCCATTAAAATGGTTCATGGGGTTCGGCCATGTGGTCCTTTGTTCCCATCTTCCCTTTTAAATCATTCACAATCTTAGGTTCATAAACAAGTCCCTCCATAGGGATTTAACCATACACTTAGGTTCATGATTTTAAACCATCCTCTACCATATTTAAAAACCCATTAACATTACCAATATTTCCCCATCACTTCCATGGTCCAAAAATACCTAAGTCCAACAATATCTCTCCATGGGGTTCGGTCATACACATGGCCGAACCCATGGTCCATGGTTCTTCACCACTATAGCCTTTGAGACCATTCAAAAATCAATTACATTCCTCCTTACTTCCATGATCTAATTACATGTAACCAATTCAATATTTCTCCATGGGGTTCGGCCATACAACATAGCCGAACCCATGGTCCATGGTTCTTCACCCTTTTACATCATTTAGACCCATTTACCACCATTAACATTTGCCAACATCCATCCATTATTCTCATCTTTAAAACCCTTTAAACATCAACAATATTCCTCCATGTAAAACCTTTTAAAATCATTAATAACCTTCCATGGGGTTAACCACCTTTAACACCATTTAAACCAATGATGTTCTTCCATGGGGTTCGGCCATACAACATGGCCGAACCCTATGGTTCATCAATTCCATTTAAAAATCATGCATCCAAGATTTAATCCTTTGATGGGGTTCGGCCATACACCATGGCCGAACCTCATCAATCCCCTTTTTGTCCTTGATGATTCTCATACATAAACTTAGGGTTTGGCCATTCAAGGGCCAAACCATGATCCTTGATCATTCACCATTCCATACATGGTTCATGCATAAGGTCCTTTAACTATCACAAGATTAGGGTTCGGCCATGTCCTTGACTATCTTTTTCTTACTTATGCAATCTTAACGAGTACTTACCGATTCCGCAACTCCTCCGGTTTCTTTCACTCCTTCTTGCTCTACCAATCTTCTCCCTCCTTAGCCTCCTCTTCCTCCTTGATCCTTGGCCGAGAGTGCTTGAGAGGTCATGAATGAAAACCCAAAAGAGAGGGCTCGGCCAAAGGGTGTTGGTTTGAGAGAGAGAGAGAGAGCTTTGAGAGTGGTCGGCCTTGAGTGAGAGAGGGAGAGAGTGAGATAAAACAAGGAATTCTTCTTGCTACCCAATGTAAATCAGCCAAGGGTGGTGTCCTTTGGTTGATACCCCTTGGTAACTCCCATGACCTTTCACCTCCCTCCTTAATGTTCCATTTGGAGGTTTCATCCCATGAAATGAAACACTCCAACTATATGACCCTTGGGCTTCCATCACGGGATGGAAACCCTCCATGTTCCAATGTGTAGCCTTTGGTTACCTTGTGTAACACCAACAAAACCGTCCACCTTCCTTGTCTTGATCAATGAGGGTCGGCCAAGGGTGGTGTCCTTTGGTGATACCCCTTTGTAACCACCATGTCTCTTCATCTCCCTCATTAAAGATCCTTTTGGAGTTTCATCCAATGAGATGAAACTCCCACCATTCCAATGTGTATGCCTTGTGTAGGCTCGTGTAAACACCACAACCCCTTCACCTCCCTCATCAATGATCGATTTGGAGTTTCATCCCATGAGATGAAACTCCCATCTCCAACGTGTATGCCTTGTATAGGCTTGTGTAACCACCATAGCCCTTCACCTTCCTCATAATGATGGTGTCCATTGAGATGAGACTATCCATCTTCCAACTCCACTCATTAAAATGAAAGTTCCATTGACTTCCCATTCAACCCATTTTAATTCAACTCAACTTAAATGAACTCATTTTCCAACTCAAGCACTTGAACTCACATTAATAAATTCTCAACTGATCTGAATTCACTTTCCAATTCAAGTATTATTTATCCCACTTGAGTTCATTCATTAACTCAACTCTATTGAACTCACCCATGGTTGACCAAGTCAACATGGCTTAGCCGACTATGAACCATATAGTATTTAGGGTCCCACTTAGCCATTTCATTTACATGCCACCTCACTTGATGAGGTGGATCTCATGTCATGTATTTTAATTGGTTATTAGACCCAATTATCAAACCTTACCCATGTACTTCTAACTAGCTCATATATGATCCATCGGGTCCCAATTGGACTTTTGACCCAATTGACAACCTTGACGCAATTAAATAAATCTCACCCATTTATTTCAATTGAACCATATCCACAATCCGTTGGGTCTTAATTGGGCAATTGACCCAACACCGTACCCATCTAAGGTCTATCTCATTAATTTGCAAATTAAATGGACAATTTCCATATATATCCATAGCTTGAAAATCCGGGGTGTTACAATACAACCCTCTTTTTAAAATTTTCATCTTGAAAATTGAGCAAAGTAGGGTTTCAAACAATTTTCATAAATAGCTCGGGGTGAGCTGTTCTCATTTCCGATTCAACTTCTCTTTAATCTCCTTTTAATTTATAAATCTTGTCATGTACCACTTTATTACATCAACATCACTCATATCAACCTACGAGTTTCATTCTCGCTGAATTTACTCTGACTCATGTTATCTCTTTTTCTCGTGAACCCATTTGTGATCTCACGTAGATCAATGTACTCTGTTTCACTTTACTTGCCACCAAAATATTTTCCATACATACTCGATCAATACGTTCATTCTTCTACACTCTGTATGAGGTTAGTGATGACCTTGTCCCTCATTGAAATTTGTTAGTGAGGTAGCCTGCCAATGCGAGCCTATGCTCAAGGCTTTCACTGATTCCGTACGAGAGGCTCATTCTGGTGCGAAACATACTTGGTAATAGTTTCAACTCTTGAAACTTGTTACCCAGAACGACCTGTCGCGATGGGTCGGTCCTGGTACTCTCAATCGGTCTTTGATTGCCGATATGTCTGTTTTTTCGAGAGTCCAGAACACAAATCTTCATCGAGAAGTCGTTGACCATGAAAGGTCGTTTCAACCTTTCACCGAGGGGTCGGTGCATACGAGACTCTCGATCAGAGGCAAGCCGAAATTGACAGTTTAATGTTCCAGAACCTAATGTTATTCGGGCCAACTAGTCTTTGACCACGATGGGTTGATCCTGATTGCACCAAGGGCTCTGGGAGATAGACTGGTCGTGCTGACAGTGAAACCAAATACTAATTTCCAAGTTGGGTTCCAATTCACTATCAAGCATCCTCTCTAGGCTTCATATGATTTTAACCATTTGTTTTTCTAAGCCTAGTGATACTGAGGTGTGGGTACCGTCTAAAGTCATCTATGGTCATATTACCTGTTTTGTGATTGCCATAAAGATGAGCTTTAAACCGGTGGAGCATGATCTTTACTCTTGATCATCTTGGGTCTTCAAGCTTCCGACAAGTGTTTTTTTCCGAGTCATGGAATTGACAAACATAGGGTCTTGGCCAAGTCGAGGCAATAACAATCTTCCCCTTTATCAATTTCATGACAAAACCTAGAAGCTAACTCAATTACAAGCCCACCCTTATTACATTACATCTGAATACATAATATTACATCAATTAGATATTCAAATGGTACAACAAGACTATGTTCTTCACATATTCTTGTTTAGCTTGCTTCAAATCATGATTTCCTGTTTAAGCACATAAGCAAGCAACACTAGAGAAATCATTAGAGGTTAGTACAAAACATAGATCAACAACACTACCTAGTGTTGAGAAGATTTTATTCCCCAATCCTCTTGAGTTTGATCTCCCAAACTCCAAGCATAGACATTTTCCCCATGTTTATTTGCTTTATCATATTCCTCCCCTTTATGGCTCTCTCTTTCTAGAGGCCCAAGCACTTCGGCTTTATCATGCACTCTCCTATGTTGCTTACAGCTTCTACTAATTTCTCTCCCATTTTTCCATACAATTGACAAAGATTTAGTAGATATCAACAACATTTCCTCCATGCTTTTTGCACTTAGTGATTAACTAAATTTTGTTGCAACTCATGGTTCTTCCCCACAATTTAATACATTTCCTTGTGCAACAAGGTTTATTTTGTCTCCTGCTCAAGCTAAAATCTAGTTTAGCTAATTTCTTTCATGGGACAAGCTCATTTACTTAGTTTCCCTAGAGTCGTTTCCCTCTTCTCCAAGCTATCTTTTGTAGCTTCTTTGACTCATTTCCCCCAAGGAGTAAGCTATATTTTCCAGCTTCACCAGATTATCTCCCCAAAAAACTTAGTTGTCTCTAAGTTTATTTTTCAATCAAGCTTTCTTTCAGGCTTGCATCCTTCTTCCTACACTGTCATGATCAGTGACCGGTGCTAAACAACACATATTTTGTGCTCTCCCATTCTCCAAGGATGTGTGCCACCTTAGCTCAATCTTTATCTTCCTAACATGCCAATACGAAACCAAATCATTCAATTCTGCATGGTAGTCTTATTTAACAAAACCATGTTAACCTTAGATTTTGAGATAGAAGGCATACAAAACATAGTAATACACACATCACACAAAAACAAACCATATCATTTCATTAAAACAAAATTGCATTTAGTACATATGATTTAGGTGGGGACATCATTGATGCGTAGTCAAAATATCAAAAGTATAATTTTTCCAAAAACAAGGAGCATGAAAACCTATCATAAGCAGAGCCATCTTGAGAAAGTGTTGGAGGAGGAGGAGACGGGTGTCTAGAATGCTGTCAGAGTGGGAGACAACAGAAGCTAGATCCCGGACAGTCAACACAAGACTATCTAGATTTCTTTCAAGGGAGTTTATTCTTTTTTCAAGTCTGAAGACTCTCCTACCCAGATTTACATCCTCTTGAGGGGGATACTGAAATTCTTCTTCCTCCCCAGAATTGTGATTTTCCTCCTCACTGGTGTCGTCAGGCATACTCACATGGTCTTTATTACCAGTTCGACGACCATTCCCTTCTTTAGTATCTTCTCTCCTTTCTTCGCGTCGCTCTTCAACAATAGACTCCTCGTTCTATAGAGGACTTTGGACGTGTCTGAGCTAACATTTTTCTACGCATGGATTTTCCTAGAGGGGATCCTCAACCAGTAGTTCGAAACTGGATGAGATGAAGATTGAGCCTAACCTGATTTAGGAGAATCACAGAAACAATGATTTTTTGGTTTCTGAGGACTAGAGGAACGAAAACCATATGTTTTCTGACACGGAAATCACTCCGAGATGTCCTATCGACTGGTCTAGGGCACGAGAGGAGAAGGAGGGACCGCCATGCCTTCGAGGGAGAGGGGACGACAGTTTAGAATTAATTGTCATTTTTGCAGAAAGGGTCTCCTTTTAATTCAAATTTTCTGTCTCACCGACATGTCTCGGTTCCATTGACAGGTCGATGTTTTCGACAATTCCCCTTTTTCAACAGTGCTCGATTTGGCATAGTACTGACATGTCTGTCATATCGACATGTCTATTTACCGACATGCCTTTTACACCGAGAGGTTCAGATTGCAGAGGCAATTATCCTTGATTTGTGCAATTTGATGAAATCATATTCTAAGCATGGTATTCATAGATTCATTCAAATGCATAGATATTGCAAGCATAATTCATCAAATCATTCAACATGCACACAATCATTCCAAGGAACATACAATTCAAAATACTTTAAATGGAATGTATGGCTTTCGAAATAGAATATGTACTATAGCCAGGAAAAGTACATTCTAGACTTTTAGTTAGCCAATTTCTCTCCTCATGTCACAACACTTTTCTGCTATATGAACTCACATGGTCTCTTGTGAGTCCATTTATAGTTGTCTAAGATATGTAAGTGAATCTTAAACCAAAACAATACATGATTAGTGGTCTATCTCCTAGGTACGAAGATTATGGCATTTGGTGTTGCATACACACTCCAACGATCGTACCTTTGATGACCAAACTTTGGATTCATCAAATCTTTTAGGACATGATTAATCTGTCTTAACAAAGAGTCTTGCCTTGTATCCACCTTCCTTAGGTTTCTTTTAAGGTTAGGTGTTGGTGGATGTCATTTAAGAATAAGCTTTACTTGATTGTGCCTTTCTGCTTTCCTTTCCAAGTATCTCTTCAGATGATAGCAATTTCTTTTAAAATGCCCATCCTTGTGACAAAAATTGCACTTACATGTCAAAGGGTGAAAGAAACTTGTGTTTCTAAACACCCCATGGTTTATAGGTTCTTTGTTGAATGAGGTACCAAGACCAGACCTATCACCATGTTGTTTACCTGAACCTAGGAGTTTTTTAAGTCTTTCATCTCCTTGGGTAAACCTATCTTAGAATTTTTTTTGTGAAGTTTTAATTCTATAACTTCCCAAGATAGTTTTTTAACATCTTATTCAAGAAGTTTGTTGTCATGCCACAAATTTTTGACATCATTGCAATGTATACTTCTTCTTAAAGAATTTTATTACTCTCTTTTAGTTTTGTGTTTTCATTGTCAGAGAGTTCCAGCTTGGAGGTAAGGAGAAATTTTCCAGTTTTTAAATCTTCCACTTGATTAGAGAGGTTCATATTTTTATTTGTAACCTTGTTTAGTTTCTTGGCCAACCTCTCACTTTCAAGGAATGTTTGAAGATTTTCACCATCTTCACTGTTATCTTCCTCCATCAAAATTTTGGGGTCTTCTTGATCACCAATGATCAAGGGTATGAGACTTTTTTATACAACAACTTTTTGTTGGGTCTCATTATCTGAATCGCTCTCTAATTCAGAAGTTTCCACATGGGTTACACCCACATTCATTCATGAAGTGTCCTCTCCCCCACAATTGAAATAGTTATGCTCTTTGGTGACTTCTCTCTCCTTCCCTTTTCCTCTGTTTTCTTCATGCCTTCTTGGGTATTTTTTAGTTGTTTCACCCTTACCCATTATTCTCAAGTTGTTCCTTTTTACAATTTTTTTGTAAAACTTCTTGGCAAACATTGCCATTTCAGCACTTGAGAATTCATCTTCTGATGAATTTTTTTTTAATCTTTTTTTGTTTTAGAGAAGATTTTAAAGCAAGGGATTTATCCTTTGGTTGTTCAAAACGTAACTCATAGGTTTGTAATGACCCAACCAAATCATCAATATTCATTAAGGACACATCTCTATTGTCCTCCATGGCCACAACCTTGGGTTTGAATCTTTCAACAAGATTCTGGACAATTTTGGTACATACCTTGTCCTCGGGTATCCCTTCCCCTAGAGCGTACATTTGATTGACAATGTCGCTTACCTTGGAGTTAAAATCCAAGAAGACTTCATCCTCCCTCATTTTAAGAGTATCAAACTGATTCTGGAGGATCTGACATTTGGACCTCTTGACTATTGAGGTGCCCTCATGGGTTCTCTCAAGAACTTCCCATGCTTCCTTTGCAGCTTTACTGGTCATGATCCTTCTGTACTCACTATAAGAGACTGCACAGTTAATGGCATTCATAGCTTTGCCATCAACTGTCTGAACAACTTTCTCAACAAGGGACCAAGTACTATAAGGTTTGGGCATTATCACCACGGTTGATGTGGTTCCTACCATTTTTTCGTCCATGGGTTCCTGCCATCCAGTTTTTACAATATCCCACATCGACGAATCTATGGAAACAAAGAAGCTTCTCATTTTAGCCTTCCATGAGGCATAGTTTGTTCCATCGAGATAAAGAGATTTGGATGTTGCATGAATTTCTCTCATTGTGTTCTATCTGGATCTACTCGGATGGTTAAATCCTTGTAATGAGCACTAGACCCTGATACCAACTGAAAGTTTCCTTGGGTGCTAGAACAATACGATTGACCCTACGGGACGGGACCGGACCGGAGGAGAGGGGGGGGGGGGGGGGGGGGGTGAATAGGTCAATCTAAGATTGTTGGTCCTTTTTAAATTTACTCGATTAATTAGTTTAAGAGCGGCAGATATATCAATCAAGTGAGTGTGTGTTAGCAAATGTGATTAAACAATCAACACAAGAAAATAGCTCTAACACCACAAACAACAGGACACAAGATATAAAGTGGTTTAGTTCACCAACCTACATCCACTGTTAGGACTCGCTCAACCTTGATCTATCCCCAAGTTCACTATGGGGAGACTTAGACCCTCACAATTAGAGTAGGAATTCCACGTCACTCAATCGGCTGGAAATTTCACACACCACTGTAGAATAGGAATTCCACCTATCCAATTGGCTGGGAATTCCACCCACCACTGTGCCAGAGACGACGCTCTAAAAATTTTTATAGTGGTTCCAGAGCAAATCTCCCTTAATCCACTTTCAGGTCAAACCTTTTAAAAACAAATTAAGACCCAGAAGCACTTGCTTTTGAAGCTCTTTCTCGTTGATGTGTGCTTCTTGAAGATCCCACCCATTGAGTGCCGACGCTTCTCTTTGTAGACGTCGTAGAGCAATCACAATCTCTGGGTGACAAGGAAACTGGTTTCAGGTTTCCTAGTTTATATTTCTTCGCTTTTTCTCAGTTGATTGAGTTTATGATTTTTCTGCTCTCTTTCTCATTTCTAAACACAATCAATAGATTGGTTGTTTATGATTTTACTCCTCTTTCTCACTTCCAAACACAATCAATAGATTCATTGTTTATGATTATTAGTACAAGAGTGTTGATCATTCCTTAGAGTATTTAACTCTTTTCAGTTCTCAAGGAAGATAGTGAAACGATCACCAATCACTCATATTTATAGAGGAGTCTTAACGGTCTTTCTCACTATCTAGTATCGACAGGTCGGTGTTCATATTTATTACCGTTCAACCACCCTACCGTTGCACATTAAATGCACTCCCAACGGCTTTATTACTTCCCGATCGACAGGTCGGTGTCGCCGATGGGTCGACAGTTATGGCACCGAGAGGTCGGTCCATACAAGTATCTCGATCTGGGAAATACCATGCTTGCAGAGTTTCAAGTCAAGAAACCAGTAATACCTAGAACGACCTGTCACCTTTTACCGAGAGGTCGGTCCTATTACTCTCGATCGGTATTAAACTATCGATATATCTATTTTCCTCGATAACCGATTTAAGTTCACCGTCCAGAACTCTTAAATCCTTTACCGATGAGTCGCCGACCTCTAGCGGTCATTTAAGTTCATCACGGAGGGGTCGGTGCATGCTAGACTCTCGATCAGAGGCTTCCTCAGAATGACAGTTCTTTGATCCAGAACCTTTGTCAAACTAGCCGACCAGTCCTTGACCACGCTGGGTCACTCCAGTCTCCACCAAGGGGTCGGTGATTATGACTGGTCGAGCTGACAGTGAAACCAATTACATATTTCCAAGTTGGTTTCCAATTCACTGTCCAGTTTCCTCTCTAGGCTTCTTTATGGTTTTACCATTTGTTTAACTAACCCTAGGAATGGTCCTCTCTAAGGTGTGGGCACCACCTAAAGTCATCTGTTGCCAAATACCTGTTTTTGTGATTGCCATGATGATGAGCTTTGAACTTAGTGGAGCACGATCTTCATTCTTGATCATCTTGGGTCTTCAAGCTTCTTTACAAGTGCTTCGTCCCAAGTCATGGAATTGACAAACAGGGACTCGGCACAGCTGGAGCACTAACAAATTATATGCCAAATATTTTAGTAATATATATTGGTCTTCGTTCTTGATCTAATGGATTTAAATACAATGTTTTGAACATTCCATGTTTTTACTACGGTTGTAATTTGTAAAATTGTATATATTTTTGCCAGTTTAGGTTGTTTTGCAAATCTGTTTAATTTTGGAATGCTCCAGATGTTAGGATCAAGGCCCAACCACTACGCCAAAAGCTATAGCTGATAGTGAGGGCGCAACTTTATTTCCTTAAACTACGTAGCAGCCAACTTGACCTTCTATCTACGATACACGCGACAAGATGCTGGACTTGGGCTACTCGGCCTCTGCCCAACAATCCACCCCAGCACCTATCTGAGAGCAGCATGCCATCCAGAGGAGTCGAACCCATGACTTGCTTTGATAGCAATTGTTAGGATCAAGAGCTTAGCACTACGCCAAAAACTATAGCTGATATTGAGGGTGCAACTTCATTTCCTTAAACTGCATAGCAGCCAGCGCCACGTTTCGACTGCGATACACGTGGCAGGATGCTGAACTTGGCCACCTGGCCTCCGCCCAACACTAGATATGTTGGCTATTTAACTCATTTCTCTTGCAGGTCTCTTGGGAATATTTTGTTGACTGGTTCTATTCCATCCACCATTTGGAAGAATGTGATCCTCATTGTCAATCAAAGCCTTATAATGTAAGACATGAAAATGAGTCGCCATCTCTTTATGCAAATCTTAAATTTGTTTTGTAAAACGCCTTGAGTTTGTCCTTAAAATCTTAGCAGAGGAACTAGTGCTTCTTCCATTCAACATTCAACATTCAATAGGAGAATCTGCATATCATTTGTTATTGGTGGAAGACACAACTACTATCAATCAGTTAGTAAACTTTTTCCTGTTGTAATTAAATTTTGTTTGCACAATTAAAATATTTAAAAACTAACAAATGATTGGTTATCTAATCTATTTTGCTCTTAGGTCATTCTCAGTTACAGTTATTTATATTGAAAATGCAGAATACTCTAATTCAAGAAGCGAAAGAGATGTCATTGTGCTCTACACCAATCGAAGTTGTGTCAAAGCTCTTCCTCAATTCAATTTTTACACTATTACTTTGGAACCGATGTATTGTTGTGTCTTCTCAACCATATTTTAATTCTAAATATTTTGACTCATTTTGTAGCTTATTACTCATAATCATAAGATGATAGTCTTTGTGAACGGATATATTGTTGTTGTTTAGAAAAAAAAAAAAAACTTTGCCAAGCAATTTAGGATGGGTTGATGTGTGTTGATATTTGAAATTTGTAAATCTCACAAGCGCACGAACCATGTATAGTATAGCGATTGAGTGCGAGGTCGAGCTCAAAGAAAAATCTCAAAATATATGAATTAAAATTAAATTTGTGTTCCTTTGAAAAAAGTCATTTTCAAAAAATAGAACCTTTATATGAGTCATGTACCTATCTTGGAAAATCAACAAATAAGATCTGTGAATTAATTGTCCTGAATTAAAGTGGTGAATTAAATGATAATCTTAATCATAATCAAAATTACAAGTTATAAGATTAAAATACCACATCTCCAATCCTTAATTGAATGAATTTTGAGAGAGTGTGTAAATACAAAGAATTAAAAGAATAAAAGAATAACATGAATTAAAGAATTTAAAAAGAATAAAACATACAAGATTTAGGTTAGAACAAAAATTATACAACAAACATAGAATCTAACATGATTAAAAGACAAAAAATTAAATTACAAGAACATAAATGACTGAAAATAAAAGTGTAGTAACGTAAAGGTTGGTTGTTTGGAATAGACCGATCATCATCCAACATGTGTAAACAAATACAAAACCTAGATCTGAAATTCACGTAAAGATCTGAAATGCAATTCATACTCACTAATAAAGACAAGATCCACAACCTTTAATTTAATTAATGAAACCTTAGTAATCAAGATTCAACATTTACAATAAAGATCCTAACTATTGCATTTGCTCATGTTTAATTAAAGAAACAAAAGTTGCAAACTGAAAATTAAAAGCAAAATAATCACAAAAGAATTCTAGAACTTAGATGTTTCACGATTCTAAATGGATGCTTTGTATTTATTTCATGGAAGAATTCAGTACAGACACTTATAAATTAAATACAAAAAAGACAACATAAAAATAAAATTTACAACTGTCACTTTGTAAATTCGAATGGTGCTCCTGTCTTCTTGTCTTTTGCTACAGCCTTGCTCCTCTCAAGCTCCAGGTCAAATTCGAATTCTATGGTGTGCTTTGTGATCTATTTATAGGCTCAAGGTTGGAACGAACGACTGAGATTAAATCTAGGTTTCAGTAATGGATTGATGGCTTGGATTAGATCTCATGAAATTTGGATGGATGGGATTTAAAATTGAAAACTAGGGCTTACAATAGGGTATACACGAAATTTGGGTGGCTTGGCTTGGTGGCTAAGCAATGATGGAGAAAAAATTAGGACTTAGGATTAGTTTGGAAAGTGGAGTGCAAATCCCTTTTTTCTACACATGTACCATCTTGTAGATCCATTTTGACCTATTAAACATCGGAATCATGAAATTATGTGAACTACAAAGTTGTAACCCTTGAAGTCTTCTTTCCAACGCAACAATAATGAATGCCATAGGATATCGGAGAGGAAAGTTATGGTCAAAATATCAAAGTTGTGTCAAAACTTGTCTTCCAAATCCATTTTTTTTCTCCATTTCTTCCTCCACAAGGCTTCACACGAAATTGACAAGTGTCTCATTGCCTTGGGCGAATTTGGATTGCTTGGAAGAGGGGTGATGAGGTGTAGGTGATGTGGCATGAACCTAGATGGAATTTTGGGTCAAGTGAATGGAGATATTTTAGTTGTTTGGGTTCCAAGTTGTTCTATATCTAAGGGTTTTATGAATGAATGGCTATGATTGAATGAGACCTAGATCTAATGGCTATATAAATGGTAGGTTTCCTAATGGAGGGCTGATATTCAAAGGTTGATCAAGATGGATGATAAAATGCATGGCTTAAATCTAAGATGATGAATGTATGCATTGGATAAGTAAGGTGGCTCCAGGGTTTTCCTAGGTTTATGAATGATATGAATGGATGTGATGAAATGTCCTAAAATCTAATGATTTAGATGGTTGATGGATGATCTAATTGAATTGATGCATAGGTGATATATGAATGCATGTGATCCTAAGGTAAATCTAGATGATGGATGGGTTAGATGGTCTAGATCTAATGTTAATGCATGTATGGTTTGGATCTGATAGGTGGATCTAGGGTTTTGTCTAATTTTGGTATGAGATGAAGGGTTAGGTTTTAAAATGAAGATTGGATGGTGTGGATGACATGGAAATGGACAAAGCTTGGGCGTGTGAATCGGTTGTGGACTTGGGTTTTGGACCTATAGATGAGCACATGGGCCTCCAATGGACTTTGGACTTGAGCTTGAGGACTTGGGCCATTGTTGGACTTTAGAGTGCACATTAGGCTGGTCCATCTTGTAATATGCGAATGGATTGCCTGTGACCTAGCCCAATGTTGGCCTGTGAAGCTTATCTTGGTCCAATTGAAGTGGATCTCTGGCCCATTTGATCTTGATTTTCAGTCTCTTGGCACTTGAATTGCATGCTCTCTCCCGGAATTAAATAATTAACTCCACCACTTTAAAATATAAAATATTGATTAAGTCCAGACTCTCATAACTGGATCTAGACTAACCAATTTACATGAAAAACCTAAAAGTGTCCGAATTAATTACTAAAATTCCAAATCTTCTATTTTAGGCTCAAAACTAGCAATTATCCACTGACTTAGCTTGATTTCTTGTATTCTCCATTTTTAATCTACAAAACTAAGAGATTATATTAAATGCACCAATATACACATAATTAAAAGCTAATTGGTCCAATAATCAGGGGTAAAAATATATGATTTCAATGCTCAACAATGTGTTTTTGGATTAATCATGCTAATGTGAAAAGTTTTTTTTTAAGACCAAGGTATCCAAGTGTGCCACCTAAATTTTATTGTAAAAAGTATATAAAGCTTGTTTGACAGAATCTGCAAGCTAAACCACTTATGCAGCTGTTTTTGGATAAAGTCCATTCCTCCAAGACCCAAGTGGATGTTATGCGTTGCATATCTTTTATAGTTTTAAAAATATTATCACCTTGAAAAATAAGGAAAATTTAAAAATATTATATTCCTCTGAGTTACAGAGGTGTGATATGGAAAGATTTCATTGATGATGATAAACTATGTGGTTAAATATAATATATTAGGATAAAATTGGACTAAAAACGGTTTAGACTGCGGGTCCAAGTCGAGTCGGGTTGCAGGTCCAAGTCAGGTCTTGTCGGGTTCAAAAAAAAATTATATGGGTTGGTTGGATTTAGTAAAACCTAGCCCAACCCGCCCGAGTTTCAGCCCTAGATTTTTATGTAGGTTCTTTGGGCCTGACTCGGGTTTTAGGTTTCTTTTTGTGCATCATTGTTGATGCCTTTCTTGCTTGTATTTGTTTGGGGAGTTCTCCTTTTCTTGTGAATGAATTACTAACCCATCATTCAAAAAAAAAAATTAATCTTGTCATTACTGGGGAATGACCCTTCTTTTCAGTTTATCAATAGAATCGAGAGGGACACTAAAAACTTTCAAAAATAATTTTATAAAAATAACTAGTAAAGAAAATTTTCATAATCTTTTGTCTTAATTTTAAGATTTATCTTTGATCAACTCTAATAGTTTATATAAATAAAAATGAATAATGTGAATCATCATGATTATTTATTGAAATTTCCTCTATTTGGAATAGACCAAGTAAAATATGACTTGACTTGATTATCTAACTCAACCCAACCCGACTTAGTTTGAAATGCTTTGACATGTTTAATAAATGGATAGGCTTGACCTAAACCCATTTATAAATGAGTTAACTCAACTGAAGTAACCATTGATATGTCTTTGTGCATAACATCTAACCGCATATAGCTTACACATATTTACAAAAATAGCCTTGATTAAGTCTCATTAAAAACATTTGTTTAGTCAAGTAAATGTGTAATCCAACTTGAACTTGACCCAACCCAAATCAGAAATAGGTCCAAATTGACTTAACCCATTTAAATAAGTTTCGAATTAGACCCAAACCATTTGACCTGACCCAACCTGACTCATTATCAAGTTTAATTTGGACTCAGCTTTTCGACTTCGATTATCTACTTGACCCTATTATAATGTTTGTCACTCCTGAGTAACTCAGTTGGTCTAAACTTCTATGATTAGACTAGACGTCTTGGGTTCTACTCCTCTTGGGCTTACTTTCTACCGAGGCTTGCAAGTGGTTTTGTGTATTCATGGAATTAGTCTCAACTCCAATATGAGGTGGTAATACCCATGTTAAAAAAAAAGTTTGACACTCCACTATCCTTATGTTTCTGTTTATCCTTTTCCTCTATATTCTTAGTTGTATATTCTCTTTCTTATGTGTTTGATTTTTAACCTATTGACTCTACGTATTGATGCCATCTCTCACCTTCTACTAATATGACAATGCCACCTCAAATGAATTTTTCATTTGAGTAAACTATTTCTAATGTGGTCATTTTTAACTCCATTCTTTTTATTTCACTTACCCAATGTAGCATGCACACTTTTGTTACCTAAACTTGTCAATTTGTTATTTTGTCCTTGTTTAGTATTTGCACTATAGAACATTATGGGTTTAATAATTGTTTCATAAAATCACCCCTTTAATCAATGTGAGACTCTGTTATCACACAAAGCTTTCCTAGTTTAATTACATTTTTCTCACATCTCTCATTGTAACGCCCCGTGTACTTCCAAGGTCTAGGTTCCGGGGGATGTCACGACGCGAATTGATTCCGAGTCTGAAGACCCGAACCTCAACTAGCCCTAGGTAGTACATGTACGAACTAATTTCAGCTTTGAAAGTGTACACATGCTAAAATCCATTAAAATTTTAAAACTTCTACATAACTACAACATCAAACATAATTAAAGTTCCACACATAACATGAAGTTGCATACAGAAAAAGGAATGAGGAGTTAAATTATTACAGTCCCAAGATAATTACTCCTATGAATAACATTTCTTCATATATCCAAAATAAACTAATCTATTCTATGCATTCTTCATGTTTAGTCTTGTTCATCCTTACTGCCACATGGCCCGGCCTCATCTTTAATCCCTTGTGTTTCATGCACATCTGAAGGGGGAAAAATAGAGCTTAGTCAACGCTACTAGTAGGAATTTTCTACCAATAGGATGCACCAAGGAGTGCCTCAAGAAATAGTGGATAGCTTACACTTGCATAGTTAGAGATACATATATCATACTCCCTCTGTCCCAAATTAGTTTTCTTATATGGATTTTGGAATTGTCCCAAAATAGTTGTCTCATTTATATAGGAGTAGTATAAAGTGTGTTGAAAACGGATGAGATCATATGGAGTGCTAGCCTTATATATAGAGTTCCTTAAAAAATACAAATCTTTCAAATGATACAACTAAGATGGGACAGACGGAGTATATAATAATAATCCCATACATGGATCATATCCATTAAAATGTTGCAATGAGTCAACATGTCATGGATACTGTTAGTGCCCTGGTTGACTGAGTCACCCTTTTGTCAATTTTGTGACTCAAGAAATAAATCATTGTTTTTGAAGAATGAAGACAATGAATCAAGACTCAAGTGGTGTGAAAGTTGAATCAAGTTCAAGTTTGGAAAAGAAAATTGAAGATTCAGCATCATCATGTATATGGCAATCATAAAGGTAAATTGGCCATAGATTACTCTAGGGTGGACTCCATACCTCTAGGAAGACCTTGACTAGACGTAGAGAACAAATTGGTAAAATCAATCAAGTCAAAGTGGACCGTTGGCATCCAACAGAACATATGAACTCAAACTTGCAAAACTGATATACTGTCAGGAAAACACATCGTGTCTGGTGTCCCATCACTAAAGGCATGATAGACCCATCGTGGTCCACGATCCATCATCTAGAATGACAAGACTTCTAGTTGGAAAATACTGTCAAACATGTTCGCTCTCAGGCCGAGACCATCGTGGTTGCCTACCCATAGTAAATGACAAGGACTACCTATCATTGTCCAAGACCTGTTGGCTGGTATTTTTCAGAGTTCTAGTTGGAAACACTATGTAAAATACAGTTGGTCTCAGGACGATTCTATCGTCAGTGGCGACCCATCAATATTGGGCTCGACAACCCATCATGGAACTCCCATCATGGGTGAGCATTTTTGTGCCATTGGAGGTGCATTTATATGCAACGGTCTTATAGGTGGGAAGCATTAATTGAGTTGCATGACCCATCGTGAACCACTACCCATCGTCAAGTTGATTCTGGGAAAAATTCTGCTATGTTACGGTCTTAGAATACCTAAACTGCCCTCATACATCCTAAGGTTACTTTGGGTGTGCTTTGTCCTAACCAAGGGTAAAATGGTTATTTTACCCATAATACCCTATCTAAACTTAATTCAAAAAATTAAATGTTCTTATCTTCTGATTTTTATGTACTAAATTCCGACAACTCAACTTAGTAAATTTGGGCTTACATTTGTGATATTTTAATCCTCTAAATTATTACACAATCATTTTTTTTTCAAAAAACTAATTTTAAAAACACTACTTTCTTGCATAGATTTTTATCAAAACCTTATTCATAAAAATCCAAATTATTTCAATTTACTGATATATCCTTTAGTTAATAAGAATTTAAGAATAAAATAACTCATTATTAGAAAATAAAGTTTTAGATTTAGTAAAGGTGCCCAAAACTAGTCTTTCTCGTTTTCTAAGTACAAATTGAGCACTGTTTTTGTAAAGATAATTTCAGGTTCTTCCCGATATCAGAACAACTCGATTAAATACTGTTCGGAAAGCTGTTTAATATTAAAATACATTAAAACTATTCAAAAATGTCCAGAAAACTATTTTGAAATGGTTACAGGTTCATTTCTGGGACTTATATGTAAAAATAGTTTATGTCTTAGAACTGTACCATTCTTACAAAAAGTATTTCGGGTACTTCCCAATGTCCAAAAATTTCAAATAGATAAGTTTTGGAAATCTCTCTCATAGTAAAAGAAATAAAAAATATTTACAAATGTCGAGAAAATCAATTTGAGATAGATACAACTCCATCTTTGGGACTGATTTGCAGAAATTGTTTTGCCATGAATCATTTTTCCAAAGTTCATCATAAGATATCATTTTCTTAAACCCTCCTTCTTACACAAACCAGTAAATAAAATAATTCTAATGGAATTCTAAAAACACACCAAAAGAAAATATCTAGATATAAAGGTATTTTAAGTAGAACTTTCCTGTAATTCTCCTTTGCATGAAAATATCTACTATTTCCATTATCTCTTCACTCCACTCCATTTTGTAAATGTAATGACCCGTTCCGAGTTATCTGATTGTTGGGGAGATTTTCGAGTTGTTTTCGGGACCTTGGTAGCTTTGAGAGGGATGCGGGTCCCATCGTGGTTTAGTGATTTAGTAATTTTATATGTTTTGTCATATAAAATGTTTTAAAAAAAAAACACACATTTTCTCGCTCGGTGTTCGGCGTTCGAGTCCTTCTCGGGTTTTTTATTTTGATTTTATTTTTTAATTTTAGATAGGTTTTGAAAATCTTGTTTTCTCACACTACTTTATTTCTTCAAAAACTAAAAAAATAAAAAATAAAAACACTAATATGAAACCCCTAAACTCTAAGTCCCTAGCTTCTAACCCACAACCCCCACCTCGCGACACTGTAGCCGTTTTCGTTATAGAGTCTGTGATTTTCTTGCCCCCTCTCTTGCTACCCTTCTCTTGTTCTCTCCTGATCTCTCTCTCTCTGCACTTCTTCTCCTTCTTATTCTCCGTCTCCCCTTCGCCGATTCGTGTAGCTGGTCGTCACACCCTGCCCCCTTCTCTTGCTCTTCCATTGTCGCTCTGCCTTCCTCACCGTTGCCAAGATCTTGCAATCAACCCCCAGCGGCGAAGCCCTCCTTCCCTTCCTCGTCGATGTCGTCGTTGCCATCCCTCAAGTCGAAAAACCCACCTCAGGCTTGCTCCCCTTTCGTTTTCCCATCTTCCCTCTCGACTTTTCCTTGTTTTTCTTCCTTGATTTCCTGCGATTTTCCCTGATTTTCCCGTTTTCCCTAGTTTTTCTATTTCTCTGGTTTTTCCCATTTTCCTGGTTCTCCCGTTTCCCTGATTTTTCTCTCTTTCCCTTTTTCGACTCAGTTGAGTGACTGAGTCCTCGGGCAACCCTGTGAGCCAACTCGGTTGTGTGCTTGGGTTCATCTAGCCCATAAACCCGATTGCAGTTGATCCAATTCTCTGGCCCAGACTCGGTCTCGGCCTAGCCAGGCCCAGAATCGGCCTCGACTCAGTCCCGGTCCACACTCGGTTCAGGCCCAGACTTTGTCTCTACCCAGTCAGGTCCAGACTTAGTTCAGGCCCAGTTTTGGACTAAATTCTTGGGCCCAATCCTAGATCTGACTCAGCCAGACTTGGTCCAGTCCTTTTTTGGAAGGCCCAGGTAATCGGCCCAGCTCGTTTTCCGGCCAGGCACATTTCGGCCCGTTCTGGGTCCAACCCAGTTTTAGGCCCGTTTCAGTCAGGCCTCGTTTTAGCCCGTTTTACATTGATTGCTTATTCATTCTTCCTTGTTTCGCCAGATTGAGCTCCCTCCAAATCGCTAGATTTGTTTACTCCAATTTTCGACTCCACACACACAGGTGAGGGGACTTATCACAGTTTTACAATGCATTGCATATATCAAATATGTATTTCCGGAGATGGAGTGATTCGAATGGGACCGTCTACTTATTAAGCCACTCGGTAAGGGTGAACCGTTGAGAATGATTATTGTGGCGAAGGGTCTGTTCGGGTGCACTCCTGTCCACTATACGTTATTGTGAGGAACTTTAATTGGATAAATTGACATTGAATATGACACTTGGAAGATGTTGATGATACATTGAGTGTTTATTTATAAAATGCAAATGCAATCATGTCGAACATAGTGATGTGTGTTTAAGTAACTTGTTATGTGCTTTTGACTCGTATGATGACTCATAATGTTGATTTCGGTTAGTTATGTTTGAACATGTTTATCCAGCTTTAACATTTGACCGAATTTATGATGAGAGTAAGATATGTATTGGATGCCGAACATGATCCTTGAGACTTAATGATAACGTGTTCTTTGTCTATCCATAACATGCGAATGAATTTATGTTGGGTGCCTACTTATGATATGTGAATGAGACCATGATGAGTATGGGATTTGTGTTTTGAGATCTTACTATATGTATATGTTGTTATACATGACCATGATATCATGCGCACGCATTGAGGTAACCCATAATTGTTGGGTGTTGAGATGGAGGAAATATTCATATGGGTATATGTTTATGATGACGTGATGAGTTTGGTTGTTGGAAGGACTTTACGCTTAGGCGGTCGAGACCCCATAGGGGATCCTGTAATAGCCCGGATTTTTAATGCAATAAATATATTGGCTATTATTTATTTTAATTGTTAAAAATTAAGATTCATATATGGAATGGATGTTAGATGGATCAAAGTTGGGGCAATGGCCCAAGTATGGTCCAATGGACCATGAATAGGATTAATTCCATCTAATTGGATCAATGATGGTCAATTGGGTGAAATGCCCAATTGGGACCCAATGGGTCAAGATGGATTGATGGTTAGGGTAAATGGGTAATGTAACGCCTGCCCCTTTTCACCGAAATATCAGAGTCTATTTTTTTTTTTTACATAAAAGTGACAAAGGGCACGGAAGTCACGACGCGAGTTAAGTTCCGAGCTTCTAAAGCCCGGCCCTTAACTGGCCAACCCTACGCGTGCGTGGAACATAAATCCACGAGTACAGTTCACATGTAGAAAGTAATCTCGTAACACATAAAAATCAATGCAGATGATAATAGACACTATCCTACCAATCTTCAGATAGCAGGGAAGAGATATCCATTAAATTACTAAAATGCCCTCATACTGTACTGTCCAAAAAAATTTATAAAACATAGCAAGACATCTAAGTTATTACATTTCCGACAAGCTAAATTATGCAAATACACATTTTCCCAAAATAAACTTAAACAAAATAATTAGTCTGCCTTCCCAAGCTCCTAAGCTTGACTCCCATCCTGTCCTTCCGTTCCGCCATCTCCTACATCGTCAGCTAGGGTAGAAGTAGGGCGTTAGAACACGCGCCCACTAGGACTCCGAGTAGGGCTAGCACATGGATTAGTAATAACAGCATGCAGATAATATTCTAGAAAAACCATGCACTTTGGGCAATGTCATGCAATGGGTGTTCTATGTCATGAATCCCACCCATCAATCTCATCCTCATTCTACAATGTCCCTTTTTCAACCATCCATAGTGTCCCAAATAAAATCCATACCATCATCGTGCTATGACCCTCTTGATGGAAAAGCCTCATCAAGATGCGGTCCACACTAAGCATCCCACCCCCCCTTGATGGAAAAACCATCATCAAGTTATACCAATACATACAACATCCCCCTTGATGGAAAACCATCATCAAGGTATCTTAATTACAAGAGTCCCCCCTTGATGGCAAAGCCTCATCAAGGTATAATAATACATATGTGAAATGTCCCCACGCTGGTTATCGGTCGCCCCGACGGAACATGAACTCCGGTTTCATTTCATCCTTCCCCTGTCATATGCCTCCCATGCCATGCATGAGATGTAGATGCCATATGCCATGTAATATATGAAATTCAATAGTAATAAAACCCATCTTAAAACAATTACAAGATTACCAACTAAATCCAAGGGAAACCATTCCACAATATTTAATCCAAAACCCATTATAAGCATTCACATAATTTCCAAAACAATTTGGAGTAAAACATCACATGATACATAATCCAAAACTTATCTTAAAGACAACCACATGATTTCCAAAATAGATTAAAGAAAACATCACCCAAATCCATGGCTTACAAAAAGGTAAGAATCCTACCGAATACCGACCAGCGTCCTTTTACCTTTTCCGTTCGATAAACCCTGTCGCCAATCGGGCACCGCCTGCGATGTCCAGTACCTTATTAAATTACCAAATCAATCCAAGTTTTAATCATTTCCAAGCCCATAAATCATAACTTAGTGGGTCTCTTCATTTTAGCCCATATTTACCATTTTTGCCACTGCCCTTCACATAAACAATTTTTCATTAATTCATGCCTACTTAAGCCCAAAATTTAATCCACAACTTAGGTCCTTAACTTAGGTCCATTATTGACTTACCAAAACATTAAAATTTGTCATGTAATTAATCTAACCATTACTCATTTAAACCCCATACTTAATCACATATATATCCATTGACCTTAAACCCAAATTGATTTACAATTTGGGGCATGGGTTCGGCCATACACCATGGTTGAACCCATGATGTTCCTTTCTCCATTTTTTCTTCTTGGGTCCATTGTTACATTTTAGATCCACCAATAATCCTTCCTTGAGGGTTTTAAATCATGCATCTAAACCACATTCTTAACCCCATTTGAATCATTACTCTTGTTCATTTAAAAACCCTAAATTCATCAACACATTATCCTTTAAACCCATCATTTGATCACCATTTCATCACCATAGGGTTCGGCCATTCACCATGGCCGAACCCATGGTTATGGTCCAATATTTCGTTATGCCATTTTAGACCATTAACTTAGCCACATTAAGTGGTTCATATAATTGGGTCATGGGTTCGGCCATACACCATGGCCGAACCCATGATGTTAATTTCCTTATTCCTCTTGAATCTTTTCCCATATTTTTGATCCCATCTTAGATCCTTAATGCCCTACCACTTCATGTATAGGATCATTAAAATCAGCCCATCTTAATCAACATTAGGCTCACATTGGTCCATCAACACTACCAACATTTCCCCATTTATTTCTCCATAATTCACAACCATCAAATCCACCATTGATCACCATAGGGTTCGGCCATACACCATGGCCGAACCCATGGTTCATGATCCATCATTTTCTATGCCTCTTGAGGCCACAAAAATTATTCCCACACTCCATAATTTTTCCTTATTTAAACCCCTTTAATTTTTCCAATATTTACCATTTACAACCCTAAAAATTCATTAGCTACCTTCATTATCTTCCATCCCTTAAAACCCTAACCAATTAAATCCAATACCAAATCACCCACCATGGGGTTCGGCTATACTAAATGGCCGAACCCTATGGCCCATGATTTTATTCCAATTACCTACTTCCATGCTCAATTTAATAAATTACACCATACATTTAACACTTTTACTTATTTCTTTTCCCTAACCCTAATTCACCCATTTAGGGTTTTCTCCATCTTCCACCCTTCCATTTGATGGATTTACATTCCATAGCATAGAATTATCTAACCACCATTAAGTTCAGAAAAAAAAAAATTCCAATTCTTAAACCCTAAAAATCCAAAATTTCTTGCTTAAAAAACTACTCACCATCCGTCGTCTCCTCCGACTTCCGTCTCTCCCGTCGGTCTCCGTAGCCTCCTCTCTCCTTCCTCTTGATCTTTGATAGGTCAAGATTCTTGATCAATGGTGGCAATCCCAACCCTAGGATCGGCCATGTTAGGGTTTGTGTGAGAGAGGGAGAGGGAAAATAACCATGAGAGGGAAGATGTTAACCCTCACCTTAGAGTGATTTCCCTCCAATTTCTACTTCTTTCTTCTCTCCTTCTCTTCTCTTTTCCTTGGCTCTCTTTCTCTCCTTCACTTGGATGTAGGGGACGACCATGGAGAATGAAAAATGGAGAGTGCACAAATGAAGAGAGGATAAGAAATGAGAAAAGAATCAAGGCTTGTCCCCATTTTTCTTTACATTAATGATCTCACCCACCCTAAGATATTTTTTAGATATTTAATTTGCTTTATGGCGGTGGTTATCTAAACCACCAAGCCCCAACGTATTTTATTTTGGGTTTGGGATGAGGTGATTTGGTTTTCACCCTTTGACCCCACTTTGACCACCTCATTTGTATAATTTTTTAATCATTTTATATTTAGATATTTTGGCTACTTTAATTCCCATTTATTTATTTAAATCACCTTAGGTTAATTCATTGTACTTAACCTAACTCCATTATTCCACCCATGGTTGACCAAATCAACCATGGTGGTTGGCCACACCAAACCTTGGCCCACACACCACCTCACTTGATGAGGTGGAGGTGGGTCCCACTTGGCCACATCACCTTGGTTAAATTTTAACTTAACTTAGGTGATTTAAATTCCATTGAATTCATTCTAAATGGATCACCATTTGGGCCCATGGCCCAATTACATTTCCATCTTACTCGTTTACCTTAGAGCTTAACCATCTTGACCCATTGGGTCTCAAATGGGTATTTGACTCAATTTGTCCACCCATGGCCCAATTGGCCATAATTGACCACTTAAATAACGTTAAAATGTAATCCATGGTCTATTGGGCCATATTTGGGCCTTTGTCCAAATTTTGGCCCATTTACCATTTATTCCCCCAATTTCCAATTTTCATCATTAAAATAAATAATATTCACATATTTATTGATTTAAAAATTTCGGGCCATTACAGGTAAGGAATGGATTTAGATTTATAGTTGGAATGGATGTTAGATGGATCAAAGTTAGGGCAATGGCCCAAGTATGGTCCAATAACCATGGACATGATTAATTCTATTTAATTGGGTCAAAGTGGTCAATTGGGTCAAATGCCCAATTGGGACCCAATGGGTCAAGATGGATTGATGATTAGGGTAAATGGGTAAGGAGTGGATTTAATCAGGTCATGGACCCAATTAAGATCAAAGGCATGGGGTCCACCTCATCAAGTGAGGTGGCAAAGGTATGAGGTAATATCCAAGTGGCATAACCAAGTCGGGTCCAACTCCACCTCATCAAGTGAGGTGGCGTGCAGACCAAGGCACATGTGGGACCGACCACCACTTGGTCGACCATGGGTGAGTTCATGGGTTAATTAAGGAGGATCAAGTGAATTGAGTTGAATTATTTAATTAAAATCACCTAAGTTAATTTTGAATAAATCCAAGTGGCATAGCCAAGTGGGACCCAACTCCACCTCATCAAG
This sequence comes from Chimonanthus praecox, assembly GCA_022113865.1. NCBI lineage: Eukaryota > Viridiplantae > Streptophyta > Magnoliopsida > Laurales > Calycanthaceae > Chimonanthus > Chimonanthus praecox. Next base: position 26,779,333 of record CM039096.1, on the reverse strand, counting down.
TGAGGTGGCGTGTGGACTATGATAAAGTGGGGCCGACCACCATGGTTGACTTGGTCAACCATGGGTGAGTCAAAGGTGAATTAAAGAGGATTAAGTGTAGTAAGTGGAATTAAATTATTTAATTAAATCACCTAAGTTAAATGGAAATAAAATCAATGCTTGAGTTAGGAGTTGAGTTCCATTTAAATGGAGTGAGTCAAATGGGTGAGTCACATGAAAGAGATGTGGGCGGTTTCCATCTCATGGAAACCACCAAGCCCAAAACCGTTGGTTGGGGGGTGGTATGTGCCATGTGGAGGCATGCAAGCTCATGGATTGGTCAAAGGAGAGGTGGTGGTTCCATCCCATGCAAACCACCAAACCACCAAGAGGAAACCACTCCACCAAAACCGTTGGAAGGGTGGTATGTGCCATGTGGAGGCATGCAAGACCATGGTTGGTCAAAGAAGAGGTGGTGGTTCCATCCCATGCAAACCACCAAACCACCAAGAGGAAACCACTCCACCAAAACCGTTGGAAGGGTGGTTTGTGCCATGTGGAGGCATGCAAGACCATGGTTGGTCAAAGAAGAGGTGGTGGTTCCATCCCATGCAAACCACAAACCACCAAGAGGAAACCACCAAGCCCAAAACCGTTGAAAGGGTGGTATGTGCCATGTGGAGGCATGCAAGACCATGGTTGGTCAAAGAAGAGGTGGTGGTTCCATCCCATGCAAACCACCAAACCACCAAGAGGAAACCACAAGCCAAAACAGTTGAATGGGAGCGGTATGTGCCATGTGGAGGGCATGCACTCCCTTATTTGGTCAATGGACTCATGGGGAAGAATCCACATTGATGAGGGTGGAGTTTTGACCAAGAAATCCAAGACAAGATGGAAAATGGCTAGGCTTCCCATCTCATCTCATCTCACTCTCCCTCTCTCTCTCAAGGCCGACCTCTCTCATTGAGCAAGACAAGGAACACTTAGAAGTTTTCTATCTTCACTCCTCTCCCTCTCACAAGAACCCTAAGGCCGACCCTCTCACAAGACAAAAGGAAAAAAAAGACTAAGGGGTTTTACATTCTCTCCTCCTTTCCCTCTCTCAAACCTTCACCAAGGCCGGACCATCTCTTTGGGTTTTTCATCTTGAACCCTCTCCCTCTCAAGCACACTCTTGGCTGAAGATCAAGGAGGATGAAAGAAAAAAGACTAAGGACAGAAAAGAGCAGAGGAGCAAGTTGGAACGGAAGAAAACGGAGGAGTCGCGGAATCGGTACGTATGGTTTAGTATGGTTTATAAATTAAAAGAGAGTTAAAGGAAACCATGGAATTCCATTTTTGGATTGGAGAGTGGGCCAAAATATTATGGGCCATGGATTTATAATCCATCCAAGGAATAAGATGGAAAAATGGTCAAAACCCTAAACGGGTGAGATAGATGTTATGAATGAAGATTAAAGACAATATGTATGGATGCATGGCTTAAGCATGAAAAATGGTCAAGGATCATGGTTCGGCCCTTGCGTAGCCGAACCCTAATTATTATGTATATATGGCTAGGGACCTCATGCTTGTCCAAGATAAGGAATATGATCAAAGATCATGGGTTGGCCTTGCATGGCCAAACCCTAGATTGTTATGCATGGACCATTGAGGACTAAAAAGGGATTGGATGAGGTTCGGCCATGGTGTATGGCCGAACCCCATCAAGTGATCTAACCATTGGTATTTGCTGGATAAGAGAAAATAATGAACCATAGGGTTCGGCCATGTTGTATGGCCGAACCCCATGGAAGGATGTTGGCAATTGTTAATGGGTTTTTAAGGATGAAAATCATGGAAGAGTATTAATGATGTTAAATGGTCTCAAATGTTGTAAATGGTGAAGAACCATGGACCATGGGTTCGGCCATGTTGTATGGCCGAACCCCATGGAGAGAATTTGATGGACTTAGATATATGTGGACCATGAATCATTTTGATGGACCATTTGTGGATCCATGTTTGTAATGTTTAGTTATGGATCTATGTTTATGGATCATTTATGGACCTAAGTATGAGTAAATAAATTTGGTGATTACCTATGGAAGGAAATAATGGCTAAATGGTAAAAATGAAGGACCATGGGTTCAGCCATGTTGTATGGCCGAACCCCTTGGAGAATGTTTTGTGGACTTAGGGTTTTACAAATGTTAAATGATTAACTTACGTGTGTTTGGATTAATAAATCAAAAAGATGGCATGATCTTGGACCCACATGATTAAAATGATAAGGGATTAAAAAGGGGACCAAAACCAAAAGGGTGACGTTCGGCAATGTTGTATGCCCAAACCCCACTCATAGGTGATTGTGGACTTAAACATATTTCAGACCTAAGATATGGCCAAACGCCACTAGTGGACAATGGACAGTGGATGGTGGACAGTGGACGGTGGACGATGGACAGTGGACGGTGGACAATGGACAGTGAACAGTGGACAGTGGACGGTGGACGGTGGACAGTGGACAGTGGACGGTGGACGGTGGACAGTGGACAGTGGGTAGTCGGCAGCGGGTAACCGGCTGATTTTAAAAATGAAATACTTATGTGATTTCTCAATTGGTTAAATTAAATTGGAAGGATGAAGGGAATGGGTTAAACCAATTAATTTGATTATTTTATGGAATTTATTTAAGGTAAAAAGATTCCACAACCGGGGGGTGCGATCGGCGAGCGGTTTTTGGAAGAAAACGCAAGGCAACGATAATTGGTCTTTGGTAGGATTCCTACCTCATTGAAAACCATGGAATATGTGTATATGATGTTTTTACTTGAATTATTTTGGTATCAAATGATGTGTCTTAATGGTGGGATTTTAATGCTATGATGTTATTATTACATAGCATGTTGCACTTGCATCTCATGCATGGCATGGGAGGGATCAAATGTAACCGGAGTCCACGCTCCGTCGGGGTGACCGGTAGACAAACGTGGGGATACCTTGATGTGCATTATCCATCAAGAGGGGTACTATGATGGGAGATGTAACCGGAGTCCACACTCCGTCGGGGCGACCGATAAACAAACGTGGGGATACCTTGATGTGCATTATCCATCAAGAGGGATACTATGTTTGAGATGTGACCGGAGTCCACGCTCCATCAGGGCGACCTATAAACAAACATGGGGATGCCTTGATGTGGATTATCCATCAAAAGGAATACTATGTGATTGTGATACCTTGATGAGGATTTTCCATCAAGAGGGATACTATATGATTGTGATACCTTGATGAGGATTTTCCATCAAGAGGGATACTATATGATTGTGATACCTTGATGAGGGTTTTCCATCAAGAGGGATACTATATGATTGTGATACCTTGATGAGGATTTTCCATCAAGAGAGATACTATGTGATTGTGATACCTTGATGAGGATTTTCCATCAAGAGGGATACTATATGATTGTGATACCTTGATGGGGGTTTTCCATCAAGTGGGATACTATGTGAATGTGATACCTTGATGAGGATTTTCCATCAAGAGGGATACTATCTAATTGTGATATGGATGATGGGTGGGACTCATGGCATATGACACCCATGGCATGGCATTGACTTGCATGGTTTTAATATTATTTTATATCTATGTGTTTTTGTTATACTAATCCAAGTGTTGACCCTACTCGGAGTACCTACTGGGCGCGTTGCCTAACGCCCTACTTCTACCTTAGATGATGGCATAGGAAATGGACGAAGCGAAGGACGCGATCGGAGCCAAGCTTAGGAGCTTGGATGATTAGATTCATTTTATTTAAGTTTCATTATGGACAATGTAATTTGAGTAGCTAGTATTTGGGACTGTAATAACTTAGACTATTTGCTATGGTTTGGACTTTTATTTTTGGCATTTTAAGTTAAGGTAATATTTATTATTAAGTGATGTACTTCCTTGCTATCTAATAATTGGTAGGATAGACTCTATTATAATTCTGCATATATGTTTAATTCCGCAAGCTTAACTTAGTATGTGTGAACCGTTTTAGTGGACTTGGTCCACGCACACATATGGTTGGCCAGTTAAGGGCTGAGCTTTAAAAGCTCAGACTTAGCTCGAGTCGTGACGTCCCGCTCTCTCTCACTCTTTTATTTAAAAAAAGAAAAATAGACTCTAATTTTCTACGAGTGAAAAAGGGCGGGGCGTTACAGATGCGGGTGTAACACCTCGGATTTTCAGTTAATTATTTTGTATGAAAATAATCCATTTAATTTGTGAGCATTGGTTATGGACCTTAAATTGGGTAAAGAGTTGGGTCATTGGCCCAAATAGGACCCAATAATTTAGGAATTGTTTTCAATAAAAATTAAATGGAGTTGAATTTAATTTGGCATTGCAATATTATATAAAGGAAGGAAATAATATTGCATGGCCGTGTATAGAAGAATAGCACATGTATGAGATATGCGCGTGATATATTTTTAAGACTATCCAAAGTGGGAAGCTAAGGTCGGTAATTGCCATATCTATGTTGGGCGCATAGATCATCTAAAAGAGGCCCAAGGAAAGGGCTCACGGCATTGTTATTCTCATCTTAGCATTGGCCGATGGTGATGTATTAAAATAAGAAAGGGAGGTCGGCAATTACTAAATTAGGACAAGGGGCGCATGGCCCTAAAAGGGGTTGCCTATCTTAAGCACCTTCTAATATTGGACCAGGGAAGATTATAAAAGGAGAGGAGGACAAGGGCACATGTTTTTACACCCTTCATAGCCGAATTTTATTGAACTCTCTCCCTCTTTCAAGCTCTCATTCACGGCAACACATTCAACTTCAAGATCAATTCGGTTTTGTAAAAGATCAAGAAGAAGAAGTGGAAAGAGGCTAAGGAAGAGAAAGATTGGAAGAGTAAGAAGAGTAGCGTATAAACGGTTAGTATCTAATTGATAAATTCATTTTGAAATAAAGAACCATAGGGTTCGGCCATGGTGTTTGGCTGAACCCCATGGAAGAAGATTGGGAAAGGTCTTTGAGAGTTTTAATTGGACCATGAACCATAGAGTTCGGCCACAATGCATGACCGAACCCCATGAAAGAAGACATGGTAGATGTATGGATTTTTAATGAGGAAAAAACCATGGGAGTTGGTTAATAGATTTATACGGTTTTAATAGATGTTGTTGGTGATTTTCTTAAGGGAAGCTTATTGGATATATTGAAGGAATGGAAACCATGGAAAGTCATGGTTTAAATGATGGGTTTTTGGGTTGGAATAAGATGAACCATAGGGTTTAGGATATTGATAAAAATTAATGGATGTAAATTAATGGTCAACATCATGAACCATAGGGTTCGGCCATGGTGTATGGCCGAACCCCATGGGATGTTATTAATTTAGAAAATAATGGAAAAGGTTGGATTTGTTTCCATGGGTGAGGTTTGGCCATGGTGTATGGCCAAACACCACTAGGTTGTAATTATAGAAATGGTATATTAAATTTAGTAACCTTCTAAAAATAGATGGAGGGATTTAAAATGGGAAGGTTTCTATTTATGGAAGGAGGTTTCTAAATTAGAAAGTTATAATTATGGAAGTTAAATTAATTTAGAAAGTGAATGGATTGTCTCAATTGGGTGAGGTTTGGCCATGGTGTATGGCCGAACCCCACTAGAGTTTATTTATGGAAGATGATTTTTAATTATGGAAGTTGCATGCTAAAATTGGAAATTATCTAATGATAGAAGGAAGAATGCTAAACTTGGAAACTTTCTAAATATGGACCTTCTAATTGGGGACTTGCTAATTATGGATCATTAGTGAAAATTGGAAACAAAGACATCATGGGTTCGGCCATCTGTATGGCCGAACCCCATGAATCAAATTTGTGGATTATGTTTTGTGTATTTTAAATAAAGTGGAGGATACAAATGTATGTTATGGATTATTGATGAAGATAATGGCAAAGTGGTAATTACATGCCAAAGTGGAGGATCATGGGTTCGGCCAACGTGTATGGCCGAACCCCATGAGGTCTATTTTATGAACTCGGATTATTGGGTTAATTATTAGTCTAAGTACATTATGAATGAGAATAATGGGTGATGATAGCCATGGATGGCATTTTCGTAATTAAGTGAAAATAAGGGACCATGGGTTCGGCCATGGTGTATGGCCGAACCCCATGGGAATTGTTTGGTGAACTTAGATGTCTATGAATCAGTTATGGGCCTATTGTGCTATGTGTTAAGGAGTGGAAGGTTTGAAATGATTAAACCAAGGTCAACGTTGTGAATACATACTAAGATGGAAGGTTGGCCATGAATGGCAATCTTGTAAATATGAGGATTGGTTAATAGACTTTAAAAGTTGTAAATCAAGTGGGACTTGGTTTTGATTTATTATTGTATTATAAGGTAACGGAATCTCACAAGGCGTTTACGATCGTGAACGGTTACCGGAAGAAAGACGCAAGCACACGTTAGCGGTCTTTGGTAGGATTCCACCTCTTTGAAACCATGGTCTATGTACTTTGTGTTTATCTTATTTTGATGAATTTAGGTTTCAAAGGATATGTTTTATATTGAATTTTAAATGCTATGTCTATATGAGGAAAGAGCATGTGTTTTTAAATATGATTTTAAATGCTATGTTTATGTTATAAAATAGCAAGTGTTTCATTGGCATCTCATGCATGGCAAGGGGTGGAGGATTTGTAACCGGAGGGGTCACACTCCGTTGGGATGTCCGAAAAACCTATATGCGATACCTTGATGTGATTTCCATCAGGAAGAATCCAGAGGGTCCACACTTCGCCAGGGCATCCGGAAGACCTATGTGGTGGGTACTTTTATGTACATGTGATGGGTGGGACTCATTGCACTTGTCATCATTGCGTGGCATGGATTTTACATGGTTTTGGATATTATGTTTAATATATGTTTTTTGTACTAACCATGTGTTAGCCGTAACTGGAATACCTACTGGGCGCGTTGTTCTAACGCTCTACTTCTACCCTAGTGGATGACACAGGTAATCAGGGGAACGAGGAACGTAATACGGGCTAGGCATAGGAGCTTGGATGATTTAGTTATTATTTTTAATAAAAGTTACTCATGGACTTTATTTGAGTATTTAGATTTCGGGATGTAATAACTTAGATGGTCGGATGTTTATTTTGATAATTATTGTATTTGAATGATGATTAAGGATTTGACGTACTTTGTTATCTGAATGGAATAGAACTTGGTTCTATTATGATTCCGTAATTTTGATATTAATATTCCGCATGTTTATATTGCTATGTGTGAACTATTTTCATGGACTTGGTCCATGCATACATAGGGTTGGCCAGTTAAGGGTCGGACTTTGGAAGTTCGGACTTAGCTCGCGTCGTGACATCCTGCGCTCTATCACTCTACTCTGTTATAAAAAAAAAATAGACTCTAAATTTACGGGAAGAAGTGAGTGAAAAAGGGCGGGGCGTTACAGCGGGTTTCCCCATTGTGTTCCGACGGTTGAGGTGTCTTCCCCTTGAGATTGGCTTCCCCGTTATACCGGCGGTTGAGACCCATAGGAGATGTGGGTTTTCCCGTTGTATTCGGCGGTTGTGTATTGTGGGGTCCCGGTTGTACTGGTAGGGAGACCAAATTTTGCTGGAGGACCCGATGTGGGCTACCGATATGATGTCTCGGGTTTGGTCTATGGATCATCGATGGTGTAGTTGGATTTCATGCATGTGTGCACCATTGTTAATATGGTATTTTTGGATTCATACATGTGATCTATTTATGTTGCTGACTTGTGATAAGCTTTATCTCTTCACTGGGCTGGTTAGCTACCCCTTACCTTTCAGGTACTCCGATCGTAGAGGGGCCAGGCGGGTCCCTTTAGTAGGCGCCCAGGGTGGAGCAGTAGTGGTAGATATTCCATGTTTGTATGTTTAGTTTGGAGATACCCCTACTGGTGTGGACTTATTATCACATAATTGTTTGAATTATTGTATAACTATTTTGGACGGCCGTGGTTGTTTGTTGTAACTATTATATTGGTTTTTGCCTTTATTAGATTCTTGAGGGAGGTAGTTACCCCGTTTCAAAAAAAAAAATTGTCTGAAATTCATTGCTTTGTCATGTTTGAAACTTTTCAGATAACACACCTTTAGCGGGACGGGATGTACAGTTGGTATCATAGCACGGCTCAGCTCTCGGACTGTGCATGGGACAGAGATAGGTGTAATCATAACTAGATATTACGTTTATCCCCCGTGTAGGGTAGATTGAACTGGATTCTGGGGTAGTGCGTAGACACCCTAAGTTCGTGTGGTATGCGTAATGCACTATCCTTCAGTTAGTTTGCTTGAGTGGTATCTAGTGGTGGATTGTCGATCGATTTAAGGTTGACTGACATTTGATTCGCATGTTAATCGGTGGCAACGTCGATCGTTTGTTTGAGTTTGTGGTAGTGACATGGTCACGAGAATTGTGGGACACGAATCTCTAGGTTTTGAGTCAGATTAGTCATACTCCCTACGGTAATTAGAGGTGTTCTCGGTGGGACCCATATTTTGTGGATCTCACCTGGGAGGTGTGTCGTTGGTATTTTTAGAGTGGCTTGAGTACCATCATGGAGTCACGGCGGCTTCAGGATGTGATTGAGATAAGATTGCTCGAGGGTCTAGCATTGAGAAGAGGTTGTGTGTGGGTCTATCCCCTGTGTCCGTGGGGGGCTCGTGTTTAGAGAGTGAGGGCATCGTTTGTTGTCCTCGCTTGTAACTGTTTGGTATAGAGATAGATTCATTGGAAATCTTTGGGCGCTTACCGAATGAATCCGGTCGGCTAACTCCGTAGATGGCCGATGGAATTCTATTAGAGGTTGATGGGCTTGGTGTGTTTGAGTTGTCTGTTAGACCCATTTTGGGCTTAGGATTGTAGAGAGTTCCCAGGGGCCGAGCATGTGGTTGTATATCTGGATTTTGGACTCCTGTAGGTACGGTGTTATGGCTAGGGGTTGTTGTGGCCTTGTTTAGAGATGTGATATGTTAAACTGGTAGGATTGACCGTTGGGACTCCAGTGAGCCTGGTGTACGGTTCAATTTCGATGTATGAGTGAGTTGGGACCTCGGTAATTCGAGCGGTTGCACATGGCTGTCTCTCAGCTCTTGACCTGTGTATTGTCCGTTTTCAGTGTTCCCCCTCTGTTTTTGTCTTAAGTTTCGCTGGTTGCAGACCAGATCTGTTGTAACATCCCGGATTTTCAATGCATTATTATATTGGATATTATCTATTTAAATTGTTAAATTTAAGACTTATGGATGAAATGGATTTTAAATGAATAAGAATTGGGTCAAATGGCCCAATTATGATCGAATGGATCATGGATAGGGTTCGATTTTAATTGGGTAAATGTAGTTAATTGGGTCGATTATCCAATTGGGACCCAATGGGTCAAAGTGAATGGATTTTGGGAAGTAAATGGATAAGGAATTAATTTAATTGGGTTATGTACCCAATTAAGACCCAAGACATGGGATCCACCTCATCAAGTGAGGTGGCATGTAAGTGGCATGGCCAAGTGGGACCCAAATCCACCTCATCAAGTGAGGTGGCGAGTGGTCTAAGAACATGTATGGTTGGCTACTAGGATTTACTTGGTCAACCATGGGTGAGTTCAAATGTGGTGAGTTGAATTATATTGAGTTGGAAATTAAAATCACTTGAGTTGTATGGAAATGAGTTCAAGAAAATTAAGTGAGTCAAAGTGATTGGGATTGAGTTGAATGGGAAGTGAGTTCAAATAACAAGTGAGTCACATGGAATTGGAAGAGGCCTAAGTGAGTCAAAGGGGGAGATGGAGGGTTTCCATCTCATGGAAACCTTAGACACCAACGTTGGGAAGGGGAAGAGGGCGGGGAGCCCCAAGTTTAAGCCATGTGTCTCCTTGGTTAACAAAGGGACACATGGGAAAGACCAAACCTTAAGGAGGGTGATTGGAAGGATGGAGGGTTGAATTACTAAGAGGTACTCCACCCCCCTTTGGCCTACCTCTCCCTTTCAAACAAAGAATTTCCTCTTTCTCTTTCTCCCTCTCTCAACCTACACCTCCTTGGCGATCCATCACTTACACAACAAAGAGATCTTATCATTTCTCTCCCTCCCATTTCGGCTCTAGACTTGGAGGAAGAACAAGGACTAAGGAATGAGAGGGACGGAGGAGCAAGATCAGACCTAAAGAAACGGAGGAGACGCAGAAAGAAGGTAAGGTTTATGTTCATAGTATTAATTTAAGAAAAAACTAAGGGAACCATGGTTTCGGCTATGGAATGGCCGAAACCATGGGTTCCATATTTGATTGAGATGTTTGGGCGGCCAACTGGTTATATGGACCATGAACTGAAAAATACATCCAAGAAAATGGTTATATGATTGGAGAAAAGAATGGATCCGAAACTATGTAATACGAAGATTGGGAGAATGCTGGACAAGACCCTAGTGGGGTTAGTGAGTAGGGCATACTCACTGATTTTAAAAATGTATGGATGACATTATATATGTTAAATATAAGAAATGAATTTCATAAGGAAAGGTCAAGCCAAACATCAAATAAAATGAGGACTGATCTCGGATGGCACCGTCTGCGAACGGGTACCACAGTCTGAGGACGGGTTTTTATCGTCCGCGGGACAGGTTTCGACTGTCCACGGACGGATTATGAATTGGTCATGGGTTTTCTATTGACGGGTAATGAACTGGACAAAGGTTGTCTGTGGACGGGTATCACCGTCCGCGGACGGGTGTCTATCGTCCGCGAGACGGGTTTCTACCGTCTGTGGACGGGTAACAAACATAATATGGTACTGTCTGCGAACGGGTATATGTAAGCAGGATAGGTTACATTCTCTGTGGGACGGGTGCCTATCGTCCTCGGGTCGGGTTTTTATCGTCCGCGAACGGGTGTGGTTGGGAGGATGGAGGGTTGAATTACTAAGAGGTATACTCCACCCCCCTTTGGCCTATCCTCTCCCTTTCAAACAAAAGAATTTCCTCTCTCTCTTTCTCCTTCTCTCAACCTACACCTCCTTGGCGATCCATCACTTACACAATAAAGAGATCTTATCATTTCTCTCCCTCCCATTTCGGCTCTAGACTTGGAGGAAGAACAAGGACTAAGGAATGAGAAGGACGGAGGAGCAAGATCAGACATAAAGAAACAGAGGAGACGTGGAAAGAAGGTAAGGTTTATGTTCATAGTATTAAATTTAAGAAAACTAAGGGAACCATGGTTTCGGCTATGGAATGGCCGAAACCATGGGGTCCATATTTGATTGAGATGTTTGGGCGGCCAGTTGGTTATATGGACCATGAACTGAAAAATACATCCAAGAAAATGATTATATGATTGGAGAAAAGAATGGATCCGAAACTATGTGTAATACAAAGATTGGGAAAATACTGGACAAGACCCTAGTGGGGTTAGTGAGTAGGGCATACTCACTGATTTTAAAAATGCATGGATGACATTATATATGTTAAATATAAGAAATGAATTTCATAAGGAAAGGTCAAGCCAAACATCAAATAAAATGAGGACTGATCTCGGATGGCACCGTCTGCAGACGGGTATCACCGTCTGATGAAGGGTTTTTATCATCCGCGGGACGGGCTTCGACTGTCTGCGGAAGGATTATTAACTGGACATGGGTTTTCTATTGACGGGTAATGAACTGGACAAAGGTTATCTGTGGACGGGTATCACCGTCCGCGGACTGGTGTCTGTCGTCCGTGGGAAGGGTTTCTACCGTCTGCGGACGGGTAACAAACATAATATGGTACTGTCTGCGAACGGGTGATATGTATGTAGGATGGGTTACATTCTCTGTGGGACGGGTGCCTATCATCCGCGGGACGGGTTTTTATCGTCCGTGAATTGGTGTGGACCGTCCGCAGGACGGGTAACGAGTGTGGACTGTCCGCTGGTAGGGGACAGCAGGTATCGGACCATGGCTGTACGCTATCTGCGACGGGTTTCTGTCGTCCACAGGATGGGCTGCTGACGGATAACCGACTGATTTTAAATGTGAAGTTTTTATATAATCTTCCTTTTCCAGATGGTTAAGTTTAACCGGAAGGATGTAAGGAATGGTTTAAATCAATTGGATAATTAATTTGATTATTTTATATGGTGGAATTCATTTAAGGTCAAGACATTCCGCAAGCGGGGGTGTGATCGGTTTTGACGAAATCGTAGTACGGATACTATACGACGTTGGTAGGATTCCTACCTTGTTGAAACACTTTGGATTTGTAACGCCCCGCCCTTTCCGAGAATTTCAGAGTCTACTTTTTTTTTAAAGTAATAATAAAACATCGGAAGAGAGCGGGCGGCGTCACGACGAGAGTTAAGTTCAGACTACCCAAGTCTGAACCTTAACTGGCCACCCATGTGTACATGGAATAGACCATGATTATGAATCACACATGGAACTAACATCAACATGCGGAAAAACCTAGATTAACTGCGAAATAGAAAGACTAGATAGCAAGTAACAGTCTCAAACATTAATTACCATAAATCAACCATCCAAAGTTATTATCCTAATCAAACCATAGCAAGTAACTACTTTATTACATGTCCATAATAAAGTATCAAATAACAGCAATTATAAATTCATTCCAGCATTCAAGCACTCAGGCTTGGCTCCCCTCCCGGTCAACGACCTTCTTTTTCCCTTTACTTGTACCTGCATTCTCCTCTGAGGATAGAATTAGGGCGTTAGATCAACGCGCCCAGTAGGTTCCCGAATAGGGCTACCACATGATTAGCATATAAAACATGCATATATATCATAATACATGATTAGTAAAACAGGTAAAACAATGCTATGAAGTATGCATATGCAATGAGACCCTCCCATCATGTACATTCATAGCCATCACTTTACGTGCCACGCACTGACAAGGTAAATCACAATAAACTTCCATCTGGGTCTCACATGATAAGGTAATCCACAGTACTCCTCATTTCCTGTGGAAAGACCCATCATCATTGAGTTAATTCATATCACATATTAGTCCTCCTGGCGGGACTCTCATCGCCTAAGGAGACCAATGTGATTAAGATCCTCATGTTACTCTTCCTGGCGGGACTCTCATCGCCCAAGGAGGACGTAACTCATAACTCGCAACACTGTAGAACCTCATTCATCCCCATGTCTATGCATGAGATGCCAATGCCTGTATGCCATTTGTTAATGCATAATATATCATTTGAAACACGTAAAATAAAACAAGAGTCTCATAAGAAAACTTGGGTAAAACTGTGGTTACAAGTAGGTAGGAAACCTACTGAAGAATCACTTCAGCGTCCGTTCTTTCTTAGGCTTTATTCGGTCACCGCTCGCAGTCGTGCACCGTCACAGAGATCTGTCACCTTTGTAACGCCCGCCTCTTTTCACAAAAAATCAGAGCCTATTTTTTTTTTAAAGTGACAAAAGGCGCGGACGTCACGACGCGAGTTAAGTTCCGAGCTTCTAAAGTCCGGCCCTTAACTGGCCAACCCTACACGTGTGGAACATAAGTCCACGAGTACGGTTCACGCGTAGAAGTAAGCTCGCGGAACATAAAAATAATTGCGGATGATAATAGAACTATCCTACCAGTTCTTCAGATAGCAGGGAAGAAATACCCAATTAATTACAAAAATGCCATTATACTGTATTATCGAAAATAATACCTAAACATAGCAAACTACCTAAATTATTACATTTCCGACAAGCTAACTATACAAATACATCTTTTCCAAAATAAACGTAAAACAAAATAATTAATCCGCCTCCCCAAGCTCCTAAGCTTGGCTTCCGTCTCGCCCTTCCGTTTCGCCATTTCCTGCATCGTCAGCTAGGGTAGAAGTAGGGCGTTAGAACACGCGCCCAGTAGGATTCCGAGTAGGGCTAGCACATGGGTTAGTAATAACCACATACAGATAATAACACAGTGAAAACTATAAACCACCATATACTGAAAATGTAAGTAAATGATATGCCATGGGTGTAAATGTTATGAATCCCACCCATCATTCCTGCCATATACTATCATATCCCTCTTGACGGAAAAACCTCGTCAAGATATGTCCAACCGCAAAATATCCCCCTTGACTGCAAAGCCTCGTCAAGGTGTCCCCATGCCTGTTCTCGGTCGCCCCGACGGAGCATGGACTCCAGTTTGTTTATTTTTTTCCGCCCATGCCATGCATGAGATGTAATGCATTATGCTATGTAATATGTATATCTCATACCCTTAATATACCATACATAGCCTTACCATATAATGCATAACCTTAAAAATAATAAACCATAGTATTAAACATAATGTCCATAATCATAGAACAATTCTTTTTTTTTTAAGATCCATCCCAAAATCAACCAAAATAAGATAAATATACCATTACACATCCATGGCTTACAAGTAGGTAGAAATCCTACCGAATACCGACTCGCGTTCTTCTCTTTCGTTTTCGTCCGATAGTCCGGCTACCGACACGCGTACCGCTCGCGATATCCAATACCTTATTACATTACCAAATGAATCCAAGTTTTAATCATTTCCAAGCCCATAAATCATAACTTAGTGGGTTTCTTCATTTTAGCCCATATTTACCATTTTTGCCACTACCCTTCACATAAACAATTTTTCATTAATTCATGCCTACTTAAGCCCAAAACTGATCATTAACTCAATCCATTAATGACCCATTTAATTATGACCTAACATCATTAGAATTAGCCCTTCTTCTTAACTTAAATCCTCATTAATTAAACATATGTATAATACTAAGTTAACCCATACTTTGACCAACCAATGGATCATGGGTTCAAAATACCCAATTCATCAATTCTTCCCATGGGGTTTACCTTATGCATTTAACTACAATGAGTCTATTACCCACTCATTTTTCCATTACTTCACATACATCATCATTCCACCATTTCACCATTTGATCACCATAGGGTTCGGCCATACACCATGGCCGAACCCATGGTTCATGATCCATCATCCATGGGTGCCCTTTTTGACCATAACACATTTACATTTATTCATGGATTCCATTCTCACAAACCCTAACATTCCATTAAAAATGTCCAAATTACCTTCCAAAACCTCCATTCCTTAAAACCCTAAAAAAATATCATACAATACCTACATTTAATCATTAAGCACTTAAAACCCTAAACCATTTTTTTTTTTTAAGGTCATTAAAATTATCTTCCATCTCCTATGATTCTCTCATTTAAACCCTCTTTACAAAATTCATCACATTCAATTATTTACAACCTTAAAAAAAAAATAAACATTCTCCTTGCTTAATAATTTAATTACATTGCATTCTTTAATCCATTTATTTTTCCTTAAGCTAACCCTAATTTATCCATTAGGGTTTCCTCCACTTTCCATCTTTCAAATTGATTGATTTAAAATTCATAGCATAAAATCATTTGACCACCATTAAATTTACAAAATGAATCCCAAATCTCAAACCCTAAAAATCCAAAATTTCTTGTTTAAGAAATACTCACGATCCGTCGTCTCCTCCGACTTCCGTCGCTCCCGTCGGCTTCCTTGGCCTCCTTCTTCTTCCTCTCCTTTTTTAATCGGCTAAGATGCTTGATCAAGGGTGAAACCCTTCAAACTTAGAATCGGCCAAGATAGAGTTTGCTTGAGAGAGGGAGAGGGAAGATAATGAACCTTGACCTTAGAGTGATGGACTAAAAGTTTCCAACTCTTTCTTCTCTCCTTCTCTTATTTTCTACTTAGCTTCCTTTCTTCTCTTCTCTTCCTAGTGAGGGACGTTCATGAGCGAGTGAGAGAGAGGGAAAGAGTGGAATGGGAGTTAGATGGAAAAAGATGGGAAAAAAAATAAATAGAACTTATCTTATCTTTACACTTTAAACATTAACTTTCCCAACCACCCATAGATATTTTTATATGCTTTTTGACCCGAACACCCTAGCCAACGTTTTTCTTTGTGTATTTGGAGATGAGGTGGTTTGATTTGTGTCTTCCCTCTTTGACCACCTTTTTGGATAAGTTTACTTAATTACTTAATTAAATCATTAGGCTAATTAACCCCATTTAGCTTAATTCCACTTACTTAACTTGCCTTCATACACCCATGGTTGACCAATTCAACCATGGTGGCCGGCCCCATCAATCATTGGCCCACCTGCCACCTCACTTGATGAGGTGGAGGTGGGTCCCACTTGGCCACACCACCATTGTTTAATTCCAAATTACTTAGGGTGATTAAATTTCATTAAGCCCACTCTAAATGGATCACCATTGGGCCCATGGCCCAATTACATTTCCATCTAGCCCATTTACTTTAGAGCATAACCATCTTGACCCATTGGGTCCCAAATGGGTATTTGACCCCATTTGACCATTCTTGACCCATTTAAATAAATTTAAATCCAAACCATAGTCTATTGGGCCACACTTGGGCCTTTATCCAATTTTGGTCCATTTACCATTTACTCCACCAATTTTCTAATTTCCATCATTAAAATAAATAATATTCACATTTATATTAATTCCAAAATTCCAAGACCTTACAACCTTATTCACATAAATCATGGACCAACTTTAATCCCTTACTTTTTTTTATTCCCATTTTTGAGTCTAAGTCCACCAATTCATGATTGAGTCTCTAACTGATCATGAACCTATGTTCATTAATGATCTTTAACCACGTTACAAGATTATCATAAATCAGCCCTTAACTTAGCCTTTTTTTCCATTGATTAAAACACATAAATAATTTAATCCATAACTGGTCCATACACTTGGATCCATTAATAACTTATCAATCGGATCATTTAAATTAGTCCTTTTAATTTAACATAACCATCATTTATCCTACCGGATTAACAGCGACCACTGAAAATACTCAAAACCGTACTCTTTAATTCAGTCGACTGAATCAGGAGTTCAGTCGACTGAATCTGTGATTCAGTCGGCTGACTTTGAATCAGATTGTCTGTTTGTTCTACCAGTTCAGTTTCAGTCGACTGAAACACCCATTCAGTCGACTAAAACATGGTTCGTACCCCTTTCAGTCAACTGAATCACAGATTCAGTCGGCTGACTTTGTATTAGGTCATCTGTTTGTTCTGCCAGTTCATTTTCAGTCGACTGAATAATAAATTCAGTTGGCTGAATTATCAACCATCCATGTACATGTTTAATAAGCATCCCTTCAGTCGACTGAATCATATATTCAGTAGGCTGAAAATTCCGGGACCCTTTTCTTATCCGAGACGTTTGTGTTCAGTCGACTGAATCATAAGATTCAGTCGGCTGAAACTCCCAGAAACTTGTTCTATCATCATTAGTTCAGTCGACTGAATCCCTTATTCAGTCTGAAACTCCCAGAAAACTCGTTTCTGATTCATCTATTATCAGTTTCAGTCGACTTAATCTCTGATTCAGTCGGCTGAACCTCCCAGAAACTTCATTTCTAGTTCGTTCATTGTCTGTTCAGTCGACTGAATCAGACTGTTTGTCAGTCCTTTCCATCTTTTAAACCACTGATTTAGATCATAAGAACTTCAGCCTTTTCTGACATTCAGATACAGGTTTATAATCCTTTCAATAATATGTATTTGATTCTTAAATCAAACCCAAAAATCAGTCCATAAAACCCATGGTTTTCATATTTCCAAAACATGAAAACCAAGCAATCTTTCACATGGGGTTCGGCCCTTCATGGTGGCCGAACCCAATGGTCATCTTTACCATTTCTAAACCTCAATTAATCAAGGTTAAAACCTTGGTATATTCAGCTATAACCATGGCCCAATACACACCCCACTTTATTAATCAAAAAGTCCATGAAACACTTACCAAATTCCAGCTCTTCCTATTGCCTTTGCTCCTTGCCTTCCTCCTTTTATTTCTTCCTTTCTTCCTTAATTCCTTGCTGGTTTAAGCTTGAATAATTGGTGCCAAAAACCTTTGTTGTTCCACTTAAGAAAACGAATTGGAGAGAGGGAGAGAGAGATGGAGAATCTTGGCTTTTCAATGGTGAAAAACGGCCAAGATGGTGTTTGTTTCCTTTAATAATTCAACCCTTAAAACCCCTCCACTTTCTCATCAATTCTTGCCTAAACCAATGGGACACTTGCTGCCAACAAATGCACCCATTGGCATTCCAACGTTGAAGGATTGGGGTTTCCAAATGGAATAGAAACCCCCCATATTCCCATTTAATGTTTTGCATGAAACTCACCATAACAAGTCCCCAACGTGTGGGACTTGTTTTGGGTTTGTTTGAGATCACAACACCTCCTCAAATTCCACTTAACTCACTGAATTTACAGCCCATTTGACTTCCACTTTGACTCACTCAACTCAATGGCTTAACTCACCATATTAAACACCATATATTAATTACACTTGAGTCAACTCATTCTTAATTCAAATTAAATAAAATCAGTTCCACTTAACCTGATTTAACTCACCATTGAACTCATCTGTGGGCCTACACGGTCGGTTGTGGTCAACAAAGTCAACCCGACCCGTTGGGTCCCCCTTTAGCTCCTTGACCCGATTATGGGTATTTTGGTCATTTGTAACTGGTTTTTACATATGGGTCAGGCCTACCCATTTTTCCTCTACTTGATTTCCAATCAAATAGGCTTAACCCCATTTAATTTAAATTCACAAAATGGTCAAATAATCCAGTAAGACCCGATGGGTCCCATTTGGGCCCTTTGACCCATTTAGCCATTTTTTGACCCAAATGATGAAAATTACCCATCCAATCAAACTTAACATTCATAATGTACTCATATGATTTTAATTTGAGCAATGGGCCCCACTATTTCCTTACTTAACATCACAAAATAATTTATTTTAACAACTCAGGGGCATTTTCGTAATTTTCCACTTCATTAAGAAATTAGGGTGTTACAGGATTATGTACATGTAATGATTTTATTTCCATATTTGATGATCTATTTTGGGTATCAAAATGCTTATGTTTTAAGAATGGAATTTCAATGCTATTATGTAATTTAATATGAAATAGCATGTTTGCACTCACATCTCATGCATGGCATAGGAGGGAACATATGAGAGAAGTCCATGCTCCATTCGGGGTATCCGATAAAAAAACGTGGGGAGGGATCCTCACTGATTCCGATTGACATGCAGGAAATGGTATACGATGTTTGAAATGAAAGAGGAGTCCACGCTCTATTCGGTGGGACCAATAAGGCATACGTGGGGAGTCATGACAATAAATACCTTGATGTGGCTTGTTCATCAAGAGGATTATCAATGTGTTTTGAGATATGGTTGATGAGTGGGAAATCATTGGTATATGACACCCATGGCATGACATTGAATTAGCATGATTTTTGATATTATGTATCTATTCTGATTTTATACTAATCCCATGTGTATGACCCTACTCCGAATACCTACTCGGCGCGCTGACTAACGCCCTAGTTTACCTTAGATGATGGTACAGGAACGGAAGGGACGATGGACGCGAAAGGAGCCAAGCTTAGGAGCTTGGGCAGCTTATTGCTTACTTTACTTTAGTTTTCATTTTGGACAGTGTATTTGAGTTAATTGCATTTTGGGACTGTAATAAATTAGAATTATCTTACTATGGTTTGATTACATTTGGACATTTAAAATTAAGGTAATTTATGTGATGGACTTCCTTGCTTAGAAATGGATAGGGATAGTAACTCTAATCTTATATTAATTCCGCAATGTGTTTTTTCCGGAAGTATAACCTTAAGCGTGTGAACTGTTTTAGTGGACTCGGTCTACACACAAGTATGATTGGCCAGTTAAAGGTCGGGCTTTGGAAGCTCGGACTTAGCTCGCGTCGTGGCGTCCTGCTCTCTCTCACTCTTTATTTTTTAAAAAAAATTAAAAATAGACTCTGATTTTCGGCAAGTGAAAAAGGAAGGGGCGTTACAGTTGGTATCAGAATGAAACAGGGCGTATGAATCTTTCAAAGTAAGATTAAGACTGTATCATGTCTCATTAACAAAATAAGAATCCCAACTAACCGATTCTTCAGAGTCTGCTGCACGGGGTCTGGATTAATTTACTTTGTTAAGAATCAGACTGAAGCATTCAAACTGAGAACAACACTATAACAGCAAGGGAAGGACAATCACTATAAAAAATGGATGTATCAAACACAGAAAAATAGGACATATTTCCCCGAAAAGAGAAACATCAGGATTTCACCCAAATTGAGAAACAATACTTGATACATAGGAAAGTTCTTCGAAAACAAGAAATACAAGATGCTAATTTGGCAATTCCCCAAACTATGTAAAAAAAAACTTTATGAGAAAGCTAAGTCAAACGATGTTTCAATGACTTAGGAAAATGCCTCCGAGAAGAACAAAAACTCGACAACACCCGCATGTGGAGGAAGAGGTGCAACAACCACACTAGGAAGAGGCACAGAACAGCGTAAATATTCATGTGGTACCCCCAAGGTGCAGAACTTAGTGCAGGTTGTGGTCACTTCCGTTCTACAACAACATATGAACGACAATTGAAGTGTAACGCCCCGCCCTTTTCACTCGCTTAAAATTTAATTATCCGAAAAACAGAGTCTATTTTTTTTTTTTTGAAATATAGAGTGACAAAAGAGCGGGACATCACAACTCGAATTAAACCCGAGCTTCTAAAGCCCGGCCCTTAACTGGCCAACCCTACGTGTGCGTGGAACGAAGTCCACGAGAACGGTTCACATGTAGAAAGTAATCTCATGGAAAAATAACTAAATGCGGAATTATAATACAGACTATCCTACCAATTTTAGATAGCAAGGACGTATGTTACTTAAATTACTAAAATACCTCAAAATCATAATGTCCAAAATAAAGTCCAAACCATAGCAAGTAATCTAAATTATTACAGTCCGATGAGCTAAGTTACTCAAATTACATTCCAAAATAAATTTAAGTAAAACATCTAGCCCGCTTTCCCAAGCTCCTACGCTTGGCTCCCGTCACGTCCTCCGTTTCCTGTGTCGTCATCTAAGGTAGAAGTAGAGCGTTAGACAACGCGCCGAGTAGGTACTCCGAGTAGGGCCAACACATGGATTAGTGATAACAATGCATATAGGGAATAATATAACAAAAGCCATAAAATCAATGCCATGCCATGGGTGTCAATGTCATGAGTCACCCATCATCCATACTATCATTATGCCATGTCCCTCTTGATGGAAAACCTCATCAAGATATGATCCACACTAGGTATCCCCCTTGATAGCAAAGCTTCATCAAGGTATCCCCATGTTTGCTTCTCGGTCGCCCCGACGGAGCATGGACTCCGGTTATATCTCATATACCCCTCTTGATGGATGAAACACATCAAGATATCCCCATGTTTGCTTCTCGGTCGCCCCAACGGAGCATGGACTTCGGTTCCAGTATTATCCCTCCATGCCATGCATAAAATGTAAATGCAATATGCCATGTAATATATAATTCATAGCCTTAAAACCCATCTTAAAACAATCACATGATTACCAAAATAAATCAAGGAAAAACAATTTCATAACACATAATCCATGGCTTACAGTAAGGTAGGAATCCTACCGAATACTAACTAATGTCCCTTTACGTTTTCCGTCCACGAATCCGGTTGCCAATCGCGCGCCGCTTGCGATGTCCGATACCTTATTACATATCAATAATCAGCCCATGTTTTATCCATGATTAAGTCCCTAACACATGCCTTAGTGGGGTTCGGCCATACCCCATGGTCGAACCCTACTAATTAGGTTTGTGGGTCCCATTTAATCCCTTAATCATCTTAATCTTGTGGGTTTAAAATCCACAACCCTAGGCTTCATTGATCCACCCATAAGGTCATCTTAAATGTACCTAAGTCCATGATCATCCCCCATGGGGTTCGGCCATACACCATTGCCGAACCCAAGGTTCTTCATTTTGGCCCATATTTACGTTTTATGCACTCCTCTTCCATGGTTTAACACTTCCTCCACCCTTGTACATTTTTGTCCATAACTGATCCATAACTTGGGCCCATGAGTGCCTCATTTAATCATGCCATATAATCATTAAAATCAGCCCTTTACTTAACCTAATCCCATTAATTTAATCACATACATAGACCTTAATCTTAGCTCATAAAATGGCTCACAAATGGGTCATGGGTTCGGCCCTACACCATGGCCGAACCCATGATGTCTTTTCCCCATTTTTCTTGGACCTATTCACAACATTTAGATCCACCATAAGTCCTTCCATGAAGGGGTTTAAATCACACATTTAAGCCATCATTCTTAACCACATTTGAGTCCGTTAACTTAGCCATATTCCCATTTATTTTTCATGGTTCCAAAATACTTAATCCATCAAAATCTCCCCATGGGTTTCGGCCATACACCATGGCCGAACCCATGGTCCATTGTTTATCACTATTTCCATCCCTTTAAAACATTATTTATTACACTTAAAAATCCATTTAAACTATCAACATTTTTAATCATTTTTCCATCTTTTCACCCTTAAAACCACTATTACATCACCATAGGGTTCGGCCATACACCATGGCCGAACCCATGGTTCATGGCTCATCATTCATTGGTGAAATTTAAGACCATTAGAAACATTAACCTTCATCCATTATTTTCATTCATAAAAATCACTAATACATCTCCACTTAAAAACCCTTAAATCATTAACCATCCTTCCATGGTTTTAATCCTAAAAACCCCATTAAAATTACTCAATACCTACCATGGGGTTCGGCCATACTACATGGCCGAAACCTATGGTCTATGATTCCTTCAAAATCCATACTTCCTGTACCACCCCAATTTCTAAATGAAATGGATAATTACCAAAATGCCCCTGATGTGTTAAATTAATTATTTTGTGATGTTAAGTAAGGAAATAGTGGGGCCCATTGCTCAAATTAAAATCATATGAGCATATTATGAATGTTAAGTTTGATTGGATGGGTAATTTACATCAATTGGGTCAAAAATGGCTAAATGGGTCAAAGGGCCCAAATGGGACCCATCGGGTCTTACTGGATTATTTGACCGAAGTTAAATTAAATGGGGTTAAGCCGATTTGATTAGAAATCAAGTGGAGAAAAAATGGGTAGGCTTGATCCATATGTAAAAACCAATGACAAATGACCAAAATACCCATAATTGGGTCATGGAGTCAAAAACGGGTCAAGGAGCAAAAGGTGGACCCAACGGGTCGTGTTGACTATGGTTGACCGTGTGGACCCTCAAGGGAGCTAAAATATGAGTTAAATCAGTTTGAGTGGGACTGAAGTGAGTTGGAATTAAATCAAGTGGTGAGTCGACTCATGTGCATTTAATGAAATGCATTAAGTATGTGAGTTGGGTGAGTTGAGATGGAAATCTAAATGACCTTGAGTCAAGTGAGTCAAAATGGAAATTAAAGGGGCTGTAAATCAGTGAGTTGAATGGGAATTTGAAAAGGTAGCTTGGTCTCAAACCAACCGAAACAAGTCCCACACGTTGGGGACTTGTTTTGGTGATTTCCATGGTGTATGTTAAATGAAATGCATGGGAATGAGATAAGATTGCATGGGGCTGCCAAAGGGTGTGTTGGGAGTTCCAAGGGGTGGTTTGCTTGGCTGCAAGTGACTCTTTGGTTTGAGTAAGACTTGATGAGGATTAAATGGGTGTTATGGGATTGTTTAACAAAAGCAAACAACACCATCATTTGGCCGATTGTGTCATTGCAAAAACCTTAGAAATCAATCTTCTCTCCCTCTCTCAAGAACACCTCCTTAGCCGAATTGTATCTTGGTGATTTCACCATTGGTTCATGCTTCTAATCAGCTGAGACTAAGGAAGAAAGAAGGAAGGAAACAAGGGGGAAGAAGGCAAGGAGCAAAGGCAATAGGAAGAGCTTGGATTTTGGTAAGTGTTTCATGGACTTTTGGATTAATAAAATGGGTGTGTATTGGGCCATGGTTATGGCCGAATACACCAAGGTTTTAACCTTGATTAATGAAGGTATTATGGATATAAAACAACAGTTTAAAACTGATAAGATGGACCATTGGGTTCGGCCACTTTGCATGGCCGAACCCCATGGAAACAAGTGGTTGATGTTGATGGTTTTGGAAATTAAAGGCATATAAAATGATGGACTGTTATGGGTGTTTAAATCATGAAACTAGATGTCATGTTTGGGCCAGGGAATGGCCGAATGCATCAAGGAATTAAACCTTGGATTGAGATTGTTTAAAAGGGTATAAAAATGTCATTGGGTTCGGCCACTTGGGATGGCCGAACCCCTTGATCTTTTTTGGGTAATGGGATGGTTTTTGAGGTGTAAAAACCATACAATACTATGTTGATTATTTCATGATTTAATGGACATATGACGTAAGTTAAAAAGGGTCCAATAAATGGGCATAGGGTTCGGCCACATGGGATGGCCGAACCCCATAAAAGTATTTGATAAGATGGTATGGTTTTTGGTAAGATAAAAACCATACCAATGGTGGACAGTGTTTATGTAATCTAAATGAAGCAAAGGTTGATGTGAAGGATCGGCCAATGTATGGCTGAATCTTATTAATTTTTTTATGGTTAAGATGCATGATAAATGATGAAAGATTGTTAGAAGAATTGAATCCAAAGAACCCTCACATGGCCGAACCCCATGGGTTGCTTTATGGTTTTTATTTGGTTTACTTAGGGTTATGGTTACTGATTTGGGTCAGCCTTTGGATGGCTGAACCATGTATTGATCATGGTTGAATTAGCATGATTAAACCATGAGCGATCATGGTGATAATTGGATCAAGTGAACCCTAGGGTTCGGCTATGAGTATGGCCGAACCCCATGGGGTTGTTTTGAAATAAATGGGTTGTTTTGAATGGGAACTTATGGTTGTTTTAATTAAGGAAACATACATGATAATTATGGACTATGTAATCAACCATTGATGATGATGGAAAGTGGGATAAAAACCCATAGGATGTGGTTCGGCCAAGTAGTATGGCCGAACCCCATCAATGATTATTTGATAAGATTGGGATTAAAGTTGATGAATGAATAACCCCACTGAGTTGGTTTAGATATGGTAAAACTAAAGGTTAGCCTAAATGGCTTAAATATAATTATTGATAGAATGATCAATGATAGAAATGATCATAGGGTTGGATGTACGGACACGAACGCCACATGATGTGGACGGGTCTTAGATGTGATTAAATAAGTAAATGATATTATGACTTACTGATTGATATATGGATAAGGTAACGGAACGTGAACGGCGGGCAAGTCGTGATCAAGTGAAAAAGAACAAACACCGAAGCGAATTTTCAGTAGGTTTTCTACCTACTTGTAACCACAGTTTTTACCCAGTTTTCTTATGAGATTCTTGTTTATTTATGTGGTTTCAAATGATATATTATGCATTATCAAATGGCATACAACATTGGCATCTCATGCATAGACATGGGATGATGAATGAGGTTCTACAGTGTTACAAATATGGGTTACGTTCTCTTCGGCTGTGCAAGTCACGCTAGGAGGAGTAACATGATGATCATAGTCACAATGGTCTCCTTAGGCGATGAGAGTCCCGCCAGGAGGACTAATATGTGATATGAATCAATCAGTGATGAAGAGCTGAAGTGTATTGTGATCTACCTTGTCGGTGCATGGCACGACAGGTGATGGCTATGAAGGTACATGATGGGAGGGTCTCATTGCATGTGCATACTTCATAGCATTGTTTTACTTGTTTTTACTAATCATGTACTATGATATATATATATATATGCATGTTTTATATGCTAATCATGTGGTAGCCCTGATCGGGAACCTACTGGACGCGTTGATCTAACGCCCTAATTCTATCCTCAGAGGAGAATGCAGGTACAAGTAAAGGAAAAGAAAAGGTCGTTGACCGGGAGGGGAGCTGAGCCAAGCCTAAGCGCTTGAATGTTGGATTGGACTTCTTTATATTACTGTCATTTGAACTATATTTTGTGGACATGTAATAAGTCATTACTTGCTATGGTTTGATTAGGTTAATAACTTGAATGGTTGGTTTATGTTAGTTAATGATTGAGATTGTTACTTGCTATCTAGTATTTCTATTCCGCAGTTAATCTAGGTTATTCCGCATGTTGTTATTAGTTCCATGTGTGATTCATTATCATGGTCTATTCCATGTACACATGGGTGGCCAGTTAAGCTTCAGACTTGAGTAGTCTGAACTTAACTCGCGTCGTGACGCCGCCCGCTCTCTTCCGATGTTTTATTATTATTTTAAAAAAAAATTAGGCTCTGATTTCTCGGAAAGGGAGAGGCGTTACACTTCCATGTTTAAATAAATCTTAATACATAATGTCCTTAATAGTCCTTTATTTTTCTTAACCCATCTCACCCATTAAGGTTTATCCATTTCTCATCCTTTCCTTGGATGAATTTTAGATCCATGGCCCATAACATTTTGGCCACCATTTAATCCAAGAAAATGGACTCTATGATCACCTTTTTAACCCTTAAAAATGTAAACTCTTGTTTGGAGATATTTACCAATCCGGCGGCTCCTCCGGTTTCTTTTCTCCTCTTGGATCCTTAACCTTTCTCCTTCTTCTTCTCCTTGATCTTCGGTCAAGATGTGCTTGATCAAAATGAGATCATCAAGGTTTGGGTTTGGCCAAGATGGAGTGGGTTTGAGAGGGAAAGAGGAGGAGAGGGTGGGAAAAAATGTCTCAAGCCTTAGGTCTTGAAGTGGGGGTCGGCCAAGCCTAGTTTTTCCTTCTTTTCTTCTAAGTTTTTCTTCTTCTTCTCCTTAAGCAAGGATCGGCCAAGAGAGGGAGGGGGAGAGGGAGAGGGAGAGAGTGAGATGAGAATGGGATTGAGGAATGAGATGAAAACCCATCTCATTTGGTTGCTTGGGTTAGACTCCACCATCATTCCCCTTCACCAACCAAGCATGGGCTCACATGCCTTAGTGGTGGTGGTTGGGATGAAACCACCACCATGCCAACGGTTTTGGGGTCCTTAGATAGGTGGTTTGGTCTTCCCATCAAGTCCATTGACCATCCATCATGGAGAGGGGTATGGGCTCACATGGCCTTGGTGGTGGTGGTTGGGATGAAACCACCACCCTTGGCCAACGGTTTTGTGGTGACTTGTTTGAGTGGTTTAGGTGGTTTCTGTAACGCCCCGCCCTCTCCGAGAATTTCAGAGTCTATTTTTTTTTTTTAAAAGTAATAATAGAACATCGGAAGAGAGCGGGCGGCGTCACGACGCGAGTTAAGTTCAGACTACCCAAGTCTGCACCTTAACTGGCCACCCATGTGTACATGGAATAGACCATGATAGTGAATCACACATGGAACTAACATCAACATGCGGAATAATCTAGATTAATTGCGGAAAAGAAAGACGAGATAACAAGTAACAGTCCTAAACATTATTTATCATAGATCAAACATCCAAATGTTATCAACCTACTCAAACCATAGCAAGTAGTGAATTATTACATGTCCAACAAAAGTATACAAATGACAGTAATATTAAGTAATCCAATCCATCATTCAAGCACTTAGGCTTGGCTCCCCTCCCGGTCATCGACCTTCTTTTTCCCTTACTTGTACCTGCAATCTCCTCTGAGGATAGAATTAGGCGTTAGATCAACGCGCCCAATAGGTTCCCGAATCAGGACTACCACATGTTTGCATATAAAACATGCATATACATATCATAATATACGATCATCAAAACAGGTAAAACAATGCTATGATGTATGCACATGCAATGAGCCTCCCCCATCATGTACATCCATAGCCATCACTTGTCGTGCCATGCACCGACAAGATAAATCACAATACAACTTCCATCTTTTCGTCACTGACTGATTCATATCACGTATTAGTCCTCCTGGTGGGACTCTCTTCGCCTAAGGAGACCATTGTACCTATGATCATCATGTTACTCTTCCTGGCGGAACTCTCATCGCCTAAGGAGGACGTAACCCATAATTGTAACACTGTAGAACCTCATTCATCATCCCATGACCATGCATGAGATGCCAATGCCTGTATGCCATTTGTTAATGCATAATATATCATTTGAAACACATATATTAAAACAAGAGTATCATAAGAAAACTGGGTAAAAACCGTGGTTACAAGTAGGTAGGAAACCTACTGAAGAATCACTTCAGTAACTGATCTTTCTTTCGCGTCACCCGGTCACGACTCGCACGTCGTTCGACTTCCGGTACCTTATCCATATATCAATCAGCAAGTCATAACATCATTTACTTATTCAATCACATCTACGACCCATCCACATCATGTGGGGTTCGGCCATGCCCATGGCCGAACATCATCAACTTAGCATTTGTCATTTTATGGGGTTCGGCCCTATACTTGGCCGACCAAAATCAGTAAACAATCACTTAAAATTTCCACCATTGGTATGGTTTATCTCTCCAAAAACCATACCAATTCATCAAACACTTTTATGGGGTTCGGCCATCCAAGATGGCCGGACCCTATGCCCACGTTTTGGACCCTTTTTAATGTACATCATATGTCCATTGAATCATGTAAAAATCAGTATAATATTGTATGGTTTTTACACTTCAAAACCATCCAATTATCCAAACAAGATCATGGGGTTCGGCCATGTAAGGTGGCCAAAACCTAAGGATCTAATTTATCAATTTGTATCACCTTTGCCCAAGGTTTAGACCCTTAATGCATTTGGCTATTCCAATGCCGAATTATGCCATCCAAAACCAAGATTAAACATCCTTTATCTTGTATCTTAGATCATACAAAACAGTCCATGATATTACAAAAACCATCATTTTGAACAAATAAATTTCATGGGGTTCGGCCACTCAAAGTGGCCGAACCCTATGGTCCATATTTTCAATCTTTTAGACCATTGATTTAAACCATGTTAACTTCAGCCCTCTTGTCATTCAGATCAATGTTTATAATCCTTTCTATAACATGTATTTGATTCTTAAATAAAACTCAAAAATCAGTCCATAATCCTTCATGGTTTCCATGTTTCAAAACATGAAAAACCACCCATCTTTTACATGGGGTTCGGCCCTCCATGGTGGCCGAACCCAATGGTTATTTTTACCATTTTAAATCCTTCATTTATCAAGGTTAAACATTGGTGTATTCGGCCATGACCATGGCCCAATACATACCTCACTTGTTTCATGTTATTAAACCAAAATAACACATGGATACTTACCAAATTTTCCAAACTTCCTTCTTGCCTTTGATCCTTGGTTTCTCCCTTTTATTTCTTCTTTCTTTCCTTAATTCCTTGCTGGTTTATACTTGACTAAGTGGTGCCAAAAGCCTCTGCTGTTCAGCCAAGAAAACGAATTGGAGAGAGGGAGAGAGAGATGGGAATTCTTGGATTCCTTTGTGTGAAAAACGGCCATGTATGGTAAGGTTTTTCTTTATAGTTTCAGCCCCCCAACTCCCATTCATCCTCCCTCATTAATGTTGTTAAAAACAATGGGGCAAAGGGTGTTAACCAAGACACCTCTTGGTGCCAAACGTTGCACCCCTTGGTGCCAAACATTGTATCACATGGGAAATGAACCAATGCAACCCTTCATGAAAAGGTGCCGCCCAACCTTTGTGTCTTTTGGCTTTGCCAAAGCACCCTTTCATACCAACGGCTTAGATTGATTCTGATTAATGTTGTGTGAGATTACAACTCATTTCCATCTCCTCTTGACTCACCTAACTCGGAATATTTTTATTCTAAACCAACTCATCCAACTCATCACTTTTAATGCACTAAGTTTGAGTCAACTCATTTCTTAAGTCCAACTCATTTCAAATCAACCCAACTCAAGCTGAATTAACTCACACTTGAGTTCAATTGAGGGCCCACACGGTCATCCGTAGTCAAACTGGTCAACCCGACCCGTTGGGTCCCCCCTTTAGCTCCTTGACCCGTTTTTGACTCTATGACCCAATTTTGGTATTTTGGTCATTTGTAAGTGGTTTTCTCATATGGATCATGCCTGCCCATTTCTTCTCTACGTGATTTCCAATCAAATAGGCTTAACCCTATTTAATTTAAGCTTACACAATGGTCAAATCATCTATTTTGACCCATTGGGTCAATTGGGCCCTTTGACCCATTTAGCCATTTCCAACCCAATTGATGTACATAACCCATCCAAATCAACTTGATATATATATAATGTGCTCATACGACCTTAATTTGAGCAATGGGCCCCAACATTTCTTATTTTGACATCACAAAATAATTAATTTAATAATTCAGGGGCATTTTGTAATTTTCCATTTTATTGAAAAATTGGGGTGTTACAGTTTCTATGAGATGAAACCACCCATTGACTTACCCCTTTGACTCACTTCTTTGACCCATTTGACTCACCTAATTATTTAATTAATTGGATCCTCAACTTAGGTTAATTAATTCTCATTTAATCCCCTTTAATCTCCTTGATTCATCCCCATTAATCCACCCATGGTTGACCAAGTCAACCATGGTGGCCGGCCCCACCAATTCTTAGCCTACCCGCCACCTCACTTGATGAGGTGGAGGTGGGCCCCATTCGGCCATGTCACCTTGGTCTAATCAAGACTAACTTAGGTGATTTTACATTAATTAATTCAACTTAATTTACTTGATCCTCTTTAATTCCCTTTGACTTATCCATGGTTGACCAAGTCAACCATGATGGTCGGCCCCACCTAAATCATGGTCCACACGCCACCTCACTTGATGAGGTGGAGGTGGGTCCCACTTGGTTATGCCATCTTGATTTATTCACCACTAACTTAGGTGATTTAAATTTAATTAAATCCATTCCAACTAATTGGATCACCATTGGGCCCATGGCCCAATTGAATTCACCTCCTACCCATTTACCTTAGAGCTTAAATTATCTTGACCCATTGGGTCCCAAATGGGTATTTGACCCAATTTGACCATCCTTGGCCCAATTGATCATCATTGACCCAATTAAGTGGACTCATTCCAATCCATGGCCCATTGGACCATACTTGGGCCATTGCCCAAATTTTGATCCATTTAACATCTATTCCATCAAAATTCTCAATTTCCATCATTAAAATAAATAATAGCCAACATTTATATTGATTTAAAAATTCGGGCTATTACAGGAAGTGCGACCACCAATGAGGCACATGATGAAGCATGGTTAGAGACTTCCAACAGTAGCGTCCCCCTCATTTCAAAGGGAAAGAAGGACCTGCAAGAGCGGAGAATTGGCTGAGAAATATCACCAACATCTTGACATTACTGAAGATCCCAGTAATGAATATAGAATACTGCTGGCTACTTCGCAGTTGGTCGATGATGCCGGTAAGTGGTGGGAAGTGATTGAACGACAACGGGCACAGATTCCAGCAGGGGAAAGGACTGAGATGACATGGGACCAGTTCTCTGCAATGTTCCTGGATCACTATCTTCCAGAATAGGAGAAGGAGCGCCAGAAACAAGCGTTCATATCTTTGGTACAGGGCACCATGACTGTGGCTGAGTATCATCAGGAGTTTCTCCATCTATCATGTTATGCTTTATACATGGTGGACAAAAAATACAGGAAGGCTCGTAAATTTGAGTGGGGCCTTCGACCAAGCATCAGGGTCAAAGTGACTATCTTCAAGTCACCTACATTGGCGGAAGTGGTCGGTCGAGCTACCACAGCTGAGTAAGAGCTGACAGAGACAGTTCAGTTTGTGGATAACCTCCGAGGCCAAAACGGGGGAAGTGTTTTTCGCCCGAACAAGAGATTCCGACCCAACTTTGGGAGACCATCACCTTCTACTGGGTCAACTGGAGGCTTTAGTCACAATCAACCCTCCACATCAGTATTTGTCTCTCAGGTTCCTCGAGGTGTGAGCACCTGTTTTCAGTGTGGCCAGCAGGGCCATTTCAAGAGGGAGTGTCGCGAAACAGTAGACCTTCTCACTCCAGGGGTTCATTTCGTCCTCCGGCTTGATCAGCTCATTCACAAGTATCCAGAGCATATAACCAGACAGGACGGGCACCTAATCCGACAGGATCTGGACGACTACATACTTTAGCTCCTCACCCAGAGACGGTGGATCACTCAATGATTCAAGGTATGGCAGTAGTTGGTAGTTCCTATGCTTGTGCATTATTTAATTCAGGAGCATCCCACTCCTTTGTATCTGCTGCTTTCATATCTGCTACTGGCACTCTAGTACCACAATTGTCCACTGCACTTACTATTGTATCCCCTGTTGGAGACACATCATTGGGACTGATATGCACATCGGTAAACACTGAACTTGCTCGGCTCAGATTTGAGTACAATTATCTGGTACTCGAGATGACTGAGTACGATATCATTTTTGGCATGGATTGGTTGGCTAACTTCCAGGCCAACATTGACTACCATCTCCGCAGGGTGATATTTTGGTCACCCGAGGGAAAGCGATATGTGGTACATGCCGACAAACAGAGCATTCCTATGACCAAGAGACTGCATGAAAAATTGAACCATTTTGTATTAAACAACATCAGGCTAGACAAGGTGCCAATGGCTGAACTACCTGTAGTAGTGAAAGACTACGCAGAGGTATTTCCAACAGAACTCCCTGGGTTGCCACCAAAGAGGGAGATTAATTTTGAGATTAAGCTATATCCTGGCACTGCTCCAGTGTCATGGCCGCAATACCGGATGCCCCAGATGAGATGTCGGAGTTAAGGAAGCAAATTGATGGACTACTCAGACTAGGATGCAATCGGAACAACACATCATCTTGGGGAGCACCGGTATTACTTATGAAGAAGAAGGATGGTACGCTTCGGATGTACGTAGATTACAGGAAATTGAACCAGCTGACAGTCAGAAATAAGTATCCTCTACCCAGAATTGATGATCTATTCGATCAACTCAGAGGTTCCAGTCATTTCTCAAGATTAATCTGATGTCGGGCTACCATCAAATCCGTGTCAGGGATGAAGACATAGAGAAGACGACTTTCAGAACTCGATATGGACTACATGAGTATGTGGTCATGCCGTTTGGACTCACCAATGCACCAGCTGTTTTCATGGACTTGATGAACAAGATCTTTCGTCCTTACTTGGACAAATTTGTAATTGTTTTCATTGACGACATCCTGATTTATTCTAAAAGTCGGGAGGAGCATGCTGAACATTTGCGGATAGTTTTGGACACCATGAAGAAGAATCAGTTGTATGCCAAAGCAAGCAAGTGCGAATTCTGGCTATCTGAGGTTAACTTCTTAGGGCATGCCATATCAGCGAAAGGAATAGCCGTGGACACGGCTAAAGTGGCTGCAGTTAGAGACTGGAAAGCTCCAAGGAATGTGACCGAAATCCGCTGCTTTCTGGGATTGGCTGGTTATTGTAGGAAGTTTATTATGGACTTCTCCAACATTGTATCTCCACTTACTCGACTCACTTAGAAAGGAGTCAAATTCGAATGGTCTGCTGTATGCAACCGAAAATTCGAAGAACAAATGGAGAGGCTTACGACTGCTCCTATTCTGATTTTGCCAAAAAGATGCAAGGTCTATGAAGTATATTGTGATGCTTCAGGTGAAGGACTTGGGTGTTCTCTTACCCAAAGTCAACACATAATGGCTTATGGTTCAAGGCATTTGAAAATTCATGAATGCCACTATCCCACGCATGATCTAGAATTAGCCGCATGGTCTTCGCTCTCAAAAGCTGGAGACACTATCTTTATGGCGAGAAGTTTGAGGTATTTTTAGATCACAAAAGTTTAAATATCTGTTTGATCAGAATGAACTTAATATGAGGTAGCGCAGATGGATGGAATATCTGCAAGACTATGAGTTTGCACTTCGATATCATCCTTGCAAGGCAAACAAAGTGGTGGATGCCCTTAGTTGCATGTCACATGCAACAGTGGCCAGTTTGATTATGAAGGAATGGGAAATGCTGAATACCATTTGAGAGTTCTATTTGTACATCAAGAATCATGGGAGTATGTATAATTTGATCGTATGGTCCAACATGGTTTCCAAGTTTGAGCAGGAACAACGGACAGATCCGGAAGTGGAAGAGATATGGGCTAAAATGTCTACTGGTGAGGTTGTACTTGAATGGGAATTACGACTGGGACAAGGTCTTTTATTCCGAGGCAGGACATATATGCCTCAGAGCTACAGAAGAGAGTTATTGATCGAGGCACACCAAACTAAACTCTCTATTCATCCGGGTAGCAGCAAGATGTATCATGATCTGAAGAGACACTATTGGTGGCATGGACTTAAAAGAGATGTGGCAGAGTTTGTTGCTCACTGCCTGACTTGTCAGTAGGTCAAGACTGAACATCAGAAACCACCAAGATTACTCAAACCCTTACCAGTTTCGGAGTGGAAATGGGAACATATTTCCATGGATTTTGTGACAAGGTTGCCACGGTCATCAAAGGGCAACGATGCAATATGGGTCGTGGTAGTTGCAGAGACCACAGAACAGATTAAGTTAATACAACAGCATTTACTCACTACACAGAGTTGTTAGAAGAGCTACGCTGACAAGAGAAGGAGGTTCCTTGAGTTTGAAGTGGGAGACTTAGTACTCTTGAAAGTCTCGCCACGAAAGGGACACATGCGATTTGGGAAGAAAGGGAAGATGTCACCTAGATTTGTGGGACTATTTCCAATCCAAAAGAGGGTGGGGGAGTGGCTTATCAATTGCACTTCCTCCACTGTTGTCATCTTTGCACGATGTATTCCATGTTTCTATGTTGACGAAATACAATCCTGATCCTTCGCACGTGCTGAATGTGCAAGATGTTGATGTGCAAAGCGACGTAACTTATGTTGAAAGGCCGACAGAGTGATCGGGAAAGAACAAAGGGTATTACGGAAACGAGCAATTTAGTTCGTCAAGGTGGTATGGGATCGACATGGTAATGAGGAAGCCACTTGGGAACTTGAATCAGAAATGAGAGCAGCTCATCCTGAACTTTTTGTATAAGTTGTTTGAAACCCTACTTCGCTTGATTTTTGGGACGAAAATTCAAAAGAGGGTACTATTGTAACATCCTGGATTTTCAAAGCATTATTATATTGGATATTGTCAAATTTAAATTGTTAAATTTTAGACTTATGGATGAAATGGATTTTAAATGGGTAAGAATTGGGTCAATGGCCCAATTATGATCCAACAGATCATGGATAGGGTTTGATTTTAATTAATTGGGTAAATGTAGTTAATTGGGTCAATTACCCAATTGGGACCCAATGGGTCAAAGTGAATGGATTTTGGGAATTAAATGGGCAAGGAATTAATTTAATTGGGTCATGTACCCAATTAAGACCCAAGACATGGGATCCACCTCATCAAGTGAGGTGGCATTTAAGTGGCATGGCCAAGTGGGACCCAAATCCACCTCATCAAGTAAGGTGGCGAGTGGTCTAAGATAACATGTATGGTCCGCTACCATGGTTGACTTGGTCAGCCATGGGTGAGTTCAAATGTGGTGAGTTGAATTATATTGAGTTGGAAATTAAAATCACTTGAGTTATGTGGAAATGAGTTCAAGAAAATTAAGTGAGTCATGGGATTGAGTTGAATGGGAAGTGAGTTCAAATAAGCAAGTGACTCACATGGAAGTGGAAGAGGCCTAAGTGAGTCAAAGGGGGAGATAGTGGGTTTCCATCTCATGGAAACACTATAAACCAACGTGGGGAAGGTGGACGGGGTGGAAAGCCCCAATTTCAAGCCATGTGTCTCCTTGGTTAACCAAGGGACACATGGGAAAGACCAAACCTTAAGGAGGGTGGTTGGGAGGATGGAGGGTTGAATTACTAAGAGGTATACTCCACCCCCCTTTGGCCGATCCTCTCCCTTTCAAACAAAAGAATTTCCTATCTCTCTTTCTCCCTCTCTGAACCTACACCTCCTTGGCCGATCCATCACTTACACAACAAAGAGATCTTATCATTTCTCTCCGTCCCATTTCGGCTCTAGACTTGGACGAAGAACAAGGACTAAGGAAGGAGAAGGACGGAGGAGCAAGATCAGACCTAAAGAAATGGAGAAGACGTGGAAATAAGGTAATGTTTATGTTCATAGAATTAAATTTAATAAAACAAAGGGAACCATGGTTTCGGCTATGGCATGGCCGAAACCATGGGGTCCATATTTGATTGAGATGTTTGGACGGTCAGCTGGTTATATGGACCATGAGCTGAAAAATACATCCAACAAAATGGTTATATGATTGGAGAAAAAAATGGATCCGAAACTATGTGTAATACGAAGATTGGGAGAATAATGTCCAAGACCCTAGTGGGGTTAGTGAGTAGGGCATACTCAGTGATTTTAAAAATGTATGGATAACATTATATATGTTAAATATAAGAAATAAATTTCATAATGAAAGGTCAAGCCAAACATCAAATAAAATGAGGACTAATCTCGGATGGCACTATTTGCGGACAGGTATCACAGTCCACGGACGGGTTTTTATCATCAGCGGGACTGGTTTCGACCGTCTAGACATGGGTTTTCTTTGGACGGGTAATGAACTGGACAAATGTTGTCTGTGGACGGGTATCACCGTCCGCAGACGGGTAACAAACATAATATGGTACTGTCTGCGGACGAGTGATATGTATGTAGGACGGGTTACACTCTCTGTGGGACGGGTGTCTGCCGTCCGCGGGACGAATTTTTATCATCCGTGGACGGGTGTGGACCTTCCGCAGGACGGGTAACTAGTGCGGACTGTCCGCGGGTAGCGGACAGTGGGTATCGGACCACGGTTGTACGCTGTTTGCGAACGGGTTTCTGTCGTCCGCAGGATGGGCTGCGAATGGGTAACCGACTGATTTTAAAAGTGAAGTTTTTATATAATCTTCATTTTCCAGATGGTTAAGTTTAACCGGAAGGATGTAAGAAACGGTTTAAACCAATTGGATAATTAATTTGATTATTTTATATGGTGGAATTCATTTAAGGTAAAGAGATTCCGCAAGCGAGGGTGTGATCGGTTTTGATGAAATCGTTGCACGGATACCATACTTGGACGTGGGTAGGATTCCTACCTTGTTGAAACACTTTGGATTATGTACATGTAATGATTTTATTTCCATATTTGATGAATGGAATTTCAATGCTATTATGTAATTTAATATGAAATAGCATGTTTGCACTCACATGTCATGCATGGCATGGGAGGGAACATATGAGAGGAGTCCACGCTCCATTCGGGGTATCAAATAAACAAATGTGGGGAGGGATCCTCACTGATCCGATTGACATACATGAAATGGTATATGATGTTTGAAATGAAAGAGGAGTCCACGATCCATTCGGTGGGACCGATAAGGCATACGTGGGGAGTCATGACAATGAATACCTTGCTATGGCTTGTTCATCAAGAGGATTATCAATGTGTTTTGAGATATGGTTGATGGGTGGGAAATCATTGGCATATGACACCAATGACATGGCATTGAATTAGCATGATTTTTGATATTATGTATCTATTCTGATTTTATACTAATCCCATGTGTATGACCCTACTCCGAATACCTACTCGCGCATTGACTAACGCCCTACTTCTACTTTAGATGATGGTACAGGGAACGGAACGGACGATGGACGTGAAAGGAGCCAAGCTTAGGAGCTTGGGCAGCTTATTGCTTACTTTATTTTAGTTTTCATTTTGGATAATGTACTTGAGTTAATTTCATTTTGGGACTGTAATAACTTAAAATTATCTTGCTATGGTTTGGTTACATTTGGACATTTAAACTTAAGGTAATTTATGTGATGGACTTCCTTGCTTAGAAATGGATAGGGATAGTAACTCTAATCTTATATTAATTCTGAAATGTGTTTAATCCGCAAGTATAACCTTAAGCGTGTGAACTGTTTTAGTGGACTCTGTCCACACACACATAAGATTGGCCAGTTAAGGGCCGGACTTTGGAAGCTCGGACTTAGCTCGTGTCATGGCTTCTCGTTCTCTCTCACTCTTTATTTTTTTTAAAAAATATAGACTCTGATTTTCGGCGAGTGAAAAAGGGCGGGGCGTTACATCTGTGGATCGTACGTTTTAACCTATGGAGTTAGCATTGGAGGCCAATTTACAAGTTTTTGAGATGTTAGAGTTCGATGTCATATTGGGATGGATTAGTCGTCCTCCCTTCAGGTTACCTTTGAGGACCTGTAACGCCCGCCCCTTTTCACCCGATAATCAGAGTCTATTTTTTTTTTTTTTATGAAGAGTGACAAAGGGCGCGGACGTCACGACGCGAGTTAAGTCCGAGCTTCTAAAGCCCGGCCCTTAACTGGCCAACCCTACGTGTGAGTGGAACGAAGTCCACGGGGAACGGTTCACACGTAGAAGTAAGCATTGGGGAACATTTAAACCAAGTGCAGAAAATTATAAAAGAGTCTAACCTACAAATTCTTAGATAGCAGGGAAGCTACATTCATTCAATCACCAAACATCCTCAAAATCATAATGTCCAAAGTAATTTCCAAAACATAGCATGTAATCTAAATTATTACATTTCCGACAAGTTAAGCTACTTCAAATTACATTATCCAAAATAAACATTAGTAAACTATCTAGCCCGCCTTCCCAAGCTCCTCAGCTTGGCTCTCGTCTCATCCTTCGCTTCCGACATCTCCTGCGTCATCAGCTAGGGTAGAAGTAGGGCGTTAGACAACGCGCCCAGTAGGACTCCGAGAGGGCTAACACATGGATTAGTGATAACAAGCAATACAGATAATAATATAATGAAAAGCCACAAAATGAATGCCATGACATGGGTGTCTGTGTTATGAATCCCACCCATCATCCTTACTATCCCGATGCCATATCCCCCTTGACGGCAAGGCCTCGTCAAGGTGTATCCACAAATACAACATCCCCTTTGATGGAAGAACCATCATCAAGGTATAACAATAAATACAACATCCCCCTTGATGGAAAACCATCATCAAGGTATAACAATAAATACAACATCCCCTTGATGGAAAACCATCAACAAGGTATCATAACTACAAATGTCCCACTTGATGGCAAAGCCTCATCAAGGTATAATAATACATTTATGAAATACGCCATGCTTGTTTATCGGTCGCCCTGACGGAGCATGGACTCCAGCTTCATTTCATCCTTCCCCTATCATATTCCTCCCATGTCATGCATGAGATGTAGATGCCATATGCCATGTAATATATGTAAATCAATAGTAATAAAACCCATCTTAAAACAATTACATGATTACCAAATAAATCAAAGGGAAACCATCACATAATATTTAATCCAAAACCCATCTTAAAACATTCACATGATTTCCAAAATACATTAAAAGAAAACATCACATAATACTTAATCCCAAAACCCATCTTAAAACATTCATGTGCTTACTAAAATAAATCTAGGAAAAACCCATACATAACACATAATCCAAGGCTTACAAAAAGGTAGGAATCCTACTGAACACCGACTAGCGTTCCTTCTTTCGCTTCCGTCCGATAGACCCGGTCGCCGATCGCGCACCGTTTGCGATGTCCATTACCTTATTATACATTAATAATTAGTCCATGTTTTTAACCTTTTAAGCCCATTAA
Source organism: Chimonanthus praecox (assembly GCA_022113865.1). NCBI lineage: Eukaryota > Viridiplantae > Streptophyta > Magnoliopsida > Laurales > Calycanthaceae > Chimonanthus > Chimonanthus praecox. Next base: position 26,739,676 of record CM039096.1, on the reverse strand, counting down.
TCACATACTTAAGGTTACCATAATTGCACTTAAGTCCATGATCATTTCTCATGGAGTTCTTGAATTTGGCCATTATTTACAATTTTGCCACTACCCCTTCTCCATGGTTAATTTCTCATTCACCCTTGCCTAACCAAGTTCATAATTGATCATAAACCTCGATCTTTAACTTAGGTCCATTAATGACCCATTCAACCATGGCACATGACCATTAAAATTAGCCATTTAATTTACTTAAACTCATTAACCTAACATACAAATACACATTAATCTTAGGCCTTAATTGGTTCACAAAATGGGTCCATTGATGTATTATTACCCATAACATAACAGCACTAGAAAAATTAGGCACTTAAATACTCTAACTCTCATTCATTTCTCCCACACATAATACCAAATTTTAATCCATAATTTTACCCACAATTGGGTCATGGGTTCGGCCAAGATGTTTGATCAATGGTGAAAACCTCCAAGCTTAGGATCGGCCAAGGTAGGGTTTGCTTGAGAGAGAGAGAGAAAAGGAGATGGTGAGAAATAAGATCCCAACCTTTGATCTTGGAGTGGTGGGCCTTTACTTGATTTTTTTTTTCTCTTCTTATCTTTCTTTTCTTCTTTCCTCCATGGTTTCTCTTCTTCTTTCTTCTCCTAGTGTGGGATGGCAATGGGAGAGTGAAAGAGATGGAACTAGTGAAATGAGGATGGAACTTGAGAGATGAGATAAAGTCATCACCTTTTGATTGGTTAAGACAACTTTACATTAACTTCTCCCACCAACCCCACATGAGATATTTCTCATGCTTTTTTGACCCAACCACTAGCCAACGTTTTTTCTTGTTTACAATGGAGAGTTTATCTTCCCATTTGACCATTTGACCACCCCTTTAACTTAACTTAATTAACTAATTAATTAGATCATTAGGTTAATTTAATTAATTCCCACTTTAACTTAATTCCATTTACTTAAATCACCTTCATACATCCACCCATGGTTGACCAATTCAACCATGGTGGTCGGCCCCACCAAACCTTGGGTCCACACGCCACCTCACTTGGTGAGGTGGAGGTGGGTCCCATTGGACCATATCACCTTGGTCAACTTCAAATTAACTTAGGTGATTTGAACCCATTCAATTCAGTCCAATTGGATCACCATTGGGCCCATGGCCCAATTACATTTTCATCTTACCCATTTACCTTAAAGCTTACATTATCTTGATCCATTGGGTCCCAATTGGGTATTGGGCCCAATTTGACCACCCTTGGCCCAATTGACCACCATTGACCCTTTAAGTAAACTTAAATCCAATCCACAATCCATTGGGTCCTAGTTGGGCCTTTGTCCACATTTTGATCCATTTACTATCTATTCCATCCAATTTCCAATTTCCACCATAAAATAAATAAATAATAAAACATATATATATTACTTTACAAATTCCGGGCCATTACAGGACCGTTGTCGTAGGTGGGTGAACAGTCAATTCCTCGCGGTGGATGCATTTGTTGAGCGACTCACAACTTCTGGTCTCAGCGTGAAGGAGTTGTGCAGCTTGGTGGCTAGCTTGACTTGAAGGACAGTTTGGGGTTGACAAATGTTGAGATGACTCGCGTGGTCCGGGGCTTTCTGGATGTCTTTTTGGGGAGGTTTCTTGGATTGCCACCACGTCAGGAGATAAGGTTTGTTGTGGATCTGCTCCCCCTTAGCGACACCTGTTTCGATTACTCATTATGGGTGGTGCCAGTAGGAGTTTTTGTAACACCCCAATTTCTCAATGAAGTAAAAAATTACGAAATTGCCCCTGAGTTATTAAATTAATTATTTTGTGATGTCAAAATAGGAAATGGTGGGGCCCATTGCTAAAATTAAGGTCATATGAGGTCATTATAAATATCAAATTTGATTGGATGGGTAATGAACATCAATTGGATCGAAAATGGCTAAATGGGTCAAATGGCTCAATTGGACCCAATGGGTCAAAATGGATGATTTGACCATTGTGTAAGCTCAAATTAAATGAAGTCAAGCTGAACTGATAGGAAATCAGTCATAGCAAAAATGGTAGGCTTGAAACACAAGTGAAAACTAATTACAAGTGACCAAAATACCCATAATTGGGTCATGGAGTCAAAAACGGGTCAAGGAGCTAAAGGGGGACCCAACGGGTCGGGTTGACTAGTTGACCACGGATGACCGTGTGGGCCCTCAATTGAACTCAAGTGTGAGTTAATTCAGCTTGAGTTAGATTGATTTGAAATGAGTTTGGTTTAAGAAAAGAGTTGACTCAAATATGGAACATTAAAAGTGACGAGTTGGATGAGTTGGTTTAGAGTAAAAATATTCCGAGTTTAGTGAGTCAAGAGGAGATGGAAATGAGTTGTAATCTCACACAACAATTAATCAGAATCAATTTCAGCCGTTGGTATGAAAGGGTGCTTTGGCAAGGCCAAAAGACACCAAGGTTGGGCGGCACCTTTTCATGAAGGGATGCAATGGTTCATTCCCAAGTGATGCAATGTTTGGCACCAAGGGGTGTCTTGGTTAACACCCTTTGCCCAATCGTTTTTAACAAAATTAAATGAGGGAGGATGAATAGGAGTTGGGGACTGAAACTACAAAAGAAAAACATTACCATACTTGGCCGTTTTTCACACAAAGAAAACCAAGAATTCCCATCTCTCCCTCTCTCCAATTCGTTTCTTGGCTGAACAACAGAGGTTTTTTGGCACCAGTTAGTCAAGTATAACCAGCAAGGAATTAAAGAAAGAAAGAAGAAATAAAAGGGAGAAAACAAGGATCAAAGACAAGGAGGAAGTTTGGAAAATTTGGTAAGTATCTATATGTTATTTTGGTTTAATAACATGAAACAAGTGGGGTATGTATTGGGCCATGGTCACGGCCGAATACACCAATGTTTAACCTTGATTATGAAGGATTTAAAATGGTAAAAATAACCATTGGGTTCGGCCACCATGGAGGGCCGAACCCCATGTAAAAGATTGGTGGTTTTCATGTTTTGAAACATGGAAACCATGGAATTTTATGGACTGTTTTTAGATGATTAAAAGCGTATGTTTTAAAAAGGTTAAAACACAAATAAGGAGTTTGATTTAGACCTAGTTGAATGATAAAGAAATACAAAACCAAAGGTCATAGGGTTAGGCCACCATGGAGGGCCAAACCCCATGCAAATGATGGTTGGTTTTAAGGTGTTCGAAACATGGAAACCATAGAGCTTTGGTGGATGTTTTTGGGTTTTACTTATGATTCAAATACATGTTTTAGAAAGGGTTAAAAACATGGATTTGAATGGCATAAGGACTGAAGTGAATATGGGTTTAAACAGTAGATTTAAATTGATAATATGGAACATTTGGATCGGCCATTTTGGATGGCCGAATCCCATGAAATATATGGTCTTTTGGGACAAGTAGATGAATTTATTCGGATGGTTTCTAAGTGGTATAAATGTAGCAAGATGATACTGATATTGTATGTTTAAATAACACCTAAAGCATGTTTGAAAGACCAAAACATGGACATAGGGTTCGGCCACCTTGGATGGCCGAACCCCATGTAAGTAATTGATATGATTTGGTGAACTTTAATTTACGGTTTTGGTGGATGGTTATGTGGCTGAACCATGTGTAATCCATGGTTGGGTTAGCATGATTAAATCATGAATAATCATGGGAAATTGGGATCATTGAGTAGGAGGATCATAGGGTTCGGCCAAATGAATGGCCGAACCCCATAGATTGTTTTGTTGGAGATTATGAATTGTTTGTATGAGTTGGATTATGTAAACGTAGGGTTTGATCAAAGGACTTACAAGATGTTTTGGGTCTTATATGTGAATGGACATTAAAATGATAGTATGATTTACTTATTGTTACATCACAAGGTGATGAGAGTTGAACAACGTGCGAGTCGTGACCGGGTGAAGCTCAAAAAGGAACGGACACTTAAGCAAAGTTTAAGTAGGTTTCCTACCTACTAGTAACCACAGTTTTACCCCAGTTTTCTTTATGAGATTCCTGTTTATTTTATTTGGTTTCAAATGATATATTATGCATTAACAAATGGCATACAAGCATTGGCATCTCATGCATAGACATGGGATGATGAATGAGGTTCTACAGTGTTGCAATTTATGAGTTACGTCCTCCCTAGGCGATGAGAGTCCCGCCAGGAGGACTAATACGTGATATGAATCAGGTCAATGATGAAGAGATGGAAGTGTATTGTGATATACCTTGTCGGTGCGAGGCACGTCAAGTGATGGCTATGGATGTACATGATGGGAGGGTCTCATTGCATGTACATACTTCATAGCATTGTTTTACCTATTTTTACTAATCATGTACTATGATATATATGCATGTTTTATATGCTAATCATGTGGTAGCCCTGATTGGGAACCTACTGGGCGCGTTGATCTAACGCCTTAATTCTATCCTCAGAGGAGAATGCAGGTACAAGTAAAGGAAAAGAAAAGGTTGTTGACCGGGAGGGGAGCTAAGCCAAGCTTGAGTGCTTGAATGCTGGATTGAATTACTTTATATTACTGTCATTTGAATACTTTTGTTGGACATGTAATAATTCATTACTTGCTATGGTTTGGTTAGGTTAATAACCTTTGGATCGTTGATTTATCTTAATTAATGGTTGAGACTGTTACTTGCTATCTAGTCTTTTTATTCCGCAATTAATCTAGGTTTTTCTGTATGTTGATATTAGTTCCATGTGTGGTTCATTATCATGGTCTAGTCCATGTACACATGGGTGGCCAGTTAAGGTTCAGACTTGGGTAGTCTGAACTTAACTCGCGTCGTGACGCCGCCGCTCTGTTCCGATGTTTATTATTTAAAAAAAAAAATTAAACTCTGAAATTTCTCGGAGAGGGCGGGGCGTTACAGTTGGTATCAGAGCGAAACGGGAAGTTGAATCATCGAAGTAAGATTAAGACGGTTTCATGTCTCACTGACGAATAAGAATCCCAACTGACCGACTCTTCGGAGTTCGCTGCCTGGGGGCCGGATTAATTTACTTCGAGTGACTCGGACTGAACAATCAATCTGAGAACGACAATGAAAGATAGCAAAGTAAAGTACAATCATCATAATTGGACAAAATCAAACGTAGCAAGGTAGGATGAACTCCCCTGAAATCCCCACACTGAGAAACAAAACAACAGGAAATTAGAGATTTCCCCAGAAAACAAAAGAACACAGAGTGATGATTTGGTAATCTTCCCAAACAAAGTACATGACTTTATGCATGATCAGATTCCCCTGAAAACCAAGGTTGGTTTATTAGAATTGTTGTTAAATATGCTTGTGTTCTTTGATATGATACAGATATGTCGAGTAATGTGGAGTACTCGGAATGGTACAGCGGAACTCCTAGCCATCCCATAGACTTGGTGTCTGTTTCTAACAACACCAACGTAGAAGCTCAAGTGGACCTTCAGGAGGGATCTCCTGAAGAAGATGAATGGACTTAGCACCTGTTGCAGAGGATTTGATGGATAATATTCCTGGGATGGTGGAACCTCCTGAGGAAGAAGAGGAGGATCTGGGATTTTTCTTTTATGAGGATCCTATGGAAGACTTTCCTATAATATTGGAATCGACGGGGGAGGTAGATCCCTGCGATACCTGTGAGTTGTGTAATCAGGACGATCACAACAGTTTGTATTGTCCTCATCCATTAGGAGTTGTCTGTCCGGTTTGTGGACTACACGGGGCATGGAGAGGCGAGGACTAATTGTCCTTGTATAGGAGGACCCGGTTTAATACCCTGTACAACATGTGAAGTATTGGGGCACACGGCAATGATGTGTCCTGATAACCGTTTCAAGTTCGCTGATGATGCGGAGTCTTCTACGGAAGACTAGGATAGGAATTAATATGAACGGGTATTAAAAAGAGGGTTATTTTTGTAAGGTGTATATTTTGTTACACATAGGGTTTGTTTCACCCTACCCACCTTTGTACAAAAAATGAAGTTTGAATTTATATAAATATGTGATTTCATGTTTTTATGAGGACTCATGGCATGTGATGCATATTGCTAATGGAAACTAAGTCTATGATGTTTCCCATGAATTAGGACTAAATGGCGCCACTGAGAAAGGTGGTAAAAGATCCGAAGGGTAAAGAAAAAGTTTTACAAATCGGATTAGGTGAGGGGGCATCAAAGAGAAGGACCCGTCAGGACGATAAGAAGAAAGATGAGGTGCTCATAGTCACACCACAAGGGAAGGTGGTACCTCAACGCCGGAAGGTGGTACATGAGAAGGTGCCATCGGTACATGATGATGAGCGGTCCGTTCATGACGAAGAGAGATCAGTTCATGAACGTTCGCTCGATGAGGAAGAGTCACAACATTCCCGGCGAGAGGAGGGGGATAGTTGCCTTACGTATCAACAGGACGACGAAGAGGAATATGACTCGTCATATCGACGAGAGGAGGAGGAGAACAGTAATATGACTGTACCCTTTGTGCCTTTTGAACTACACAGCTTGGTACAAGCGGTGGTTACATCTGTCCTCCAACAACATTTGAAAGGCGGGGGAAACACAAGCGAAAATAATGACTGAAACATGCTCAGAGATTTTCAGCAACAGCGCCCACCTTACTTCAAGGGCAGGGAAGGGCCTATCGGAGCCGAAAATTAGTTGGAGAAGATTTCACACATACTGACTCTTTTGAACATCAAGAGTCATGCTCATAAAATACTATTGGCCACGTTACAGCTGGTAGATAACGCTGCCAAATGGTGGAAGGTGGTGGAGAAACAGTAGGCACTTGTGCCAAGAAGAGAAAGAGTTGCTTGACGTGAGACCAATTCTCAGCGACATTCCTAGAGCGCTACTTTCCAGAGGAAGAAAGAGAACGTCAAATTCAGGCCTTTATGATGTTAGTACAAGGTTCAATGACGGTGGCTGAGTATCACCAAGAATTCCTCAGCCTATCAATCTATGCATACTATATTGTGGACACGGAATATCGAAAGGCTCGCAAGTTCGAGCGTGGGTTACGGCCAAACATAAGGGCCAGGTAACCCTGTTCAAAGCAGCGACACTGGCAGAAGTGGTCAGCAGGGCAACCATTGTGGAACAAAAAATGGCAGAATTTGCAAAAGTGGACAACCGCTGAGCTCCGAGTGGGAGGGGTGCGTACCAACCCAACAAGAGGTTCAGATCGAACTTCGGCAGACCTTCGCCGTCTGTTGGATCAAGTGGGAGCTTTCGCCCCAACCAGCCCACTCAGTCTATAGCAGTCACACAAGCTTCTCGAGGAATGAACACCTGTTTTCACTGTGATCAACCAGGTCACTACAAGAAGGACTGCCCAAAGCTCAATAGGTTGTCATACTCTAGAGGATCATTTCGTTCGCCAACTAGACCGGGAAACTCCAGAGGAGGCAGAATGCAAAGTCGGGGAGGTCGAAGGTCTGACCCTGCTGGTTCTGGACGATTATTTACTCTAACTTCTCCAGAGGAAGAGGAGCATGCTGTGATACAAGGTATGGCGGTAGTGAGTAGCTCATATGCATATGCACTATTTGATTCTGGAGCATCACACTCCTTTATAGCTGCATCGTTTATTACTGCTACTGGTACATTAGTTCAAAGATTAGCCACAACACTTAATATTGTATCCTTTGTCGGAGATTCGGCATTGGGACTTATATGTACGGTGGTTAACACCGAATTAGCTGGACTCAGATTTGAGTTCAATTATCCAGTGCTTGACATGTCTGAATATGATATTATATTCGGTATGGATTGGTTGGCTAAGTTTCATGCCAACATCGACTGTTATTGTCGAAAAGTGACATTTATGTCACCCGAGGGCAAGCAATATGTAGTCCGTTCAGATAAACAAAATGGATTGCAGAAAGGGTTAAACCACGTGGTATTGAATAATATCACCATAAACAAAGCTCCAGTTACTGAACTTCAGGCAATTGTATAAGAATTTGCGGATGTATTTCCAAAGGAACTCCCTGGTTTACCGCCTATGAGCGAGATTAACCTCGAGATCAAGTTGTACCCTGGCACAGCACCAGTGTCGTTACCACACTATCGGATGGCACCAGCAGAGATGTCGGAGCTAAAGAAGCAGATTGATGAACTGCTTAGGCTGGGTTACATCCGGAACAGTACCTCAGCATGGGGAGCACTAGTACTATTTGTGAAGAAGAAGGACGGTTCACTATGGATGTGCGTGACTACCGGAAGCTGAATCAGCTGACAGTCCGGAACAAGTACCCTCTACCCAGGATCGATGATTTATTTGATCAATTGAGGGGTTCTAGTCATTTTTCAAAGATCGATTTGATGTCTGGTTATCATCAAATCCGGGTTAGGGAGGAAGACATAGAAAAGACAGCTTTTCGGACACGGTATGGACTATACGAGTTTGTAGTCATGCCATTTGGACTTACAAATGCGCCGGCGGTGTTCATGGATTTAATGAACAGAATCTTCCGTCCCTATCTGGATCAGTTTGTAATCGTGTTCATTGACGATATTCTGATCTATTCCAAGAGTCAGGAAGAACATGCAAAACACCTACGGATAGTTTTGAAAACTTTGAGGCAGAATAAACTATATGCTAAGGCCAGTAAGTGTGAGTTCTGGCTATCTCAAGTGAATTTTTTGGGACATGTTATATCCGAGGAAGGAATAGCCGTTGAATGCGGCTAAGGTGACGGCAGTGAAAGACTGGAAAGCGCCAAAGAACGTAACCGAGATCCGTAGTTTCTTAGGATTGGCGAGTTATTATCGGAAATTTATTATGGATTTTTCCAAATTAACGTCTCCATTGACTCGACTCACTCAGAAAGGAGTCAAGTATGAGTGGTCAGATCTGTGCAACCAAAGGTTTGAAGAGCTAAAAGACAGACTTACAACCGCTCCTATTTTGATTTTGCCGGAAAAGGGCAAGGGTTATGAAGTAGAATGCGACGCTTCGGGCGAAGGACTGGGGTGGGTCCTCAGTCAAGATCATCGTGTGGTGGCTTATGGTTCAAGACAACTAAAAATACATGAACGCCTCTATCCTACGCATGATCTTGAACTAGCCGCAGTGGTCTTCGCTCTCAAAAGTTGGAGACATTATCTTTATGGCGAGAAGTTTGAAGTGTATTCTGATGATAAGAGTTTGAAATACTTGTTTGATCAGAAGGACCTCAACTTAAGGCAGCGCAGATGGATGGAGTATCTGGCGGATTATGAATTTGTGCTTCGGTATCATCCAGGCAAGCAAACAATGTAACACCCCAATTTCTCAATGAAGTGGAAAATTACCAAAATGCCCCTGAGTTGTTAAATTAATTATTTTGTGATGTTAAGTAAGGAAATAGTGGGGCCCATAGCTCAAAATAAAATCATATGAGCACATTATGAATGTTAAGCTTGATTGGTTGGGTAATTTTCATCATTTGGGTCAAAAATGGCTAAATGGGTCAAAGGGCCCAAATGGGGCCCATCGGGTCTTGCTGGGTTATTTGACCGTTTTGTAATTTAAAATAGTGGGGCCCATAGCTCAAAATAAAATCATATGAGCACATTATGAATGTTAAGCTTGATTGGTTGGGTAATTTTCATCATTTGGGTCAAAAATGGCTAAATGGGTCAAAGGGCCCAAATGGGGCCCATCGGGTCTTGCTGGGTTATTTGACCGTTTTGTAATTTTAAATTAAAAGGGGTTAAGCCTATTTGATTGGAAATCAAGTGGAGGAAAAATGGGTAGGCTTGATCCATATGTAAAAACCAATTGGAAATGACCAAAATACCATAAATGGGTCATGTTGTCAAAACGGGTCAAGGAGCTAAAAGTGGACCCAACGGGTCGAGTTGACTATTGTTGACCGTGTGAACCCTCAAGGGAGCTCAAACACGATTCAAATCAATTGAGTGGGATGGAGGTGAGTTGGAATTAAATCAAAAGGTGAGTTAACTCATATGCATTAAATGAAATGCATTAAATGTGATGAGTTGGGTTGGAATAAAAAAAATACCTTGAGTTGAGTGAGTCAAAATGGAAACTCAAGGGGCTGTAAATTCAGTGAGTCCAAGGGGAATTGGAGGAGTTTAGCTGGTCTCAAATCAGCCAAAACAAGTCCCACACGTTGGGGACTTGTTTTGGTGAGTTCCATGGTACATATTAAATACAAGTGCATGGGTTTGAGGTGGGTTACTTAGGGATGTGAATGGCTGCATTGGTAGCTGCCAAGGGGTGCCTTGGATGGCACCCAATGCCCACCGTTTTGAGCAAGAAGTTATGAGGGAGTGGAGGAGTCTTGGTGGCTGAAAATGCAAAAGCAAACAACACCATGCTTGGCCGAATTTCTTGTGCAAAAGTTTTAGAATTCATCTCTCTCCCTCACTCAAAAGAAAAACACACTCTCTTGGCCGAGTTTACCTTGGTGTTTTCTCACCATTAGATCAAGCACAAGACAGTAGAAGAAAGGAAGGAACAAGAGGGAAGAAGGCAAGGAGCAAGAGGCAAAGGAAATTGGTAAGAATTCCTTACAATGTTATTTAATAAGTTAGATTAAGTGGAACATGAATTGGCCATGGAATGGCTGATTTTATCAAGGACCTAAGCCTTGGTTAAAGGTTGTCTTAAGTGGTAAACAAATCACATTGGGTTCGGCCAGTTTGGATGGCCGAACCCCATGACATTTGTTTGGGTATTTTGATGGTTTTTGGAGGCTAAAAACTATGCAAAAATGATGAACAATTGTATGTGTTTAGATGAAAGATAAAGGATTTTAAATCTTGGATTTGGATGGCATAATTCAGCCTTGGAATAGCCAAATGCATCAAGAGTCTAAAACATGGAAGAAGGTGTCAAAAGAAAAGAAATGAACCATTGGGTTTGGTCACTTTGGTGGCCAAACCCCATGAAAAGAGTTGGTTAATGGTTATGGTTTTTGAAATTTAAAACCATCCATTTGGGGACTGTTTTTACATATTTTATTAAGATTTAAAATACATACTTAAAGAGGGTTAAAACATGGGTTTGGACATCAGAAAAGGCTGAAGATATGTGGTCTAATCAGTGGAGTAAAATTGGAGAAGATGGACCATGGGGATCGGCCATCTTGGATGGCCGAATCCCATGATATCATGTTTTTTGGATGATTTCTTTGAGAGTTAAAACTTGATATTAGTATACTGGTTATGCATGTTTATATGAGGTTCAAAAACAGCAAACATAGCATTGGGTTCGGCTACCATGGAGGGCCGAACCCCATGCAAATGATGGTTGGTTCTAAGGTGTTTGAAACATGGAAACCATGAACTTTCAAGGGCTGTTTTTGGATGAATTTAATTAGATGGTTACTAAGAGGTATGAAGGCAGCAATATGATATTGATATTGCATGTTTAGATAAGGCCTAAAGCATGTTTGAAAGACCATAACATGGGCATAGGGTTCGGCCACATTGGATGGCCGAACCCCATAAAAGTGTGTGATAAATTGTTATGGTTTTTGGAGAGATAAAACCATACCAATTGTGGAGTTTTTTTAAGAGATAAGGTTACTGTTTTGGTTTGGCCATGGGATGGCTGAACCATGTGGTTAACATGGCAAAAGGGTAGTATTCAATTGGTATATGAAATAAGGGAATCATTGAGCAAAAGAACTCCATGGACTGTTTTATGGTTATATGGAGTAAGAACATAGTGGAGATTTTGAATGAATCCGTGCCTTTGATTCAAGAATTATGTATGTATAATAGGTATTTAATATCAGTAAACAATCAAGCATGATAGATAAGGGAATATGGGATGAAAATACATAGGGTGAGGTTCGGCCAAGTAGTATGGCCGAACCCCACCAAAGATTATTTGATGGACTTTGTACTAATTCATAATGAATGGGAGATGTATGTATGAATGATGTAAATGAACCAAGTAATTTGAATGGTCATGGGATGTGATTGGAATGGATTAAGAGATTCAAATGGGAAAGGTGAGGTTCGGCCAAGTAGTATGGCCGAACCCCACCAAGGTAGTTTTGTTATGAACCATGGTTTATCAAGGAAAATTAAACAAGGCTTGGCCTAGTGGCAAAGCTGTAAATACAAGTGATAGTGGTTTGAAGTGTTAATAAATCATTTGGATGGTGTTAATCCAAAACCAAAGAGATCAAGTTAAAGTGGGTAAGGTTCGGCCATGGGTATGGCCGAACCCACAAGATGTTTGGGTCTTATATGTGAATGGATATTTAAATATTAGAATGATTATTATTGTTACATCACAAGGTGACGAGAGTTGAAGGAAGTGCGAGTCGTGACCGAGTGAAGCTCAAAAAGGAACGGACACTTAATCAAAGTTTAAGTAGGTTTCCTACCTACTTGTAACCACGGTTTTACCCAGTTTTTCTTATGATACTCTTGTTTTAATATATGTGTTTCAAATATATATTATGCATTAACAAATGGCATACAGGCATTGGCATCTCATGCATAGTCATGGGATAATGAATGAAGTTCTACAGTGATGGCTACGATTGTACATGATGGGGGTTGCCCATTGCATGTACATATTGTATAGAAGAGATGAATGTTGTTGTAATTTACCTTGTCGGTGCAAGGCACGTCAAGTGATGGCTACGGTAGTACATGATGGGGGTTGCTCATTACATGTACATCGCTTATAGAAGAGATGAAGGTGTGTTGTAATTTACCTTGTCGGTGCAAGGCACGTCAAGTGATGGCTATGGAAGTACATGATGGGGGATGCTCATTGCATGTGCATATTTCATAGCATTGTTTTTACCTGTTTTGATGATCATGTATTATGATATGTATATGCATGTTTTATATGCTAACATGTGGTAGCCCTGATTCGGGAACCTACTGGGCGCGTTGATCTAACGCCCTAATTCTATCGTCAGAGGAGATTGCAGGTACAAGCAAGGGGAAAGGAAAGGTCATTGACCGGGAGGGGAGCTGAGCCTAAGTGCTTTAATGATGGATTTGGATTACGTTATATTACTGTCATTTGAATACTATTGTTGGACATGTAATAATTCGTTATTTGCTATGGTTTGATTAGGATAATAACCTGTGGATGGTTGATCTATGTTATAAAATATTTAAGACTGTTACTTGCTACCTCGTCTTTCTTTTCTGCAATTATCTAGTTTATTCCGCATGTTGATGTTAGTTCCATGTGTGATTCACTATCATGGTCTATTCCATGTACACATGGGTGGCCAGTTAAGGTTCAGACTTGAGTAGTCTGAACTTAACTCGCGTCGTGACGCCGCCCGCTCTCTTTCGATGTTTATTTAAAAAAAAATTAGGCTCTGAAATTTTAAAAAGAGGGCGGGGCGTTACAGTTGGTATCAGAGCGAAACGGGAAGTTGAATCATCGAAGTAAGATTAAGACGGTTTCATGTCTCACTGACGGATAAGAATCCCAACTGACCGACTCTTCGGAGTCCGCTGCCTGGGGGCCGGATTAATTTACTTCGAGTGACTCGGACTGAACAATCAATCTGAGAACGACAATGAAAGATAGCAAAGTAAAGTACAGTCATCATAATTGGACAAATCAAACGTAGCAAGGTAGGATGTACTCCCTGGAATCCCCACACTGAGAAACAAACAATAGGAAATTAGAGATTTCCCCAGAAAACAAAAGAACACAAAGAGTGATGATTTGGTGATCTTCCCAAACAAAGTACATGACTTTATGCATGATCAAATTCCCCTGAAAACCAAGGTTGGTTTATTAGAATTGTTGTTAAATATGCTTGTGTTCTATTGATATGATACAGATGTGTCGAGTAATGTGGAGTACTCGGAATGGCACAGCGGAACTCCTAGCCATCCCATAGACTTGGTGTCTGCTTCTAACAATACGACGTAGAAGCTCAAGTGGACCTTCAGGAGGGACCTCCTGAAGAAGTTGAGATGGACTTAGCACCTGTTGCAGAGGATTTGATGGATGATATTCCTGGGATAGTGGAACCTCCTGAGGAAGAAGAGGAGGATCTGGGATTTTTCTTTTATGAGGATCCTATGGAAGACTTTCCTATAATATTGGAATCGGCGGGGAAGGTAGATCCCTACGATACCTGTGAGTTGTGTAATCAGGACGATCACAATAGTTTGTATTGTCCTCATCCATTAGGAGTTGTTTGTCCGGTTTGTGGACTACATGGACATGGTGAGGTGAGGACTAATTGACCATATATCGGAGGACCTGGATTAATACCCTGCACGACATGTGAAGTATTAGGGCACACGGCGATGACGTGTCCTGATAACCGTTTCAAGTTCGCTTTTGATGCGGAGTCTTCTACGGAAGACTAGGCTAGGAAGTAATATGAAGGGGTATTAAAAAGAAGATTATTTGGTAAGGGTGTATTTTGTTCTCTATAGGGTTTTGTTTCACCCTACCCACCTTTGTACAAGGATGAAGTATGAATTATATAAAGTATACGATCTTATGATTCTAAGAGGATTTTTGGCACTAAGATATAGGTGACGAGGTCACTTGATTACATTGAGACGTGGTATGGGTGCGTCCCTCACGTGTGTTGATGATTGAGATGTGGTATGGGTGCGTCCCTCACATGGTATTGATGAGATAAGAATATAAACATCATAAGTATGACTTTGAGTAGCTATGAGGCTGTGGAAACCTTGATACGAAATACGGAGACTTGGTCCCGTAGGGCTACCGTTGAGGAGTGGGTCCCTCGCATGCTACGAGCTGGAGGGCGCTCTCACGCTGTTTGGCACACTAGGTGTGCTGGAGTGCGCAGAGCTAGGTACTGTTTTACCCGTGTGGGGTGGTACTAGCTTCGTCAGACGCGGAGCGACCGCCTTAGAGCTTGACTGAATCACCTATGAGGTGAAGGGATGCAGGGCGAGGTAGACCGGATCAAGTTGGACGTGGATCTTCTGCTTGGTAAGTCATGAGCCCTAAATCTTGCAAGGGGTCAGGATATATTTGTGATTTGTTATGGTTACCACAGTCTTATAGTGAATCATTTGAATGTTGTTCTTACGGATATTAATCATGGATATATGATACTCATGGACAGAGTAACCAATGATGAATTGTTTCCATGAATGGATTATACCATAGGAGGGTTATATTCATGGATGCGTATAAACATGGATGAGAGTTTCAATGGTGGTTTGAATTGATGACGGACATTGGCATTAGGGTATACGTATTGGTAGCATGAATGACATTTTGGTGCCATAGGTTGGCATATTGGTCGTACGTTAGACCGTTAACCTTATGAAAGACATATCAGTTATTACGAAGGTATTAGGTATGCCATGAATGGATTATACCCAAAAGAGGGTTATATTCATGGATGGTTATTAACCATGGGTAGATGATACACACGGATAGAGAGATACCAGAGATAGTTGTGTATAACCATGATGATGGTTCCCATGGTGGTGTGACTTGATGTCAGGTATCGGTATCATGGTAGACATATTAGTAATATGATGGACCTATTGGTCTCATAGATGACATATTGCCTTAATGATTGGGTCGTGTTTTGATCTACATCCCACGTTTTAAGGAAAGTTGGTATTGAGAGATACTCAACATCGTAAAAGCTTTTGAACAAAGGTTGTTAGTCACATAGAGACTTATGTGCAAGGGAAGATGTACTTAGTGGAAAAGTTAAGAGTCTAGTTAACACTGAATTAGGTGGACTCAGATTTGAGTTCAATTATCTAGTGCTGGACATGTCTGAATATGATATTATATTCAGTATAGATTGGTTGGTTAAGTTTCATGCCAACATCGACTATCGTCGACGAGTGACATTTATGTCACCCGAGGCCAAGCAATATGTAGTCCGTTCAGATAAACAAAGTGGATTGCAGGAAGGGTTACTCAAACCCTTAGCAGTGCCAGAATGGAAATGGGAATACATTTCCATGGACTTTGTAACGGGGTTGCCGAGGTCTTCAAAGGGCAATGACGCCATATGGCTCGTAGTCGACCGGCTGACTAAGTTCGCACATTTCATTCCCATTAAGATGACAGATTCATCTGAGACGTTGGATCGGCGGTATATTATAGAGATCATTCGGCTACATGGCATTCCCCGAACGATAGTATCGGACAGAGATGGTGGTTTTACCGGCAGAGTATGGCAAAGCATGCAGTCAGCCATGGGGACAGATCTACTGACAAGCACCGCATTCCATCCTCAGACTGATGGACAATCTGAAAGGACAATCCAGACCTTGGAAGACATGCTGAGAGCATGTATGTTAGATTTCAAGGGTGGATGGGAGGACCACTTACCACTGGTGGAGTTCTCGTATAATAACAGCTATCAGGCAAGCCTTCAAATGGCTCCATACGAGGCTTTATATGGTAGACCGTGTAGGTCACCGGTATGTTGGACAGAGGCAGGTGAGCCTGCATTGATCGGACCGGAACTAGTCGCAGAAACTACTGCACAAATTAAGTTGATACGTCAACACTTACTGACTGCACAGAGTCGGCAGAAAAGTTATGCTGATAAAAGGAGACGGTTTTTGGAATTTGAAGTGGGAGACTTGGTGTTTCTAAAAGTCTCACCACGGAAGGGACATATGAGGTTTGGTAAGAAAGGAAAACTGTCGCCAAGATATGTGGGACCGTTTTCCATCATAAGAAGGATGGGGGATGTAGCTTACCAATTAGCACTTCCATCGCAATTAGCAGCTCTACACGATGTTTTCCACGTGTCGATGCTAAGGAAATACAATCCGGATCCGTCCCATGTTTTAAATGTTCAAGATATTGAAGTACAAAGCGACGTGACGTACGTCGAGAAGCCGGTCAGGATAGTGGAGACCGAACAAAGAGTGTTGCGAAACAGAGCGATTCAGTTCGTAAAAGTGGTATGGGACCGTCATGGTGATGAAGAGGCCACATGGGAACTTGAGTCGGAGATGAGAACCGCTCACCCCGAGTTATTTGTGTAATTTAATTTGAGACCCTACTTCACTCGATTTTCGGGACGAAAATTTTAAAAAGAGGGTTATATTGTAACACCCCAATTTCTCAATGAAGTGGAAAATTACCAAAATGCCCCTGAGTTGTTAAATTAATTATTTTGTGATGTTAAGTAAGGAAATAGTGGGGCCCATAGCTCAAAATAAAATCATATGAGCACATTATGAATGTTAAGCTTGATTGGTTGGGTAATTTTCATCATTTGGGTCAAAAATGGCTAAATGGGTCAAAGGGCCCAAATGGGGCCCATCGGGTCTTGCTGGGTTATTTGACCGTTTTGTAATTTTAAATTAAAAGGGGTTAAGCCTATTTGATTGGAAATCAAGTGGAGGAAAAATGGGTAGGCTTGATCCATATGTAAAAACCAATTGGAAATGACCAAAATACCATAAATGGGTCATGTTGTCAAAACGGGTCAAGGAGCTAAAAGTGGACCCAACGGGTCGAGTTGACTATTGTTGACCGTGTGAACCCTCAAGGGAGCTCAAACACGATTCAAATCAATTGAGTGGGATGGAGGTGAGTTGGAATTAAATCAAAAGGTGAGTTAACTCATATGCATTAAATGAAATGCATTAAATGTGATGAGTTGGGTTGGAATAAAAAAAATACCTTGAGTTGAGTGAGTCAAAATGGAAACTCAAGGGGCTGTAAATTCAGTGAGTCCAAGGGGAATTGGAGGAGTTTAGCTGGTCTCAAATCAGCCAAAACAAGTCCCACACGTTGGGGACTTGTTTTGGTGAGTTCCATGGTACATATTAAATACAAGTGCATGGGTTTGAGGTGGGTTACTTAGGGATGTGAATGGCTGCATTGGTAGCTGCCAAGGGGTGCCTTGGATGGCACCCAATGCCCACCGTTTTGAGCAAGAAGTTATGAGGGAGTGGAGGAGTCTTGGTGGCTGAAAATGCAAAAGCAAACAACACCATGCTTGGCCGAATTTCTTGTGCAAAAGTTTTAGAATTCATCTCTCTCCCTCACTCAAAAGAAAAACACTCTCTTGGCCGAGTTTACCTTGGTGTTTTCTCACCATTAGATCAAGCACAAGACAGTAGAAGAAAGGAAGGAACAAGAGGGAAGAAGGCAAGGAGCAAGAGGCAAAGGAAATTGGTAAGAATTCCTTACAATGTTATTTAATAAGTTAGATTAAGTGGAACATGAATTGGCCATGGAATGGCTGATTTTATCAAGGACCTAAGCCTTGGTTAAAGGTTGTCTTAAGTGGTAAACAAATCACATTGGGTTCGGCCAGTTTGGATGGCCGAACCCCATGACATTTGTTTGGGTATTTTGATGGTTTTTGGAGGCTAAAAACTATGCAAAAATGATGAACAATTGTATGTGTTTAGATGAAAGATAAAGGATTTTAAATCTTGGATTTGGATGGCATAATTCAGCCTTGGAATAGCCAAATGCATCAAGAGTCTAAAACATGGAAGAAGGTGTCAAAAGAAAAGAAATGAACCATTGGGTTTGGTCACTTTGGTGGCCAAACCCCATGAAAAGAGTTGGTTAATGGTTATGGTTTTTGAAATTTAAAACCATCCATTTGGGGACTGTTTTTACATATTTTATTAAGATTTAAAATACATACTTAAAGAGGGTTAAAACATGGGTTTGGACATCAGAAAAGGCTGAAGATATGTGGTCTAATCAGTGGAGTAAAATTGGAGAAGATGGACCATGGGGATCGGCCATTGGATGGCCGAATCCCATGATATCATGTTGGTTTTTGGATGATTTCTTTGAGAGTTAAAACTTGATATTAGTATACTGGTTATGCATGTTTATATGAGGTTCAAAAACAGCAAACATAGCATTGGGTTCGGCTACCATGGAGGGCCGAACCCCATGCAAATGATGGTTGGTTCTAAGGTGTTTGAAACATGGAAACCATGAACTTTCAAGGGCTGTTTTTGGATGAATTTAATTAGATGGTTACTAAGAGGTATGAAGGCAGCAATATGATATTGATATTGCATGTTTAGATAGGCCTAAAGCATGTTTGAAAGACCATAACATGGGCATAGGGTTCGGCCACATTGGATGGCCGAACCCCATAAAAGTGTGATAAATTGTTATGGTTTTTGGAGAGATAAAACCATACCAATTGTGGAGTTTTTTTTAAGAGATAAGGTTACTGTTTTGGTTTGGCCATGGGATGGCTGAACCATGTGGTTAACATGGCAAAAGGGTAGTATTCAATTGGTATATGAAATAAGGGAATCATTGAGCAAAAGAACTCCATGGACTGTTTTATGGTTATATGGAGTAAGAATAGTGGAGATTTTGAATGAATCCGTGCCTTTGATTCAAGAATTATGTATGTAAATAGGTATTTAATATCAGTAAACAATCAAGCATGATAGATAAGGGAATATGGGATGAAAATACATAGGGTGAGGTTCGGCCAAGTAGTATGGCCGAACCCCACCAAAGATTATTTGATGGACTTTGTACTAATTCATAATGAATGGGAGATGTATGTATGAATGATGTAAATGAACCAAGTAATTTGAATGGTCATGGGATGTGATTGGAATGGATTAAGAGATTCAAATGGGAAAGGTGAGGTTCGGCCAAGTAGTATGGCCGAACCCCACCAAGGTAGTTTTGTTATGAACCATGGTTTATCAAGGAAAATTAAACAAGGCTTGGCCTAGTGGCAAAGCTGTAAATACAAGTGATATTTAGTGGTTTGAAGTGTTAATAAATCATTTGGATGGTGTTAATCCAAAACCAAAGAGATCAAGTTAAAGTGGGTAAGGTTCGGCCATGGGTATGGCCGAACCCCACAAGATGTTTGGGTCTTATATGTGAATGGATATTTAAATATTAGAATGATTTACTTATTGTTACATCACAAGGTGACGAGAGTTGAAGGAAGTGCGAGTCGTGACCGAGTGAAGCTCAAAAAGGAACGGACACTTAATCAAAGTTTAAGTAGGTTTCCTACCTACTTGTAACCACGGTTTTACCCAGTTTTTCTTATGATACTCTTGTTTTAATATATGTGTTTCAAATATATTATGCATTAACAAATGGCATACAGGCATTGGCATCTCATGCATAGTCATGGGATAATGAATGAAGTTCTACAGTGATGGCTACGATTGTACATGATGGGGGTTGCCCATTGCATGTACATATTGTATAGAAGAGATGAATGTTGTTGTAATTTACCTTGTCGGTGCAAGGCACGTCAAGTGATGGCTACGGTAGTACATGATGGGGGTTGCTCATTACATGTACATCGCTTATAGAAGAGATGAAGGTGTGTTGTAATTTACCTTGTCGGTGCAAGGCACGTCAAGTGATGGCTATGGAAGTACATGATGGGGGATGCTCATTGCATGTGCATATTTCATAGCATTGTTTTTACCTGTTTTGATGATCATGTATTATGATATGTATATGCATGTTTTATATGCTAACATGTGGTAGCCCTGATTCGGGAACCTACTGGGCGCGTTGATCTAACGCCCTAATTCTATCGTCAGAGGAGATTGCAGGTACAAGCAAGGGGAAAGGAAAGGTCATTGACCGGAGGGGAGCTGAGCCTAAGTGCTTTAATGATGGATTTGGATTACGTTATATTACTGTCATTTGAATACTATTGTTGGACATGTAATAATTCGTTATTTGCTATGGTTTGATTAGGATAATAACCTGTGGATGGTTGATCTATGTTATAAAATATTTAAGACTGTTACTTGCTACCTCGTCTTTCTTTTCTGCAATTATCTAGTTTATTCCGCATGTTGATGTTAGTTCCATGTGTGATTCACTATCATGGTCTATTCCATGTACACATGGGTGGCCAGTTAAGGTTCAGACTTGAGTAGTCTGAACTTAACTCGCGTCGTGACGCCGCCCGCTCTCTTTCGATGTTTATTTAAAAAAAAATTAGGCTCTGAAATTTTAAAAAGAGGGCGGGGCGTTACAAACAAGGTGGCTGATGCTCTTAGCCGCATATCACATGCATCCGTGGCATGTCTGATCAGAACCGAGTGGGAGATGTTGAATACCATCCGAGAGTTCAATCTATACATTACAAACCGTGGAGTTTTGTACAATTTAATTATACGGTCCAATATAGTCACCAAGATTGAACAAGAACAAAGAGCAGATCCGGAAGTGAAGGACATATGGGCCAAGATGTCCACTGGTGTGGACATACCGGAATGGGAATTACGACCCGGGCAAGGTCTTGTATTCCGGGGAAGAACATATGTGCCAAAGAGTTGCCGGAAAGAGCTACTGATTGAGGCACATCAATCCAAGCTCTCTATTCATCCGGGTAGCACCAAAATGTATCACGATCTGAAAAGGCATTATTGGTGGCATGGACTAAAAAGGGATGTGGCAGAGTTCGTGGCACATTCTTTAACTTGTCAACAAGTTAAGAGTGAACACCAAAAGCCACCAGGGTTATTCAAACCCTTAACAGTGCCAAAATGGAAATGGGAACACATTTCCATGGACTTTGTATCGGGGTTGCCGAGGTCTTCAAAGGGCAATGACGCCATATGGGTCGTAGTCGACCGACTGACCAAGTCCGCACATTTCATTCCTATCAAGATGACAGATTCATCTGAAACGTTGGGTCGGCAGTATATTAAAGAGATCATTCGACTACATGGAATTCCCCGAACTATAGTATCAGACAGAGATGGCCGTTTTACCGGCAGAGTATGGCAAAGCATGCAGTCAGCCATGGGGACAGACTTATTGACTAGCACCGCTTTCCATCCACAAACTGATGGACAGTCTGAAAGGACAATACAGACCTTGGAAGACATGTTGAGAGCATGCATGTTAGATTTCAAGGGTGGATGGGAGGACCATTTACCACTGGTGGAGTTCTCGTATAATAACAGCTATCAGGCAAGCGTCCAGATAGCTCCATACGAGGCATTATATGGTAGACCATGTAGGTCACCGGTATGTTGGACAGAGGCTGGAGAGCCTGCATTGATCGGACCGGAACTAGTCGCAGAAACTAATGCACAAATTAAGTTGATACGTCAGCACCTATTGACTGCACAGAGTCGACAGAAGAGTTATGCTAATAAAAGGAGACGGTTTCTGGAATTTGAAGTGGGAGATATGGTATTTTTAAAGGTCTCACCATGGAAGGGACATATGAGGTTTGGCAAGAAAGGAAAACTGTCACCAAGATATGTGGGACCGTTTTCCATCATAAGAAGGATGGGGGATGTAGCTTACCAATTAGCACTTCCATCGCAATTAGCAGCTCTACACGATATGTTTCACGTGTCGATGCTAAGGAAATACAATCTGGATCTGTCCCATGTTTTGAATGTTCAGGATATTGAAGTGCAAAGCGATGTGACGTACGTCGAAAAGCCGGTCAGGATAGTGGAGACCGAACAAAGGGTGTTGCGAAACAGAGCGATTCAGTTCGTAAAAGTGGTATGGGACTGTCATGGTGATGAAGAGGCCACATGGGAACTTGAATCGGAGATGAGAACAGCTCACCCCGAATTATTTATGTAATTTAATTTGAGAACCCTACTTCACTCGATTTTCATGACGAAAAATTTAAAAAGAGGGTTATATTGTAACACCCCAGTTTCTCAATGAAGTGGAAAATTACGAAAATGCCCCTGAGTTGTTAAATTAATTATTTTGTGATGTTAAGTAAGGAAATAGTGGGGCCCATTGCTCAAGTTAAAATCATATGAGTACATTATGAATGATAAGTGTGATTGGTTGGGTAATTTACATCAATTGGGTCAAAAATGGCTAAATGGGTCAAAGGGCCCAAATGGGACCCATCGAATACCTAAACTGCCCTCATACATCCTAAGGTTACTTTGGGTGTGCTTTGTCCTAACCAAGGGTAAAATGGTTATTTTACCCATAATACCCTATCTAAACTTAATTCAAAAAATTAAATGTTCTTATCTTCTGATTTTTATGTACTAAATTCCGACAACTCAACTTAGTAAATTTGGGCTTACATTTGTGATATTTTAATCCTCTAAATTATTACACAATCATTTTTTTTTCAAAAAACTAATTTTAAAAACACTACTTTCTTGCATAGATTTTTATCAAAACCTTATTCATAAAAATCCAAATTATTTCAATTTACTGATATATCCTTTAGTTAATAAGAATTTAAGAATAAAATAACTCATTATTAGAAAATAAAGTTTTAGATTTAGTAAAGGTGCCCAAAACTAGTCTTTCTCGTTTTCTAAGTACAAATTGAGCACTGTTTTTGTAAAGATAATTTCAGGTTCTTCCCGATATCAGAACAACTCGATTAAATACTGTTCGGAAAGCTGTTTAATATTAAAATACATTAAAACTATTCAAAAATGTCCAGAAAACTATTTTGAAATGGTTACAGGTTCATTTCTGGGACTTATATGTAAAAATAGTTTATGTCTTAGAACTGTACCATTCTTACAAAAAGTATTTCGGGTACTTCCCAATGTCCAAAAATTTCAAATAGATAAGTTTTGGAAATCTCTCTCATAGTAAAAGAAATAAAAAATATTTACAATGTCGAGAAAATCAATTTGAGATAGATACAACTCCATCTTTGGGACTGATTTGCAGAAATTGTTTTGCCATGAATCATTTTTCCAAAGTTCATCATAAGATATCATTTTCTTAAACCCTCCTTCTTACACAAGCCAGTAAATAAAATAATTCTAATGGAATTCTAAAACACACCAAAGAAAATATCTAGATATAAAGGTATTTTAAGTAGAACTTTCCTGTAATTCTCCTTTGCATGAAAATATCTACTATTTCCATTATCTCTTCACTCCACTCCATTTTGTAAATGTAATGACCCGTTCCGAGTTATCTGATTGTTGGGGAGATTTTCGAGTTGTTTTCGGGACCTTGGTAGCTTTGAGAGGGATGCGGGTCCCATCGTGGTTTAGTGATTTAGTAATTTTATATGTTTTGTCATATAAAATGTTTTAAAAAAAAAACACACATTTTCTCGCTCGGTGTTCGGCGTTCGAGTCCTTCTCGGGTTTTTTATTTTGATTTTATTTTTTATTTTTTAGATAGGTTTTGAAAATCTTGTTTTCTCACACTACTTTATTTCTTCAAAAACTAAAAAAATAAAAAATAAAAACACTAATATGAAACCCCTAAACTCTAAGTCCCTAGCTTCTAACCCACAACCCCCACCTCGCGACACTCTAGCCGTTTTCGCTATAGAGTCTGTGATTTTCTTGCCCCCTCTCTCGCTACCCTTCTCTTGTTCTCTCCTGATCTCTCTCTCTCTGCACTTCTTCTCCTTCTTCTTCTCCGTCTCCCCTTCGCCGATTCGTGTAGCTGGTCGTCACACCCTGCCCCCTTCTCTTGCTCTTCCATTGTCGCTCTGCCTTCCTCACCGTTGCCAAGATCTTGCAATCAACCCCCAGCAGCGAAGCCCTCCTTCCCTTCCTCGTCGATGTCGTCGTCGCCATCCCTCAAGTCGAAAAACCCACCTCAGGCTTGCTCCCCTTTCGTTTTCCCATCTTCCCTCTCGACTTTTCCTTGTTTTTCTTCCTTGATTTCCTGCGATTTTCCCTGATTTTCCCGTTTTCCCTAGTTTTTCTATTTTCTCTGGTTTTTCCCATTTTCCTGGTTCTCCCGTTTCCCTGATTTTTCTCTCTTTCCCTTTTTCGACTCAGTTGAGTGACTGAGTCCTCGGGCAACCCTGTGAGCCAACTCGGTTGTGTGCTTGGGTTCATCTAGCCCATAAACCCGATTGCAGTTGATCCAATTCTCTGGCCCAGACTCGGTCTCGGCCTAGCCAGGCCCAGAATCGGCCTCGACTCAGTCCCGGTCCACACTCGGTTCAGGCCCAGACTTTGTCTCTACCCAGTCAGGTCCAGACTTAGTTCAGGCCCAGTTTTGGACTAAATTCTTGGGCCCAATCCTAGATCTGACTCAGCCAGACTTGGTCCAGTCCTTCTCTAGTAGACCCAGTCCTTTTTTGGAAGGCCCAGGTAATCGGCCCAGCTCGTTTTCCGGCCAGGCACATTTCGGCCCGTTCTGGGTCCAACCCAGTTTTAGGCCCGTTTCAGTCAGGCCTCGTTTTAGCCCGTTTTACATTGATTGCTTATTCATTCTTCCTTGTTTCGCCAGATTGAGCTCCCTCCAAATCGCTAGATTTGTTTACTCACTTCAGTTTTCGACTCCACACACACAGGTGAGGGGACTTATCACAGTTTTACAATGCATTGCATATATCAAATATGTATTTCCGGAGATGGAGTGATTCGAATGGGACCGTCTACTTATTAAGCCACTCGGTAAGGGTGAACCGTTGAGAATGATTATTGTGGCGAAGGGTCTGTTCGGGTGCACTCCTGTCCACTATACGTTATTGTGAGGAACTTTAATTGGATAAATTGACATTGAATATGACACTTGGAAGATGTTGATGATACATTGAGTGTTTATTTATAAAATACAAATGCAATCATGTCGAACATAGTGATGTGTGTTTAAGTAACTTGTTATGTGCTTTTGACTCGTATGATGACTCATAATGTTGATTTCGGTTAGTTATGTTTGAACATGTTTATCTAGCTTTAACATTTGACCGAATTTATGATGAGAGTAAGATATGTATTGGATGCCGAACATGATCCTTGAGACTTAATGATAACGTGTTGTTTGTCTATCCATAACATGCGAATGAATTTATGTTGGGTGCCTACTTATGATATGTGAATGAGACCATGATGAGTATGGGATTTGTGTTTTGAGATCTTACTATATGTATATGTTGTTATACATGACCATGATATCATGCGCAGGCATTGAGGTAACCCATAATTGTTGGGTGTTGAGATGGAGGAAATATTCATATGGGTATATGTTTATGATGACGTGATGAGTTTGGTTGTTGGAAGGACTTTACGCTTAGGCGGTCGAGACCCCATAGGGGATCCTGTAATAGCTCGGATTTTTAATGCAATAAATATATTGGCTATTATTTATTTTAATTGTTAAAAATTAAGATTCATAGATGGAATGGATGTTAGATGGATCAAAGTTGGGGCAATGGCCCAAGTATGGTCCAATGGACCATGAATAGGATTAATTCCATCTAATTGGATCAATGATGGTCAATTGGGTGAAATGCCCAATTGGGACCCAATGGGTCAAGATGGATTGATGGTTAGGATAAATGGGTAATGTAACGCCTGCCCCTTTTCACCGAAATATCAGAGTCTATTTTTTTTTTTTACATAAAAGTGACAAAGGGCACGGAAGTCACGACGCGAGTTAAGTTCCGAGCTTCTAAAGCCCGGCCCTTAACTGGCCAACCCTACGCGTGCGTGGAACATAAATCCACGAGTACAGTTCACATGTGGAAAGTAATCTCGCAACACATAAAAATCAATGCAGATGATAATAGACACTATCCTACCAATCTTCAGATAGCAGGGAAGAGATATCCATTAAATTACTAAAATGCCCTCATACTGTACTGTCCAAAAAAATTTATAAAACATAGCAAGACATCTAAGTTATTACATTTCCGACAAGCTAAATTATGCAAATACACATTTTCCCAAAATAAACTTAAACAAAATAATTAGTCTGCCTTCCCAAGCTCCTAAGCTTGACTCCCGTCCTGTCCTTCCGTTCCGCCATCTCCTACATCGTCAGCTAGGGTAGAAGTAGGGCGTTAGAACACGCGCCCACTAGGACTCCGAGTAGGGCTAGCACATGGATTAGTAATAACAGCATGCAGATAATTCTAGAAAAACCATGCACTTTGGGCAATGTCATGCAATGGGTGTTCTATGTCATGAATCCCACCCATCAATCTCATCCTCATTCTACAATGTCCCTTTTTCAACCATCCATAGTGTCCCAAATAAAATCCATACCATCATCGTGCTATGACCCTCTTGATGGAAAAGCCTCATCAAGATGCGGTCCACACTAAGCATCCCACCCCCCCTTGATGGAAAAACCATCATCAAGTTATACCAATACATACAACATCCCCCTTGATGGAAAACCATCATCAAGGTATCTCAATTACAAGAGTCCCCCCTTGATGGCAAAGCCTCATCAAGGTATAATAATACATATGTGAAATGTCCCACGCTGGTTATCGGTCGCCCCGACGGAACATGAACTCCGGTTTCATTTCATCCTTCCCCTGTCATATGCCTCCCATGCCATGCATGAGATGTAGATGCCATATGCCATGTAATATATGAAATTCAATAGTAATAAAACCCATCTTAAAACAATTACAAGACTACCAACTAAATCCAAGGGAAACCATTCCACAATATTTAATCCAAAACCCATTATAAGCATTCACATAATTTCCAAAACAATTTGGAGTAAAACATCACATGATACATAATCCAAAACTTATCTTAAAGACAACCACATGATTTCCAAAATAGATTAAAGAAAACATCACCCAAATCCATGGCTTACAAAAAGGTAAGAATCCTACCGAATACCGACCAGCGTCCTTTTACCTTTTCCGTTCGATAAACCCGGTCGCCGATCGGGCACCGCCTGCGATGTCCAGTACCTTATTAAATTACCAAATCAATCCAAGTTTTAATCATTTCCAAGCCCATAAATCATAACTTACTGGGTTTCTTCATTTTAGCCCATATTTACCATTTTTGCCACTGCCCTTCACATAAACAATTTTTCATTAATTCATGCCTACTTAAGCCCAAAATTTAATCCACAACTTAGGTCCTTAACTTAGGTCCATTATTGATTTACCAAAACATTAAAATTTGTCATGTAATTAATCTAACCATTACTCATTTAAACCCCATACTTAATCACATATATATCCATTGACCTTAAACCCAAATTGATTTACAATTTGGGGCATGGGTTCGGCCATACACCATGGCTGAACCCATGATGTTCCTTTCTCCATTTTTTCTTCTTGGGTCCATTGTTACATTTTAGATCCACCAATAATCCTTCCTTGCGGGTTTTAAATCATGCATCTAAACCATATTCTTAACCCCATTTGAATCATTACTCTTGTTCATTTAAAAACCCTAAATTCATCAACACATTATCCTTTAAACCCATCATTTGATCACCATTTCATCACCATAGGGTTCGGCCATTCACCATGGCCGAACCCATGGTTCATGGTCCAATATTTCGTTATGCCATTTTAGACCATTAACTTAGCCACATTAAGTGGTTCATATAATTGGGTCATGGGTTCGGCCATACACCATGGCCGAACCCATGATGTTAATTTCCTTATTCCTCTTGAATCTTTTCCCATATTTTTGATCCCCATCTTAGATCCCTTAATGCCCTACCACTTCATGGTATAGGATCATTAAAATCAGCCCATCTTAATCAACATTAGGCTCACATTGGTCCATCAACACTACCAACATTTCCCCATTTATTTCTCCATAATTCACAACCATCAAATCCACCATTGATCACCATAGGGTTCGGCCATACACCATGGCCGAACCCATGGTTCATGATCCATCATTTTCTATGCCTCTTGAGGCCACAAAAATTATTCCCACACTCCATAATTTTTCCTTATTTAAACCCCTTTAATTTTTCCAATATTTACCATTTACAACCCTAAAAATTCATTAGCTACCTTCATTATCTTCCATCCCTTAAAACCCTAACCAATTAAATCCAATACCAAATCACCCACCATGGGGTTCGGCTATACTAAATGGCCGAACCCTGTGGCCCATGATTTTATTCCAATTACCTACTTCCATGCTCAATTTAATAAATTACACCATACATTTAATACTTTTACTTATTTCTTTTCCCTAACCCTAATTCACCCATTTAGGGTTTTCTCCATCTTCCACCCTTCCATTTGATGGATTTACATTCCATAGCATAGAATTATCTAACCACCATTAAGTTCAGAAATAAAATAAATTGCAATTCTTAAACCCTAAAAATCCAAAATTTCTTGCTTAAAAAACTACTCACCATCCGTCGTCTCCTCCGACTTCCGTCGCTCCCGTCGGTCTCCGTAGCCTCCTCTCTCCTTCCTCTTGATCTTTGATAGGTCAAGATTCTTGATCAATGGTGGCAATCCCAACCCTAGGATCGGCCATGTTAGGGTTTGTGTGAGAGAGGGAGAGGGAAAATAACCATGAGAGGGAAGATGTTAACCCTCACCTTAGAGTGATTTCCCTCCAATTTCTACTTCTTTCTTCTCTCCTTCTCTTCTCTTTTCCTTAGCTCTCTTTCTCTCCTTCACTTGGATGTAGGGGATGACCATGGAGAATGAAAAATGGAGAGTGCACAAATGAAGAGAGGATAAGAAATGAGAAAAGAATCAAGGCTTATCCCCATTTTTTCTTTACATTAATGATCTCACCCACCCTAAGATATTTTTTAGATATTTAATTTGCTTTATGGCGGTGGTTATCTAAACCACCACCAAGCCCCAACGTATTTTATTTTGGGTTTGGGATGAGGTGATTTGGTTTTCACCCTTTGACCCCACTTTGACCACCTCATTTGTATAATTTTTTAATCATTTTATATTTAGATATTTTGGCTACTTTAATTCCCATTTATTTATTTAAATCACCTTAGGTTAATTCATTGTACTTAACCTAACTCCATTATTCCACCCATGGTTGACCAAATCAACCATGGTGGTTGGCCACACCAAACCTTGGCCCACACACCACCTCACTTGATGAGGTGGAGGTGGGTCCCACTTGGCCACATCACCTTGGTTAAATTTTAACTTAACTTAGGTGATTTAAATTCCATTGAATTCATTCTAAATGGATCACCATTTGGGCCCATGGCCCAATTACATTTCCATCTTACTCGTTTACCTTAGAGCTTAACCATCTTGACCCATTGGGTCTCAAATAGGTATTTGAGTCAATTTGTCCACCCATGGCCCAATTGGCCATAATTGACCACTTAAATAATGTTAAAATGTAATCCATGGTCTATTGGGCCATATTTGGGCCTTTGTCCAAATTTTGGCCCATTTACCATTTATTCCCCCAATTTCCAATTTTCATCATTAAAATAAATAATATTCACATATTTATTGATTTAAAAATTTCGGGCCATTACAGGTAAGGAATGGATTTAGATTTATAGTTGGAATGGATGTTAGATGGATCAAAGTTGGGGCAATGGCCCAAGTATGGTCCAATAACCATGGACATGATTAATTCTATTTAATTGGGTCAAAGTGGTCAATTGGGTCAAATGCCCAATTGGGACCCAATGGGTCAAGATGGATTGATGATTAGGGTAAATGGGTAAGGAGTGGATTTAATCAGGTCATGGACCCAATTAAGATCAAAGGCATGGGGTCCACCTCATCAAGTGAGGTGGCAAAGGTATGAGGTAATATCCAAGTGGCATAACCAAGTCGGGTCCAACTCCACCTCATCAAGTGAGGTGGCGTGCGGACCAAGGCACATGTGGGACCGACCACCACTTGGTCGACCATGGGTGAGTTCATGGGTTAATTAAGGAGGATCAAGTGAATTGAGTTGAATTATTTAATTAAAATCACCTAAGTTAATTTTGAATAAATCCAAGTGGCATAGCCAAGTGGGACCCAACTCCACCTCATCAAGTGAGGTGGCGTGTGGACTATGGTAAAGTGGGGCCGACCACCATGGTTGACTTGGTCAACCATGGGTGAGTCAAAGGTGAATTAAAGAGGATTAAGTGTAGTAAGTGGAATTAAATTATTTAATTAAATCACCTAAGTTAAATGGAAATAAAATCAATGCTTGAGTTAGGAGTTGAGTTCCATTTAAATGGAGTGAGTCAAATGGGTGTGAGTCACATGAAAGAGATGTGGGCGGTTTCCATCTCATGGAAACCACCAAGCCCAAAACCGTTGGTTGGGGGGTGGTATGTGCCATGTGGAGGCATGCAAGCTCATGGATTGGTCAAAGGAGAGGTGGTGGTTCCATCCCATGCAAACCACCAAACCACCAAGAGGAAACCACTCCACCAAAACCGTTGGAAGGGTGGTATGTGCCATGTGGAGGCATGCAAGACCATGGTTGGTCAAAGAAGAGGTGGTGGTTCCATCCCATGCAAACCACCAAACCACCAAGAGGAAACCACTCCACCAAAACCGTTGGAAGGGTGGTTTGTGCCATGTGGAGGCATGCAAGACCATGGTTGGTCAAAGAAGAGGTGGTGGTTCCATCCCATGCAAACCACAAACCACCAAGAGGAAACCACCAAGCCCAAAACCGTTGAAAGGGTGGTATGTGCCATGTGGAGGCATGCAAGACCATGGTTGGTCAAAGAAGAGGGTGTGTTCCATCCCATGCAAACCACCAAACCACCAAGAGGAAACCACAAGCCAAAACAGTTGGATGGGAGCGGTATGTGCCATGTGGAGGGCATGCACTCCCTTATTTGGTCAATGGACTCATGGGGAAGACTCCACATTGATGAGGGTGGAGTTTTGACCAAGGAAATCCAAGACAAGATGGAAAATGGCTAGGCTTCCCATCTCATCTCATCTCACTCTCCCTCTCTCTCTCAAGGCCGACCTCTCTCATTGAGCAAGACAAGGAACACTTAGAAGTTTTCTATCTTCACTCCTCTCCCTCTCACAAGAACCCTAGGGCCGACCCTCTCACAAGACACAAGGAAAAAAAAGACTAAGGGGTTTTACATTCTCTCCTCCTTTCCCTCTCTCAAACCTTCACCAAGGCCGGACCATCTCTTTGGGTTTTTCATCTTGAACCCTCTCCCTCTCAAGCACACTCTTGGCTGAAGATCAAGGAGGATGAAAGAAAAAAGACTAAGGACAGAAAAGAGCAGAGGAGCAAGTCGGAACGGAAGAAAACGGAGGAGTCGCGGAATCGGTACGTATGGTTTATTATGGTTTATAAATTAAAAGAGAGTTAAAGGAAACCATGGAATTCCATTTTTGGATTGGAGAGTGGGCCAAAATATTATGGGCCATGGATTTATAATCCATCCAAGGAATAAGATGGAAAAATGGTCAAAACCCTAAACGGGTGAGATAGATGTTATGAATGAAGATTAAAGACAATATGTATGGATGCATGGCTTAAGCATGAAAAATGGTCAAGGATCATGGTTCGGCCCTTGCGTAGCCGAACCCTAATTATTATGTTATGGCTAGGGACCTCATGCTTCCAAGATAAGGAATATGATCAAAGATCATGGGTTGGCCTTGCATGGCCAAACCCTAGATTGTTATGCATGGACCATTGAGGACTAAAAAGGGATTGGATGAGGTTCGGCCATGGTGTATGGCCGAACCCCATCAAGTGATCTAACCATTGGTATTTGCTGGATAAGAGAAAATAATGAACCATAGGGTTCGGCCATGTTGTATGGCCGAACCCCATGGAAGGATGTTGGCAATTGTTAATGGGTTTTTATGGATGAAAATCATGGAAGAGTATTAATGATGTTAAATGGTCTCAAATGTTGTAAATGGTGAAGAACCATGGACCATGGTTCGGCCATGTTGTATGGCCGAACCCCATGGAGAAATTTGATGGACTTAGATATATGTGGACCATGAATCATTTGATGGACCATTTGTGGATCCATGTTTTAATGTTTAGTTATGGATCTATGTTTATGGATCATTTATGGACCTAAGTATGAGTAAATAAATTTGGTGATTACCTATGGAAGGAAATAATGGCTAAATGGTAAAAATGAAGGACCATGGGTTCAGCCATGTTGTATGGCCGAACCCCTTGGAGAATGTTTGTGGACTTAGGGTTTTACAAATGTTAAATGATTAACTTACGTGTGTTTGGATTAATAAATCAAAAAGATGGCATGATCTTGGACCCACATGATTAAAATGATAAGGGATTAAAAAGGGGACCAAAACCAAAAGGGTGACGTTCTGCCATGTTGTATGGCCAAACCCCACTCATAGGTGATTGTGGACTTAAACATATTTCAGACCTAAGATATTGCCAAACGCCACTAGTGGACAATGGACAGTGGACGGTGGACAGTGGACGGTGGACGATGGACAGTGGACGGTGGACAATGGACAGTGAACAGTGGACAGTGGACGGTGGACGGTGGACAGTGGACAGTGGACGGTGGACGGTGGACAGTGGACAGTGGGTAGTCGGCAGCGGGTAACCGCTGATTTTAAAAATGAAATACTTATGTGATTTCTCAATTGGTTAAATTAAATTGGAAGGATGAAGGGAATGGGTTAAACCAATTAATTTGATTATTTTATGGAATTTATTTAAGGTAAAAAGATTCCACAACCGGGGGGTGCGATCGGCGAGCGGTTTTTGGAAGAAAACGCAAGGCAACGATAATTGGTCTTTGGTAGGATTCCTACCTCATTGAAAACCATGGAATATGTGTATATGATGTTTTTACTTGAATTATTTTGGTATCAAATGATGTGTCTTAATGGTGGGATTTTAATGCTATGATGTTATTATTACATAGCATGTTGCACTTGCATCTCATGCATGGCATGGGAGGGATCAAATGTAACCGGAGTCCACGCTCCGTCGGGGTGACCGGTAGACAAACGTGGGGATACCTTGATGTGCATTATCCATCAAGAGGGGTACTATGATGGGAGATGTAACCGGAGTCCACACTCCGTCGGGGCGACCGATAAACAAACGTGGGGATACCTTGATGTGCATTATCCATCAAGAGGGATACTATGTTTGAGATGTGACCGGAGTCCACGCTCCATCAGGGCGACCTATAAACAAACATGGGGATGCATTGATGTGGATTATCCATCAAAGGAATACTATGTGATGTGATACCTTGATGAGGATTTTCCATCAAGAGGGATACTATATGATTGTGATACCTTGATGAGGATTTTCCATCAAGAGGGATACTATATGATTGTGATACCTTGATGAGGGTTTTCCATCAAGAGGGATACTATATGATTGTGATACCTTGATGAGGATTTTCCATCAAGAGAGATACTATGTGATTGTGATACCTTGATGAGGATTTTCCATCAAGAGGGATACTATATGATTGTGATACCTTGATGGGGGTTTTCCATCAAGTGGGATACTATGTGAATGTGATACCTTGATGAGGATTTTCCATCAAGAGGGATACTATCTAATTGTGATATGGATGATGGGTGGGACTCATGGCATATGACACCCATGGCATGGCATTGACTTGCATGGTTTTAATATTATTTATATCTATGTGTTTTTGTTATACTAATCCAAGTGTTGACCCTACTCGGAGTACCTACTGGGCGCGTTGCCTAACGCCCTACTTCTACCTTAGATGATGGCATAGGAAATGGACGAAGCGAAGGACGCGATCGGAGCCAAGCTTAGGAGCTTGGATGATTAGATTCATTTTATTTAAGTTTCATTATGGACAATGTAATTTGAGTAGCTAGTATTTGGGACTGTAATAACTTAGACTATTTGCTATGGTTTGGACTTTTATTTTTGGCATTTTAAGTTAAGGTAATATTTATTATTAAGTGATGTACTTCCTTGCTATCTAATAATTGGTAGGATAGACTCTATTATAATTCTGCATATATGTTTAATTCCGCAAGCTTAACTTAGTATGTGTGAACCGTTTTAGTGGACTTGGTCCACGCACACATATGGTTGGCCAGTTAAGGGCTGAGCTTTAAAAGCTCAGACTTAGCTCGAGTCGTGACGTCCCGCTCTCTCTCACTCTTTTATTTAAAAAAAAAAAATAGACTCTAATTTTCTACGAGTGAAAAAGGGCGGGGCGTTACAGATGCGGGTGTAACACCTCGGATTTTCAGTTAATTATTTTGTATGAAAATAATCCATTTAATTTGTGAGCATTGGTTATGGACCTTAAATTGGGTAAAGAGTTGGGTCATTGGCCCAAATAGGACCCAATAATTTAGGAATTGTTTTCAATAAAAATTAAATGGAGTTGAATTTAATTTGGCATTGCAATATTATATAAAGGAAGGAAATAATATTGCATGGCCGTGTATAGAAGAATAGCACATGTATGAGATATGCGCGTGATATATTTTTAAGACTATCCAAAGTGGGAAGCTAAGGTCGGTAATTGCCATATCTATGTTGGGCGCATAGATCATCTAAAAGAGGCCCAAGGAAAGGGCTCACGGCATTGTTATTCTCATCTTAGCATTGGCCGATGGTGATGTATTAAAATAAGAAAGGGAGGTCGGCAATTACTAAATTAGGACAAGGGGCGCATGGCCCTAAAAGGGGTTGCCTATCTTAAGCACCTTCTAATATTGGACCAGGGGAAGATTATAAAAGGAGAGGAGGACAAGGGCACATGTTTTTACACCCTTCATAGCCGAATTTTATTGAACTCTCTCCCTCTTTCAAGCTCTCATTCACGGCAACACATTCAACTTCAAGATCAGTTCGGTTTTGTAAAAGATCAAGAAGAAGAAGTGGAAAGAGGCTAAGGAAGAGAAAGATTGGAAGAGTAAGAAGGAGTAGCGTAAACGGTTAGTATCTAATTGATAAATTCATTTTGAAATAAAGAACCATAGGGTTCGGCCATGGTGTTTGGCTGAACCCCATGGAAGAAGATTGGGAAAGGTCTTTGAGAGTTTTAATGGGACCATGAACCATAGAGTTCGGCCACAATGCATGACCGAACCCTATGAAAGAAGACATGGTAGATGTATGGATTTTTAATGAGGAAAAAACCATGGGAGTTGGTTAATAGATTTATACGGTTTTAATAGATGTTGTTGGTGATTTTCTTAAGGGAAGCTTATTGGATATATTGAAGGAATGGAAACCATGGAAAGTCATGGTTTAAATGATGGGTTTTTGGGTTGGAATAAGATGAACCATAGGGTTTAGGATATTGATAAAAATTAATGGATGTAAATTAATGGTCAACATCATGAACCATAGGGTTTGGCCATGGTGTATGGCCGAACCCCATGGAGGATGTTATTAATTTAGAAAATAATGGAAAAGGTTGGATTTGTTTCCATGGGTGAGGTTTGGCCATGGTGTATGGCCAAACACCACTAGATTGTAATTATAGAAATGGTATATTAAATTTAGTAACCTTCTAAAAATAGATGGAGGGATTTAAAATGGGAAGGTTTCTATTTATGGAAGGAGGTTTCTAAATTAGAAAGATTATAATTATGGAAGTTAAATTAATTTAGAAAGTGAATGGATTGTCTCAATTGGGTGAGGTTTGGCCATGGTGTATGGCCGAACCCCACTAGAGTTTATTTATGGAAGATGATTTTTAATTATGGAAGTTGCATGCTAAAATTGGAAATTATCTAATGATAGAAGGAAGCATGCTAAACTTGGAAACTTTCTAAATATGGACCTTCTAATTGGGGACTTGCTAATTATGGATCATTAGTGAAAATTGGAAACAAAGACATCATGGGTTCGGCCATCTGTATGGCCGAACCCCATGAATCAAATTTGTGGATTATGTTTT
The DNA here is from genome assembly GCA_022113865.1 of Chimonanthus praecox. Taxonomy (NCBI): domain Eukaryota; kingdom Viridiplantae; phylum Streptophyta; class Magnoliopsida; order Laurales; family Calycanthaceae; genus Chimonanthus; species Chimonanthus praecox. Next base: position 26,703,194 of record CM039096.1, on the reverse strand, counting down.
GTGTATTTTAAATAAAGTGGAGGATACAAATGTATGTTATGGATTATTGATGAAGATAATGGCAAAGTGGTAATTACATGCCAAAGTGGAGGATCATGGGTTCGGCCAACGTGTATGGCCGAACCCCATGAGGTCTATTTTATGAACTCGGATTATTGGGTTAATTATTAGTCTAAGTACATTATGAATGAGAATAATGGGTGATGATAGCCATGGATGGCATTTTCGTAATTAAGTGAAAATAAGGGACCATGGGTTCGGCCATGGTGTATGGCCAAACCCCATGGGAATTGTTTGGTGAACTTATATGTCTATGAATCAGTTATGGGCCTATTGTGCTATGTGTTAAGGAGTGGAAGGTTTGAAATGATTAAACCAAGGTCAACGTTGTGAATACATACTAAGATGGAAGGTTGGCCATGAATGGCAATCTTGTAAATATGAGGATTGGTTAATAGACTTTAAAAGTTGTAAATCAAGTGGGACTTGGTTTTGATTTATTATTGTATTATAAGGTAACGGAATCTCACAAGGCGTTTACGATCGTGAACGGTTACCGGAAGAAAGACGCAAGCACACGTTAGCGGTCTTTGGTAGGATTCCACCTCTTTGAAACCATGGTCTATGTACTTTGTGTTTATCTTATTTTGATGAATTTAGGTTTCAAAGGATATGTTTTATATTGAATTTTAAATGCTATGTCTATATGAGGAAAGAGCATGTGTTTTTAAATATGATTTTAAATGCTATGTTTATGTTATAAAATAGCAAGTGTTTCATTGGCATCTCATGCATGGCAAGGGGTGGAGGATTTGTAACCGGAGGGGTCACACTCCGTTGGGATGTCCGAAAAACCTATATGCGATACCTTGATGTGATTTCCATCAGGAAGAATCCAGAGGGTCCACACTTCGCCAGGGCATCCGGAAGACCTATGTGGTGGGTACTTTTATGTACATGTGATGGGTGGGACTCATTGCACTTGTCATCATTGCGTGGCATGGATTTTACATGGTTTTGGATATTATGTTTAATATATGTTTTTTGTACTAACCATGTGTTAGCCGTAACTGGAATACCTACTGGGCGCGTTGTTCTAACGCTCTACTTCTACCCTAGTGGATGACACAGGTAATCAGGGGAACGAGGAACGTAAGACGGGCTAGGCATAGGAGCTTGGATGATTTAGTTATTATTTTTAATAAAAGTTACTCATGGACTTTATTTGAGTATTTAGATTTCGGGATGTAATAACTTAGATGGTCGGATGTTTATTTTGATAATTATTGTATTTGAATGATGATTAAGGATTTGACGTACTTTGTTATCTGAATGGAATAGAACTTGGTTCTATTATGATTCCGTAATTTTGATATTAATATTCCGCATGTTTATATTGCTATGTGTGAACTATTTTCATGGACTTGGTCCATGCATACATAGGGTTGGCCAGTTAAGGGTCGGACTTTGGAAGTTCGGACTTAGCTCGCGTCGTGACATCTTGCGCTCTATCACTCTACTCTGTTATAAAAAAAAAATAGACTCTAAATTTACGGGAAGAAGTGAGTGAAAAAGGGCGGGGCGTTACAGCGGGTTTCCCCATTGTGTTCCGACGGTTGAGGTGTCTTCCCCTTGAGATTGGCTTCCCCGTTATACACCGGCGGTTGAGACCCCCATAGGAGATGTGGGTTTTCCCGTTGTATTCTGGCGGTTGTGTATTGTGGGGTCTCCCGGTTGTACTGGTAGGGAGACCAAATTTTGCTGGAGGACCCGATGTGGGCTACCGATATGATGTCTCGGGTTTGGTCTATGGATCATCGATGGTGTAGTTGGATTTCATGCATGTGTGCACCATTGTTAATATGGTATTTTTGGATTCATACATGTGATCTATTTATGTTGCTGACTTGTGATAAGCTTTATCTCTTCACTGGGCTGGTTAGCTCACCCCTTACCTTTCAGGTACTCCGATCGTAGAGGGGCCAGGCGGGTCCCTTTAGTAGGCGCCCAGGGTGGAGCAGTAGTGGTAGATATTCCATGTTCTTGTATGTTTAGTTTGGAGATACCCCTACTGGTGTGGACTTATTATCACATAATTGTTTGAATTATTGTATAACTATTTTGGACGGCCGGTGGTTGTTTGTTGTAACTATTATATTGGTTTTTGCCTTTATTAGATTCTTGAGTAGGAGGTAGTTACCCCGTTTCAAAAAAAAAAATGTCTGAAATTCATTGCTTTGTCATGTTTGAAACTTTTCGGAGATAACACACCTTTAGCGGGACGGGATGTTACAGTTGGTATCATAGCACGGCTCAGCTCTCGGACTGTGCATGGGACAGAGATAGGTGTAATCATAACTAGATATTACGTTTATCCCCCGTGTGATAGGGTAGATTGAACTGGATTCTGGGGTAGTGCGTAGACACCCTAAGTTCGTGTGGTATGCGTAATGCACTATCCTTCAGTTAGTTTGTTTGAGTGGTATCTAGTGGTGGATTGTCGATCGATTTAAGGTTGACTGACATTTGATTCGCATGTTAATCGGTGGCAACGTCGATCGTTTGTTTGAGTTTGTGGTAGTGACATGGTCACGAGAATTGTGGGACACGAATCTCTAGGTTTTGAGTCAGATTAGTCATACTCCCTACGGTAATTAGAGGTGTTCTCGGTGGGACCCATATTTTGTGGAGGTCTCACCTGGGAGGTGTGTCGTTGGTATTTTCAGAGTGGCTTGAGTACCATCATGGAGTCACGGCGGCTTCAGGTTGTGATTGAGATAAGATTGCTCGAGGGTCTAGCATTGAGAAGAGGTTGTGTGTGGGTCTATCCCCTGTGTCCGTGGGGGGCTCGTGTTTAGAGAGTGAGGGCATCGTTTGTTGTCCTCGCTTGTAACTGTTTGGTATAGAGATAGATTCATTGGAAATCTTTGGGCGCCTACCGAGTGAATCCGGTCGGCTAACTCCGTAGATGGCCGATGGAATTCTATTAGAGGTTGATGGGCTTGGTGTGTTTGAGTTGTCTGTTAGACCCATTTTGGGCTTAGGATTGTAGAGAGTTCCCAGGGGCTGAGCATGTGGTTGTATATCTGGATTTTGGACTCCTGTAGGTCCGGTGTTATGGCTAGGGGTTGTTGTGGCCTTGTTTAGAGCTGTGATATGTTAAACTGGTAGGATTGACCGTTGGGACTCCAGTGAGCCCGGTGTACGGTTCAATTTCGATGTATGAGTGAGTTGGGACCTCGGTAATTCGAGCGGTTGCACATGGCTGTCTCTCAGCTCTTGACCTGTGTATTGTCCGTTTTCAGTGTTCCCCCTCTGTTTTTGTCTTAAGTTTCGCTGGTTGCAGACCAGATCTGTTGTAACATCCCAGATTTTCAATGCATTATTATATTGGATATTATCTATTTAAATTGTTAAATTTAAGACTTATGGATGAAATGGATTTTAAATGAATAAGAATTGGGTCAATGGCCCAATTATGATCCAATGGATCATGGATAGGGTTCGATTTTAATTAATTGGGTAAATGTAGTTAATTGGGTCGATTATCCAATTGGGACCCAATGGGTCAAAGTGAATGGATTTTGGGAAGTAAATGGATAAGGAATTAATTTAATTGGGTTATGTACCCAATTAAGACCCAAGACATGGGATCCACCTCATCAAGTGAGGTGGCATGTAAGTGGCATGGCCAAGTGGGACCCAAATCCACCTCATCAAGTGAGGTGGCGAGTGGTCTAAGATAACATGTATGGTTGGCTACTAGGATTTACTTGGTCAACCATGGGTGAGTTCAAATGTGGTGAGTTGAATTATATTGAGTTGGAAATTAAAATCACTTGAGTTGTATGGAAATGAGTACAAGAAAATTAAGTGAGTCAAAGTGATTGGGATTGAGTTGAATGGGAAGTGAGTTCAAATAAGCAAGTGAGTCACATGGAATTGGAAGAGGCCTAAGTGAGTCAAAGGGGGAGATGGAGGGTTTCCATCTCATGGAAACCTTAGACACCAACGTTGGGAAGGGGAAGAGGGGGGGGCGGGGGGAGCCCCAAGTTTAAGCCATGTGTCTCCTTGGTTAACAAAGGGACACATGGGAAAGACCAAACCTTAAGGAGGGTGATTGGAAGGATGGAGGGTTGAATTACTAAGAGGTATACTCCACCCCCCCTTTGGCCTATCCTCTCCCTTTCAAACAAAAGAATTTCCTCTTTCTCTTTCTCCCTCTCTCAACCTACACCTCCTTGGCTGATCCATCACTTACACAACAAAGAGATCTTATCATTTCTCTCCCTCCCATTTCGGCTCTAGACTTGGAGGAAGAACAAGGACTAAGGAATGAGAGGGACGGAGGAGCAAGATCAGACCTAAAGAAACGGAGGAGACGCAGAAAGAAGGTAAGGTTTATGTTCATAGTATTAATTTAAGAAAACTAAGGGAACCATGGTTTCGGCTATGGAATGGCCGAAACCATGGGGTCCATATTTGATTGAGATGTTTGGGCGGCCAACTGGTTATATGGACCATGAACTGAAAAATACATCCAAGAAAATGGTTATATGATTGGAGAAAAGAATGGATCTGAAACTATGTGTAATACGAAGATTGGGAGAATGCTGGACAAGACCCTAGTGGGGTTAGTGAGTAGGGCATACTCACTGATTTTAAAAATGCATGGATGACATTATATATGTTAAATATAAGAAATGAATTTCATAAGGAAAGGTCAAGCCAAACATCAAATAAAATGAGGACTGATCTCGGATGGCACCGTCTGCAAACGGGTATCACCGTCTGATGAAGGGTTTTTATCGTCCGCGGGACGGGCTTCGACTGTCTGCGAAAGGATTATTAACTAGACATGGGTTTTCTATTGACGGGTAATGAACTGGACAAAGGTTATCTGTGGACGGGTATCACCGTCCGCGGACTGGTGTCTGTCGTCCGTGGGAAGGGTTTCTACCGTCTGCGGACGGGTAACAAACATAATATGGTACTGTCTGCGAACGGGTGATATGTATGTAGGATGGGTTACATTCTCTGTGGGACGGGTGCCTATCATCCGCGGGACGGGTTTTTATCGTCCGTGAATTGGTGTGGACCGTCCGCAGGACGGGTAACGAGTGTGGACTGTCCGCTGGTAGGGGACAGCAGGTATCGGACCATGGCTGTACGCTATCTGCGACGGGTTTCTGTCGTCCACAGGATGGGCTGCTGACGGATAACCGACTGATTTTAAATGTGAAGTTTTTATATAAACTTCCTTTTCCAGATGGTTAAGTTTAACCGGAAGGATGTAAGGAATGGTTTAAATCAATTGGATAATTAATTTGATTATTTTATATGGTGGAATTCATTTAAGGTCAAGACATTCCGCAAGCGGGGGTGTGATCGGTTTTGACGAAATCGTAGTACGGATACTATACGACGTTGGTAGGATTCCTACCTTGTTGAAACACTTTGGATTTGTAACGCCCCGCCCTTTCCGAGAATTTCAGAGTCTACTTTTTTTTTTAAAGTAATAATAAAACATCGGAAGAGAGCGGGCGGCGTCACGACGAGAGTTAAGTTCAGACTACCCAAGTCAGAACCTTAACTGGCCACCCATGTGTACATGGAATAGACCATGATTATGAATCACACATGGAACTAACATCAACATGCGGAAAAACCTAGATTAACTGCGAAATAGAAAGACTAGATAGCAAGTAACAGTCTCAAACATTAATTACCATAAATCAACCATCCAAAGTTATTATCCTAATCAAACCATAGCAAGTAACTACTTTATTACATGTCCATAATAAAGTATCAAATAACAACAATTATAAATTCATTCCAGCATTCAAGCACTCAGGCTTGGCTCCCCTCCCGGTCAATGACCTTCTTTTTCCCTTTACTTGTACCTGCATTCTCCTCTGAGGATAGAATTAGGGCGTTAGATCAACGCGCCCAGTAGGTTCCCGAATAGGGCTACCACATGATTAGCATATAAAACATGCATATATATCATAATACATGATTAGTAAAACAGGTAAAACAATGCTATGAAGTATGCATATGCAATGAGACCCTCCCATCATGTACATTCATAGCCATCACTTTACGTGCCACGCACTGACAAGGTAAATCACAATAAACTTCCATCTGGGTCTCACATGATAAGGTAATCCACAGTACTCCTCATTTCCTGTGGAAAGACCCATCATCATTGAGTTGATTCATATCACATATTAGTCCTCCTGGCGGGACTCTCATCGCCTAAGGAGACCAATGTGATTAAGATCCTCATGTTACTCTTCCTGGCGGGACTCTCATCGCCCAAGGAGGACGTAACTCATAACTCGCAACACTGTAGAACCTCATTCATCACCCCATGTCTATGCATGAGATGCCAATGCCTGTATGCCATTTGTTAATGCATAATATATCATTTGAAACACGTAAAATAAAACAAGAGTCTCATAAGAAAACTGGGGTAAAACTGTGGTTACAATAGGTAGGAAACCTACTGAAGAATCACTTCAGCGTCCGTTCTTTCTTAGGCTTTATCCGGTCACCGCTCGCAGTCGTGCACCGTCACAGAGATCTGTCACCTTTGTAACGCCCGCCTCTTTTCACAAAAAATCAGAGCCTATTTTTTTTTTAAAGTGACAAAAGGGGCGGACGTCACGACTCGAGTTAAGTTCCGAGCTTCTAAAGTCCGGCCCTTAACTGGCCAACCCTACACGTGCATGGAACATAAGTCCACGAGTACGGTTCACGCGTAGAAGTAAGCTCGCGGAACATAAAAATAATTGCGGATGATAATAGAACTATCCTACCAGTTCTTCAGATAGCAGGGAAGAAATACCCAATTAATTACAAAAATGCCATTATACTGTATTATCGAAAATAATACCTAAACATAGCAAACTACCTAAATTATTACATTTCCGACAAGCTAACTATACAAATACATCTTTTCCAAAATAAACGTAAAACAAAATAATTAATCCGCCTCCCCAAGCTCCTAAGCTTGGCTTCCGTCTCGCCCTTCCGTTTCGCCATTTCCTGCATCGTCAGCTAGGGTAGAAGTAGGGCGTTCGAACACGCGCCCAGTAGGATTCCGAGTAGGGCTAGCACATGGGTTAGTAATAACCACATACAGATAATAACACAGTGAAAACTATAAACCACCATATACTGAAAATGTAAGTAAATGATATGCCATGGGTGTAAATGTTATGAATCCCACCCATCATTCCTGCCATATACTATCATATCCTTCTTGACGGAAAAACCTCGTCAAGATATGTCCAACCGCAAAATATCCCCCTTGACGGCAAAGCCTCGTCAAGGTGTCTCCATGCCTGTTCTCGGTCGCCCCGACGGAGCATGGACTCCAGTTTGTTTATTTTTTTCCGCCCATGCCATGCATGAGATGTAATGCATTATGCTATGTAATATGTATATCTCATACCCTTAATATACCATACATAGCCTTACCATATAATGCATAACCTTAAAAATAATAAACCATAGTATTAAATAATGTCCATAATCATAGAACAATTCTTTTTTTTTTAAGATCCATCCCAAAATCAACCAAAATAAGATAAATATACCATTACACATCCATGGCTTACAAGTAGGTAGAAATCCTACCGAATACCGACTCGCGTTCTTCTCTTTCGTTTTCGTCCGATAGTCCGGCTACCGACACGCGTACCGCTCGCGATATCCAATACCTTATTACATTACCAAATGAATCCAAGTTTTAATCATTTCCAAGCCCATAAATCATAACTTAGTGGGTTTCTTCATTTTAGCCCATATTTACCATTTTTGCCACTACCCTTCACATAAACAATTTTTCATTAATTCATGCCTACTTAAGCCCAAAACTGATCATTAACTCAATCCATTAATGACCCATTTAATTATGACCTAACATCATTAGAATTAGCCCTTCTTCTTAACTTAAATCCTCATTAATTAAACATATGTATAATACTAAGTTAACCCATACTTTGACCAACCAATGGATCATGGGTTCAAAATACCCAATTCATCAATTCTTCCCATGGGGTTTACCTTATGCATTTAACTACAATGAGTCTATTACCCACTCATTTTTCCATTACTTCACATACATCATCATTCCACCATTTCACCATTTGATCACCATAGGGTTCGGCCATACACCATGGCCGAACCCATGGTTCATGATCCGTCATCCATGGGTGCCCTTTTTGACCATAACACATTTACATTTATTCATGGATTCCATTCTCACAAAACCCTAACATTCCATTAAAAATGTCCAAATTACCTTCCAAAACCTCCATTCCTTAAAACCCTAAAAAAATATCATACAATACCTACATTTAATCATTAAGCACTGAAAACCCTAAACCATTTTTTTTTTTAAGGTCATTAAAATTATCTTCCATCTCCTATGATTCTCTCATTTAAACCCTCTTTACAAAATTCATCACATTCAATTATTTACAACCTTAAAAATTATAAACATTCTCCTTGCTTAATAATTTAATTACATTGCATTCTTTAATCCATTTATTTTTCCTTAAGCTAACCCTAATTTATCCATTAGGGTTTCCTCCACTTTCCATCTTTCAAATTGATTGATTTAAAATTCATAGCATAAAATCATTTGACCACCATTAAATTTACAAAATGAATCCCAAATCTCAAACCCTAAAAATCCAAAATTTCTTGTTTAAGAAATACTCACGATCCGTCGTCTCCTCCGACTTCCGTCGCTCCCGTCGGCTTCCTTGGCCTCCTTTCTTCTTCCTCTCCTTTTTTAATCGGCTAAGATGCTTGATCAAGGGTGAAACCCTTCAAACTTAGAATCGGCCAAGATAGAGTTTGCTTGAGAGAGGGAGAGGGAAAGATGATGAGAGGGAAGATAATGAACCTTGACCTTAGAGTGATGGACTAAAAGTTTCCACCTCTTTCTTCTCTCCTTCTCTTATTTTCTACTTAGCTTCCTTTCTTCTCTTCTCTTCCTAGTGAGGGACGTTCATGAGCGAGTGAGAGAGAGGGAAAGAGTGGAATGGGAGTTAGATGGAAAAAGATGGGAAAAAAAATAAAATAGAACTTATCTTATCTTTACACTTTAACATTAACTTTCCCAACCACCCCATAGATATTTTATATGCTTTTTGACCCGAACACCCTAGCCAACGTTTTTCTTTGTGTATTTGGAGATGAGGTGGTTTGATTTGGGTCTTCCCTCTTTGACCACCTTTTTGGATAAGCTTACTTAATTACTTAATTAAATCATTAGGCTAATTAACCCCATTTAGCTTAATTCCACTTACTTAACTTGCCTTCATACACCCATGGTTGACCAATTCAACCATGGTGGCCTGCCCCATCAATCATTGGCCCACCCGCCACCTCACTTGATGAGGTGGAGGTGGGTCCCACTTGGCCACACCACCATTGTTTAATTCCAAATTACTTAGGGTGATTAAATTTCATTAAGCCCACTCTAAATGGATCACCATTGGGCCCATGGCCCAATTACATTTCCATCTAGCCCATTTACCTTAGAGCATAACCATCTTGACCCATTGGGTCCCAAATGGGTATTTGACCCCATTTGACCATTCTTGACCCATTTAAATAAATTTAAATCCAAACCATAGTCTATTGGGCCACACTTGGGCCTTTATCCAATTTTGGTCCATTTACCATTTACTCCACCAATTTTCTAATTTCCATCATTAAAATAAATAATATTCACATTTATATTAATTCCAAAATTCCAAGACCTTACAACCTTATTCACATAAATCATGGACCAACTTTAATCCCTTACGTTTTTTGATTCCCATTTTTGAGTCTAAGTCCACCAATTCATGATTGAGTCTCTAACTGATCATGAACCTATGTTCATTAATGATCTTTAACCACGTTACAAGATTATCATAAATCAGCCCTTAACTTAGCCTCTTTTTCCATTGATTAAAACACATAAATAATTTAATCCATAACTGGTCCATACACTTGGATCCATTAATGACTTACCAATCGGATCATTTAAATTAGTCCTTTTAATTTAACATAACCACCATTTATCCTACCGGATTAACAGCGACCACTGAAAATACTCAAAACCGTACTCTTCAATTCAGTCGACTGAATCAGGAGTTCAGTCGACTGAATCTGTGATTCAGTCGGCTGACTTTGAATCAGATTGTCTGTTTGTTCTACCAGTTCAGTTTCAGTCGACTGAAACACCCATTCAGTCGACTAAAACATGGTTCGTACCCCTTTTAGTCAACTGAATCACAGATTCAGTCGGCTGACTTTGTATTAGGTCATCTGTTTGTTCTGCCAGTTCATTTTCAGTCGACTGAATAATAAATTCAGTTGGCTGAATTATCAACCATCCATGTACGTGTTTAATAAGCATCCCTTCAGTCGACTGAATCATATATTCAGTAGGCTGAAACTTCCGGGACCCTTTTCTTATCCGAGACGTTTGTGTTCAGTCGACTGAATCATAAGATTCAGTCGGCTGAAACTCCCAGAAACTTGTTCTATCATCATCCACTATTAGTTCAGTCGACTGAATCCCTTATTCAGTCGGCTGAAACTCCCAGAAACTCGTTTCTGATTCATCTATTATCAGTTCAGTCGACTTAATCTCTGATTCAGTCGGCTGAACCTCCCAGAAACTTCATTTCTAGTTCGTTCATTGTCTGTTCAGTCGACTGAATCAGACTGTTTGTCAGTCCTTTCCATCTTTTAAACCACTGATTTAGATCATAAGAACTTCAGCCTTTTCTGACATTCAGATACAGGTTTATAATCCTTTCAATAATATGTATTTGATTCTTAAATCAAACCCAAAAATCAGTCCATAAAACCCATGGTTTTCATGTTTCCAAAACATGAAAACCAAGCAATCTTTCACATGGGGTTCGGCCCTTCATGGTGGCCGAACCCAATGGTCATCTTTACCATTTCTAAACCTCAATTAATCAAGGTTAAAACCTTGGTATATTCAGCTATAACCATGGCCCAATACACACCCCACTTTATTAATCAAAAAGTCCATGAAACACTTACCAAATTCCAAGCTCTTCCTATTGCCTTTGCTCCTTGCCTTCCTCCTTTTATTTCTTCCTTTCTTCCTTAATTCCTTGCTGGTTTAAGCTTGAATAATTGGTGCCAAAAACCTCTGCTGTTCCACTTAAGAAAACGAATTGGAGAGAGGGAGAGAGAGATGGAGAATCTTGGCTTTTCAATGGTGAAAAACGGCCAAGATGGTGTTTGTTTCCTTTAATAATTCAACCCTTAAAACCCCTCCACTTTCTCATCAATTCTTGCCTAAACCAATGGGACACTTGCTGCCAACAAATGCACCCATTGGCATTCCAACATTGAAGGATTGGGGTTTCCAAATGGAATAGAAACCCCCCATATTCCCATTTAATGTTTTGCATGAAACTCACCATAACAAGTCCCCAACGTGTGGGACTTGTTTTGGGTTTGTTTGAGATCACAACACCTCCTCAAATTCCACTTAACTCACTGAATTTACAGCCCATTTGACTTCCACTTTGACTCACTCAACTCAATGGCTTAACTCACCATATTAAACACCATATATTAATTACACTTGAGTCAACTCATTCTTAATTCAAATTAAATAAAATCAGTTCCACTTAACCTGATTTAACTCACCATTGAACTCATCTGTGGGCCCACACGGTCGGCTGTGGTCAACAAAGTCAACCCGACCCGTTGGGTCCCCCTTTAGCTCCTTGACCCGATTATGGGTATTTTGGTCATTTGTAACTGGTTTTTACATATGGGTCAGGCCTACCCATTTTTCCTCTACTTGATTTCCAATCAAATAGGCTTAACCCCATTTAATTTAAATTCACAAAATGGTCAAATAATCCAGTAAAACCGATGGGTCCCATTTGGGCCCTTTGACCCATTTAGCCATTTTTTGACCCAAATGATGAAAATTACCCATCCAATCAAACTTAACATTCATAATGTGCTCATATGATTTTAATTTGAGCAATGGGCCCCACTATTTCCTTACTTAACATCACAAAATAATTATTTTAACAACTCAGGGGCATTTTCGTAATTTTCCACTTCATTAAGAAATTGGGGTGTTACAGGATTATGTACATGTAATGATTTTATTTCCATATTTGATGATCTATTTTGGGTATCAAAATGCTTATGTTTTAAGAATGGAATTTCAATGCTATTATGTAATTTAATATGAAATAGCATGTTTGCACTCACATCTCATGCATGGCATGGGAGGGAACATATGAGAGAAGTCCACGCTCCATTCGGGGTATCCGATAAACAAACGTGGGGAGGGATCCTCACTGATTCCGATTGACATGCAGGAAATGGTATACGATGTTTGAAATGAAAGAGGAGTCCACGCTCTATTCGGTGGGACCAATAAGGCATACGTGGGGAGTCATGACAATAAATACCTTGATGTGGCTTGTTCATCAAGAGGATTATCAATGTGTTTTGAGATATGGTTGATGAGTGGGAAATCATTGGTATATGACACCCATGGCATGACATTGAATTAGCATGATTTTTTATATTATGTATCTATTCTGATTTTATACTAATCCCATGTGTATGACCCTACTCCGAATACCTACTCGGCGCGCTGACTAACGCCCTAGTTCTACCTTAGATGATGGTACAGGGAACGGAAGGGACGATGGACGCGAAAGGAGCCAAGCTTAGGAGCTTGGGCAGCTTATTGCTTACTTTACTTTAGTTTTCATTTTGGACAGTGTATTTGAGTTAATTGCATTTTGGGACTGTAATAAATTAGAATTATCTTACTATGGTTTGATTACATTTGGACATTTAAAATTAAGGTAATTTATGTGATGGACTTCCTTGCTTAGAAATGGATAGGGATAGTAACTCTAATCTTATATTAATTCCGCAATGTGTTTTTTCCGGAAGTATAACCTTAAGCGTGTGAACTGTTTTAGTGGACTCGGTCTACACACAAGTATGATTGGCCAGTTAAGGGTCGGGCTTTGGAAGCTCGGACTTAGCTCGCGTCGTGGCGTCCTGCTCTCTCTCACTCTTTATTTTTAAAAAAAAATTAAAAATAGACTCTGATTTTCGGCAAGTGAAAAAGGAAGGGGCGTTACAGTTGGTATCAGAATGAAACAGGGCGTATGAATCTTTCAAAGTAAGATTAAGACTGTATCATGTCTCATTAACAAAATAAGAATCCCAACTAACCGATTCTTCAGAGTCTGCTGCACGGGGTCTGGATTAATTTACTTTGTTAAGAATCAGACTGAAGCATTCAAACTGAGAACAACATTATAACAGCAAGGGAAGGACAATCACTATAAAAAATGGATGTATCAAACACAGAAAAATAGGACATATTTCCCCGAAACGAGAAACATCAGGATTTCACCCAAATTGAGAAACAATACTTGATATATAGGAAAGTTCTTCGAAAACAAGAAATACAAGATGCTAATTTGGCAATTCCCCAAACTATGTAAAAACAAAACTTTATGAGAAAGCTACGTCAAACGATGTTTCAATGACTTAGGAAAATGCCTCCGAGAAGAACAAAAACTCGACAACACCCGCATGTGGAGGAAGAGGTGCAACAACCACACTAGGAAGAGGCACAGAACAGCGTAAATATTCATGTGGTACCCCCAAGGTGCAGAACTTAGTGCAGGTTGTGGTCACTTCCGTTCTACAACAACATATGAACGACAATTGAAGTGTAACGCCCCGCCCTTTTCACTCGCTTAAAATTTAATTATCCGAAAAACAGAGTCTATTTTTTTTTTTGAAATATAGAGTGACAAAAGAGCGGGACATCACGACTCGAATTAAACCCGAGTTTCTAAAGCCCGGCCCTTAACTGGCCAACCCTACGTGTGCGTGGAACGAAGTCCACGAGAACGGTTCACATGTAGAAAGTAATCTCGCGGAAAAATAACTAAATGCGGAATTATAATACAGACTATCCTACCAATTTTAGATAGCAAGGACGTATGTTACTTAAATTACTAAAATACCTCAAAATCATAATGTCCAAAATAAAGTCCAAACCATAGCAAGTAATCTAAATTATTACAGTCCGATGAGCTAAGTTACTCAAATTACATTCCAAAATATATTTAAGTAAAACATCTAGCCCGCTTTCCCAAGCTCCTACGCTTGGCTCCCGTCACGTCCTCCGTTTCCTGTGTCGTCATCTAAGGTAGAAGTAGGGCGTTAGACAACGCGCCGAGTAGGTACTCCGAGTAGGGCCAACACATGGATTAGTGATAACAATGCATATAGGGAATAATATAACAAAAGCCATAAAATCAATGCCATGCCATGGGTGTCAATGTCATGAGTCCCACCCATCATCCATACTATCATTATGCCATGTCCCTTTTGATGGAAAAGCCTCATCAAGATATGATCCACACTAGGTATCCCCCTTGATAGCAAAGCTTCATCAAGGTATCCCCCATGTTTGCTTCTCGGTCGCCCCCGACGGAGCATGGACTCCGGTTATATCTCATATACCCCTCTTGATGGATGAAACACATCAAGATATCCCCATGTTTGCTTCTTGGTCGCCCCGACGGAGCATGGACTTCGGTTCCAGTATTATCCCTCCATGCCATGCATAAAATGTAAATGCAATATGCCATGTAATATATAATTCATAGCCTTAAAACCCATCTTAAAACAATCACATGATTACCAAAATAAATCAAGGAAAAACAATTTCATAACACATAATCCATGGCTTACAGTAAGGTAGGAATCCTACCGAATACTAACTAATGTCCCTTTACGTTTTCCGTCCACGAATCCGGTCGCCAATCGCGTACCGCTTGCGATGTCCGATACCTTATTACATATCAATAATCAGCCCATGTTTTATCCATGATTAAGTCCCTAACACATGCCTTAGTGGGGTTCGGCCATACCCCATGGTCGAACCCTACTAATTAGGTTTGTGGGTCCCATTTAATCCCTTAATCATCTTAATCTTGTGGGTTTAAAATCCAACAACCCTAGGCTTCATTGATCCACCCATAAGGTCATCTTAAATGTACCTAAGTCCATGATAATATGAGAACAACAATGAATGATAGCAAAGAAAGTACAGTCAAAATAATTGGATTTATCAAACATAGCAAAATAGGATATATTTCCCCAATATACCCGAATTGAGAAACAAACAATAGATACTTAGGGAATTCCCCAAAAACAAAGAAAAATCAAGAGTACTTATTTGGAAATTTCCCCAAAAGTAGGAAAATACAAACTTTACGATGAAAACTAAGTCTTGATATTTTTCAATGGCTTAGGAAAAAAAATGCCTCCAAAGAGAAATGCCCGACAAAATCAGAAATGGAAGGAAAATGAGGTAGAAAAATCTCAACATGAAGAGGAGGAACGACAATCTCGACATGAAGAGGAAGAACAACCATTCCACCAAGAGGAGGAGGAACAAAACAGCGTGAATATACCGTTGGTGCCTCCTGAACTACAAAGCCTGGTTCAATCACTGGTCACTTCAGTGCTTCAACAGCACTTGAACGGGAATTGAACCACCAACGAGACCAACGATAGGAGCATGGTCAGGGACTTCTAACAACAGCACCTTCTTTATTTCAAAGGGAAAGAAGGGGATGTCGGAGCAGAAAATTGGCTGAAGAAGATCACTCAGATCCTAACCCTACTCAAGATTTAGAGTCATGCTAACAAGATTTTACTGGCCACGTCACAACTGATCGATGATGCTGGTAAATGGTGGGAGGTGGTAGAGAAGTAGCGAGCACTTCTTCCGGAAGGAGAGAGGACTGCGATGACCTGGGATCAGTTCTCAGCTACCTTCTTGGACCATTATTTCCCTGAGGAGGAGAAAGAGCGCCAGACTCAAGCTTTTCTATCTTTCGTACAAGGTACCATGACGGTGGCAGAGTACCACCAGGAGTTTCTCAGCTTATCTTGCTATGCATTCTATATGGTGGATACAGAGTATCGAAGGGCACGCAAGTTTGAGCGAGGCCTTCGGCCAAGCATTAGAGCCAAGGTAACCATATTCAAGGCAGCTACATTGGCAGAGGTAGTCAGCAGGGCCACTATAGCATAGCAAGAGATGGCTGAGTTAGTGCGTTTTGACAACTGCCGAGCTCAAAGTGTGAGGGGGACATTTCAGCCCAACAAGAAGTTCCGACCAAACTTTAGCAGACCCTCACCATCCACTGGGTCAACAGGGGGCTTTCGTCCCAATCATCCCTCCCCATCTGCATCAGTCACTCAGGCTCCCAGAGGGGTGAACAACTGCTTTCATTATGATCAGCCAGGCCATTTAAAGAGGGAATGCCCACAACTCAGCAAACCCTCTTATTCCAAAGGTTCATCTCGCCCACCAGCTAGACCAGCTAATTCACGAGGAGGCAGGACATTTAACCAGGCAAGAAGAGCGCCTACAGGATCTGGACGGTTGTTTACCTTAGCTCCTCCAGCAGTAGAGGATCACTCTGTGATTCAAGGTATGGCTGTAGTCAGTAGTTCCTACGCCTTTGCTTTATTTGATTCTGGAGCATCCCACTATTTCATATCTGCTGCATTCATATCTGCTACTGGAACTTTGGTACAAAAACTGTCCACATCACTCACCATTGTATCCCGGGTTGGAGACACGTCATTGGGGCTTATATGCACAGCAGTGAATACTGAACTTGCTGGACTCAGATTTGAGTTCATCTATTTGGTACTCGATATGACAGAGTACGATATTATCTTCGGCATGGACTGGTTGGCTAGCTTTCAGGCCAACATTGATTGCTATTGCCGCAGGGTGACATGGTCACCCGAGGGAAAACAACATGTGGTGCGTACTGACAAACAAAGCATACTGCATGAAGGGTTGAGTCATCTGGTATTGAGCAGTATCAGAATCAACAAGGCACCAGTGGCTGAACTTCCGACAATAGTAAAGGACTATGCGGATGTATTCCCAAAAGAACTCCCTAGCTTGCCTCCCATGAGGGAGATTAACTTTGAAATCAAGTTGTACCCTAGCACTGCGCCAGTGTCATTACCACACTACTGGATGGCACCAGCATAGATGTCCCAGCTAAAGAAGCAGATTGATGAACTGCTCAGACTGGGTTGCATCCGGAACAGTACATCGGCTTGGGGAGCTCCAGTTTTATTTGTGAATAAGAAAGATGGTTCACTTCGTATGTGTGTGGATTACCGAAAACTGAATCAGCTGACAGTTAGAAACAAGTACCCTCTACCCAGGATCGATGATCTATTTGATCAACTTAGAGGTTCCAGTCATTTCTCTAAGATTGACCTGATGTGCGGATACCATCAAATCCGGGCTAGGGAAAAGGACATAGAAAAGACTGTAACGCCCTGCCCTTTTTCACTCGTTTTTTCCCGTAAATTTAGAGTATATATATATTTTTTTTTATAATAGAGTAAACTGATAGAGCGCGGGACGTCACGACGCGAGCTAAGTCCGAACTTCCAAAGTCCAACCCTTAACTGGCCAACCCTATGTGTGTATGGACTCAGTCCAATAAAACGGTTTACACTAGCAATATCAAGATGCGGAATAAAAATCATGACCTGCGGAATCATAACATCAAAATGTGGAACCATAATAGAACCAAGTTCTATTCCACTCAGATAGCAAAGTACGTCAAGTCCTTAATCAATATTAAAACGTCATAATTATCAAATAAATCATCCGACTATCTAAGTTATTACATTCCGAAATCCAAATACTCAAATACAAGTTCATGAGTAACTTTATTCAAAACATGTAAAATAAGTCTTCCAAGCTCCTATGCCTGGTCCGTCTTACGTTCATCGTTCCCTTGAATACCTGTATCATCAACTAGGGTAGAAGTAGAGCGTTAGAACAACGCGCCCAGTAGGTATTCCAATTACGGCTAACACATGGTTAATACAAATCATATATTATAACATAATATATAAAACCAGGTAAAATCCATGTCATGCAATGATGACAAATATGCAATGAGTCCCACCCATCACATGTACATAAATGTACCCACCACATATGTCTTCCGGACACCCCGGCGGAGTGTGGCCCCTCTGGATTCTTCTTGATGGAAATCACATCAAGGTAACGCACATAGGTTTTTCGGACTCCCCGACTGAGTGTGGCCCCTCCGGTTATCAATCCTCCTGTAACACCCCATTTTCTCAACAAAGTGGATAATTACGAAAATGCCCCTGGTTTGTTAGATTAATTATTTTGAGATGACAAATAAGGAAATGGTGGGGCCCATTGCTCAAATTAAGATCATGTGAGCACATTATAAATATCAAGTTTGATTGGATGGGTTATGTACATCAATTGGGTTGAAAATGGTTAAATGGGTCAAAGGGCCCAATTGGACCCAATGGGTCAAAATGGATGATTTGACCATTTTGTAAGCTTAAATTAAATGGGGTTAAGCTGATGTGATTGGAAATCAAGTGGAGTAAAAATGGGTAGGCCTGATACACATGTGAAAACCAAGTACAAATGACCAAAATACCCATAATTGGGTCATGGAGTCAAAAACGGGTCAAGGAGCTAAAGGGGGACCCAACGGGTCGGGTTGACTTTGTTGACCACAGCCGACCATGTGGGCCCACAAATGAGTTCTATGGTGAGTTAAATCAGGTTAAGTGGAACTAATTTTATTTAATTTGAATTAAGAATGAGTTGACTCAAATGCATTAAAATGAGATGCATTAAGTGTGTTAAGTGGTGTGATTTGAGTTAGAATAAAAGGGCCTTGAGTCAAGTGAGTTAAATGGATATTGAAAGGTGTTGTTAATCACACACAACCCTTGGAGAATCAATCCCAACCGTTGGGAGTGAAAGGGTGCTTTGGCAAAGCCAAAAGACACCAAGGTTGGGCGGCACCCATCCATTGAATGGATGCATTGCTTCATTTCCAATGGGTGAAACGTTTGGCACCAAGGGGTGTCTTGGTTGACACCCAACATCTCTTCGTTTTTGGCAAGAGCAAAGAGGGAGGATGAATGGGAGTTGGGGGCTGAAACTACAAAAGGCAAAGGTTGCCTTTCTTGGCCATTTTTGTCATTGCAAATCCAAGATTTTTCCCATCTCTCTCTCCCTCTCTCCAATTCGTTTTTCCTGGCTGAAACAGCAGAGGTTTTGGCACCAGTTATTCAAGCATAAACCAGCAAGGAATTAAGGAAAGAAAGAAGAAATAAAAGGGAGAAACCAAGGATCAAAGGCAAGAAGAAAGCTTGGAAAAATTTGGTAAGATTTCTTAAGTGTTTAGGCCAAATTAATTTGTAAGAAAAAGGGTGTGTATTGGGCCATGGTTATGGCCGAATATACCAAGGTTTTAACCTTGATTAATAGAGGTTTTAAAATGGTAAAGATGACCATTGGGTTCGGCCACCATGGAGGGCCGAACCCCATGTAAAAGATAGGTTGGTTTGATGTTTTGAAACATAGAAACCATGGAGTTTTTATGGACTGTTTTTGAGGTTTCTTTAAGATTCAAATGCATGTTTTTAAAAGAGGGTTAAAAACATGGACTTAGATAACATAAGGACTGAATTATCATGGGCCTAAACAATGGAGTAAAATTGATGAATTGGACCATTTGGATCGGCCATCTTCGATGGCCGAATCCCATGAAATGTTATGGTCATTTGGACAAAGTGATGAACTTATTTGGATGGTTTTGAGAGGTAAAAATGCAGTAGTGTTATACTGATTAATACTTGTCAAAATGAGACTTAAAACGTATACATAAGGACCAAGACATGGACATAGGGTTCGGCCATTTTGGATGGCCGAACCCCATGATAGTATTTGATGATTTTGGTGAGTTTAAAACCATATAAAATATGGTGTTTGATGTGATTTGATGAAGTTTAACTTGCTGTTATTGGTTGGCCAATATAGGGTTGAACCATGTCAATATTAGGGTTAAGTTATTGATTCAAATCATGAGTAGATGATGGACAAAATAAATCAAGAGAACCATTGGGTTCGGCCATGTGCATGGCCGAACCCTATGGGGCTGTTTTTGGGATGAATGGACTAAGTATATGGGTTAAGTTTGTTATTGTTTCCATGATTTCATAAAGGATTTGAAGTATTTTAATGGAGAACCATTCGATGATGGATAAGTGTGGAACAAAATCAGATTTGGTGAGGTTCGGCTATGAGGTATGGCTGAACCCCACTAAGGGTCTTTGGTGACTCCATTGTGTAGCCGATTTTGTGATTGAATTATTGGAAAGAATGATTTATTGATCAAAGGTGGAATAATCATATGTATGGTTGTATGAACCCTACCAAGACATGTTTAAAGGGTTAAGTATTTAAGAGTTGATTAAATAAAGTAGGAAGTTAAATCCTAAGTCGGTGATGTTCGGCCAAGGGCATGGTCGAACCTCACATGATGTGGTTGGGTCTTAGATATGAATGAACAAGTAAGTGATAGTATGATTTGCTGATTGTTATATGGACAAGGTACTGGAAGTTGACGACGTGCGAGTCGTGACCGGGTGACGCAAAAGAAAGATCAGTTACTGAAGTAAAATCTTCAGTAGGTTTCCTACCTACTTGTAACCACAATTATGATTGGGTTTTATTTATGTTCTTATGAGATATGTTGCATTTGATTTACGTTACAAATGTGGTTTTTGAATGATGGGTTAAGTATTTACAAATGACATACAATGCATAGACATCTCATGCATGGCATGGGATGAGGATTGTGGAAATCGGAGCCCACACTCCGTCGGAATACCCGAGATGCAACTGTGGGGCCTCCTTCGGCTGTGCAAGTCACGCCAAGAGAATTGACAGATGGTTATGGAAACCGGAGCCCGCACTCTGTCGGAATGTTCGAGATGCAACTGTGGGGCCTCCTTCGGCGGTGAAATGTCACGCCAGGAGAATCTAACAGGTTGATATGAGACACGGCAAGTAAAGGCTATATGTATGTGTGATGGGGTGGGACTCATTACATTTGCGTACATATATAGCATATTTTCATATGTTTTTGATAATCAAATATTACGATATATATGCATGTTTTTATATGCTAACCATGTGGTAGCCCTGATCGGGAACCTATTGGGCGCGTTGATCTAACGCCCTAATTCTATCCTTAGAGGATAATGCAGGATCAAGGAAAGGTAAAGAGCAGGTCGATGACCGGGAGGGGAACCAAGCCTAAACGCTTGAATGATGATCAGGATTACTTATTTACTGTCGTTTGATTTATATTTTGATGGACATGTAATAAGTTAATACTTAGCTATGGTTTGATTACGCTATTGACTTTGGATGGTTGTTTACCTTAATTATCAATTGAGACTGTTAATTGCTATCAATTCATATTATTTCCGCAGTTAGTCTAGTTTATTCCGCATGTTGTTGTTAGTTCCATGTGCGATTTATTATCATGGTCTAGTCCATGTGCACATGGGTGGCCAGTTAAGGTTCAGACTTGGATTAAAAGGTTCTAAGTCCATAAACAAAACTCCATGGGGTTCAAACTTGGCTTGCGAAATCTCGTTACTTTATAATATAATAATAAATCAACACCAAGTCCCACTTGATTACAAGGTTCTAAGTCCATAAACAAAACTCCATGGGGTTCGGCCATACACCATGGCTGAACCCATGGCTTACCATTTTTACACCTATTTACGAAAATGCCATTGTTTCCCTCTTTCCTTTAAATCTTCCATAATTAGACCCTATAAATTTCCTTAATCAAACAAATCCATCAAACACAACTCATGGGGTTCGGCCATACATCATGGCCGAACCCATGGTTCTCCACTTTGGTGTGTTACACTTGCTTGGTTACATTTGAGTCCAAAAAAAAAGGAGACAGACTTACTATTTTAAGGGAAGAGTAAGTGAAAACTAAGACTCCTTGGGGTTGAAAAAGTCTGTCAGCTTTGGTTTTAGATGAAATGTCTTGACGATCTGACGTAAAAAGAGTCACATTTTTATCATTAATACTTATATAGAGATCTTTATATCAAACTTTTCGAGAAAGATTTTTATAAGATTTATGCTTGGAAACTTCAGTACACAACCATATTAAGTTTAGTCTGAAAAAGAAAAATATTCATGAGTCGAGTAATCACTAGAGGAATACCAGTGAGCTTTAGAGTCATTCTTTTTTTTTTCTATGGGTTATAAGTCAATTCCATTTTCTTTGGTAGCGTATTGAGTCGTTGTTGATCTCATTATTCTTCATCTTGGTCATATTATTGAGAACGACATCAAAATTGAGTTATTATACCTGAAATTTTTCCAAATTTATTTGAAACAATCAAATCATCTTATGAAGCTTAGGATATGATATAGGCCATTTTTTTTATCGTTTGACCCTTTTAGTCCACCTATTTTTTGTCATTTATCTTGATAGTTCCCCAGTTGAGCCTTATATAGCAGGTTTATTGTTTAGCCATGTTTACTGTACCGAACTCCGGTTATAGAGTTTGAGCCAAAATTGAAATATCTATGACCTAACCTAGGGCCTAGGAAAGGTTGGAGATGAAAAATTGGGATGGTACTCTGAAAAAAACTGGCACTTGAAAAAGAAAGAAAATGGATGATACAGAAAACCAAAAAGAAAAATATATTGCATCAGAAAAAGGAAAAGAAAAAAAGAAAGGGAACATCTAGACATCAAAAGAAGCATGTGAAAAAGAAAATAAAAAAAAAATACTTTGAAAAGTGCTGAAAAGGAAATAGAGGAAAATATCCCACTCAATGTCTACTTGCAAGGTCCCACAAAACACAAACACAATCCTCCGTGCGGGCCATCCAACACGTACTTGACATAACCCACAACTGCCCTACCTCTAAGTGTAACACCCCGCCCTTTTTCGAGAATTTCAGAGTCTATTTTTTTTTTTAAAGTAATAATAAAACATCGAAAGAGAGCGGGCGGCGTCACGACGCGAGTTAAGTTCAGACTACCCAAGTCTGAACCTTAACTGGCCACCCATGTGTACATGGAATAGACCATGATAGTGAATCACACATGGAACTAACGTCAACATGCGGAATAATCTAGATTAATTGCGGAAAAGAAAGACGAGATAGCAAGTAACAGTCTTAAACAATAAATAACATAGATCAACCATCCAAAGGTCATTATCCTAACCAAACCATAGCAAGTAACGAATTATTACATGTCCAACAAAAGTATTCAAATGACAATAATATAACGTAATCCAAATCCATCATTAAAGCACTTAGGCTCAGCTCCCCTCCCGGTCAATGACCTTTCCTTTCCCCTTGCTTGTACCTGCAATCTCCTCTGAGGATAGAATTAGGGCGTTAGATCAACGCGCCCAGTAGGTTCCCGAATCAGGGCTACCACATGTTAGCATATAAAACATGCATATACATATCATAATACATGATCATCAAAACAGGTAAAACAATGCTATGAAATATGCACATGCAATGAGCATCCCCCATCATGTACTTTCATAGCCATCACTTGACATGCCTTGCATCGACAAGGTAAATTACAACACACCTTCATCTCTTCTATAAGCGATGTACATGTAATGAGCAACCCCCATCATGTACCATCGTAGCCATCACTTGACATGCCTTGCACTGACAAGGTAAATTACAACAACATTCATCTCTTCTATACAATATGTACATGCAATGGGCAACCCCCATCATGTACAATCGTAGCCATCACTGTACAACTTCATTCATTATCCCATGACTATGCATGAGATGCCAATGCCTGTATGCCATTTGTTAATGCATAGTATATCATTTGAAACACATATGTTAAAACAAGAGTATCATAAGAAAACTGGGTAAAAACCGTGGTTACAAGTAGGTAGGAAACCTACTTAAGAATCACTTCAGTGTCGGTTCTTTCTTAGGATTTATCCGGTCACCGCTCACAGTCGTGCACCGTCACAGATATCCGTCACCTTATTCACATAAATTATGGACCAACTTTTAATCCCTTACTTTATTTGATTCCCATTTTTGAGTCTAAGTCCACAAATACCAACTCATGGTTGTGACGTTTATTTACAAACATGCCATTGCTACCAATACCTTGATTAAACTTTACAATTTACCCACAACCTTAACATGGTTCAGCCATGTTTTGGCCGACCAAATCAGCAACCATAATTCCCTTTTTAATCACACACATATCCATAAAATGAACCATGAAAACGGCCCATGGGGTTCAATTATACTCATGGCTGAACCCTTATGGTTCTTTGCTCAATAATGTCCTTTGTTTAAATACTAATTGACTCTACCCCTTAGCCATATTAAGCCCATGATTTAGCCATCCCATGGCCATGGTCCATAATTATCATGAATGATCCCCTAATTAAAAACATCCATAAGCTCCCATTCAAAACAACCCATTAATTTCCAAAACAGCCCCATGGGGTTCAGCCATACTCATAGCCGAACCCTAGGGTTCACTTGATCCAATCATCACCATGATCACTCCTGGTTTAATCATGCTAACTCAACCATGAATTAAACATGGTTCAGCCGCATATTAATCCACCAAAACAGTAACATATTAATCCATTTATTACCATAAGAACACCATATCTTCATATGGTTTTTAACTCACCAAAAACATGAAAGACTTACATGGGGTTCGACCATCCAAGGTGGCCGAACCCTAGGTCCATGTTTTGGTCTTTCATACATATTTTTGGTGTCACTTATTCATATAAAAATCAGCACATCATTGCTGCACTTTAACCTCTCAAAACCATCTAATAAATTCATTATTTTGTCCAAATAACCATAACACCTCATGGGATTCGGCCATCCAAGATGGCCGATCCCCATGGTCCATTTTTCCAGTTTTAATCCACTGTTTTAGATCAGTAACTTAACCATAACATTACCATGGTTCAGCCATATATTGGCCAACCAAAATCAGTAAATAATCTTCATGTAAATTACATAAAAACCCCATGGTAATGTATGGTTTTTATCTCTCAAAACCATCACCATTAACCATAAAATGATCACACCATTTCATGGGGTTCGGCCATGCTCATTGGCTGAACCCTATGGCCTTTGGTTTGAACCACTTAAACATGTCATCTTATGTCTAATCTAATCATCCAAAACAGTAAGACATTTACATGGTTTTATCTTACAAAAATCATCAAAATTCCAACATCAATTCATGGTGTTCAGCCATCCAAGATGGCCGAACCCAATGAACCCTTTCATCATTTGATACCCAAGGTCTTAGACCCATGATACATTCAGCCATTCATGACATCCGAATCCATGTTTTAAACCTTTCTAAAACATGCATTTGAATCTTAAATCAAACCCAAAAACAGTTCATAAAACCCATGGTTTTCATGTTTCAAAACATGAAAACCAAGCCATCTCTCACATGGGGTTCGGCCCTTCATGGTGGCCAAACCCAATGGTTATTTTTACCATTTTAAATCCTCCACTAATCAAGGTTAAAACCCTGGTGTAATCGGCCATCACCATGGCCCAACACACACCCGTTTTTTTAACCAAAAATCCATGAAACACTTACCAATTTCCAAGCTCTTGTCTTGCCTTTTGATCCTTGTTTCTTTTCTTTCTTAGCCTCCCTTCCTTTACTGATTATTTTCTTGAACCAATGGTGAAATCACCAAGTTACAATTCGGCCAAGAGAGTGTGTTTCTTGAGTGAGGGAGAGAGAGATGAATTCTAAAGCTTTTGCACATGAAATTCGGCCAAGCATGGTGTTGTTTGCCTTTGTATTTTCAGCCACCAAGACTCCTCCACTCCCTCATCAATTCATGCACAAACCAATGGGTATTGGGTGCCATCCAAGGCACCCCTTGGCAGCTACCCATGCAACCATACAGCTTCCCAACCAACTCACCTCAAATCCATGCATTTACATTTAATTTCCACCATGGAACTCACCAAAACAAGTCCCCAACGTGTGGGACTTGTTTTGGTTGGGTTGAGGCCAGCCAACCTCTTCAACTTACCCTTAAACTCACTGATTTACAGTCCCTTGAATTTCCATTTTAACTCACCCAACTCAAGGTATTTTTATTCCAACCCAACTCATCACATTTAATGCATTTCATTTAATGCACATGAGTTAACTCACCTTTTGATTTAATTCCAACTCACCTCAGTCCCACTCAACTGATTTGACTCGTTTTTGAGCTCCCTTGAGGGTTCACACGGTCAACAATAGTCAACTCGACCCGTTGGGTCCACTTTTAGCTCCTTGACCCGTTTTGACAACATGACCCATTTATGGTATTTTGGTCATTTCTAATTGGTTTTTACATATGGATCTAGCCTACCCATTTTTCCTCCACTTGATTTCCAATCAAATAGGCTTAACCCCATTTAATTTAAAATCACAAAACGGTCAAATAACCCAGCAAGACCCGATGGGCCCCATTTGGGCCCTTTGACCCATTTAGCCATTTTTGACCCAAATGATGAAAATTACCCAACCAATCAAACTTAACATTCATAATGTGCTCATATGATTTTATTTTGAGCAATGGGCCCCACTATTTCCTTACTTAACATCACAAAATAATTAATTTAACAACTCAGGGGCATTTTGGTAATTTTCCACTTCATTGAGAAATTGGGGTGTTACACTAAGGCCAACACCTCAACAGAGGTCCACAAACACACACACCCCCTACGGGCGGGTACCTCAGTTGTACACCGGACCATGGGGGCGAATGTTGATGTACAAATTTTAAATTTATAAATCTCGCAAGCGCAGGACCATTTAATAGTATAGTAATTAAGTGTGAGGTTGAACCCAAAGCAAATCCAAAAAATATATGCTTAAATTAAATTAGTACCTTTTAAAATATGTAATCTTAAGAAATTTAATACATGGAATTACAATTATCTAACTTATGAATTTAACAAGTAGAGAACTAAGTTCATCTTCTTTTTATTAAATTGGTGAAACAAGAATAATGGTAGTCTCATCTTAATTTAAAATTACATGTTTTAAGACCAAAATATCATATCGCCAACCCAAGTTAAAGAATCTTGAGAGAGAGAGAAAGTTTGAATACAAAAGATTACATGAAAATACAATAATAAAATACTGAACATAAATTAAACATTTAGAATACAACAAAAAGACAAAGTAAATAAAATAACTAAATAGAGTAAATAATGAAAAAAAATTGACAAGGAAAGTAAATGATAAAATAAAACAAGACATAATTTAAAGGTGGTTATGGAATTCTTCTCTCATCGCCCAAAATAAATAAACAAATAAGAAACCTAGATCTGAAATTCAACGCTTAGAATTCAAAAATCAATTCATGCCATTCAATTAAAAATTCATAGACCTTTATCTAATTAAGGTTCAGTTCGCTAAATCTTTTAATGAAAAAAAGAATAGAAATTTAAAATAAAAAAGTGAGTATAAAAAAAATCTGAATAATCGGACTCTCCAGGATTCTAAAAGAAAAATCTCTTATTTATTTAATGAAAGAATTCAAGTACAGGCATACAAAAAATTAAGAATAAGAAAGACAAGATAAATGAAAATTTACAACTCTCACTTGTAAAATTCGAGTGGTGTCTCTGTCTTCTTGCCATTTCTCTTCATCCTTTGGTCCTTTTGAGCTCCAGGTCAAATTCAAATTTCACTGTATGACTCAGTGCTCTATTTATAGGCTCAGGGTTTGAATGGACGGTTGAGATTAAATATTGGTTTAAGTTATGAATGAAAGGCTTGGATTAGATCTCAATGAATTTGGATGGATGGGATTTTAAGATGAAAGAGATTAGGGTTTACAAGGGCTTGGGCGAATATTGGTTGCTTGGAGAGTGGGTGACTTGGAGATCAAGTTGGAGTGTAGTGCAAGAAAAGAATGAGTGAAAATAGGAATTGCTAGGGCTATGGGTGAATTTTGCCTTGTTGGATTAGGTTTTGTGCATGAATGATATGAATGGCTGAGATTAAAAGTTAGGATGAATGGATGGTTGGATGATTGAAAGATGACATGGAGGGTTGACCTTGTAAAAATGCTCATGAGGTGGAAATGGATTGTGTAAAATCGTATGGGGGTTTGTGGATTGGGTGATGATGTGTAAATGATGTGGCATGGCTTGGCATGCAAGTTATTCTAGATCTAAGGGTTTTATGAATGGATGGTTGTGATTACTTTGGGTTGGATCTAATGGTTCTAAGGTTAATTGATTGGGTAGAAAAAAATATAGGAATGACATGACACCTAATGGAGGGTTCTGATTCAAGGGTTGATCTAAATGGATGATAGGATGAATGACCTAAATCCAACATGATTTATGTGTGCAATGGATTAAGGATGGAGGCTCTAGGGTTTATCTAACATATATGCATGAAGTGGAGGGTGAGATTGAAGATAAAGAAATGGAGGTTTGATATAAAATTCGCATGGACAAGGCTTGGGCATGTGAATGGGTTTTGGCCTTAGGGATTTGAACGTCAAATGAGCACATGGGCCTCCAATGAAACTTGGACTTGAGGTTAATGAACTTGGGCTTTTTGGACTTGGACTTTGCATTGGCCTGGCCCATATTGATGAAATGCGCATGGAGTGATTGAACCTGGCCCAATTTCTACCATGTGAAGCTTAGCTTGGCCCCAGTTGAGATGAATCTTGGCCCATAGACTTGAATGTCAGACTTGACCACCTAAATTGCAGTTTTTTTCTCCAGATTTAAATAATTAATTCACCACTTAAAATTCTAAAAATATTGAATTAATGAATACTCTCATAATTGGATCCCTATTAATCAATTTACATAGAAAATCCTAAAAGTGGTTTTAATTAAATTATTAAAATCCTAGGTCTTCTCTTTTAAGCTCAAAACTTGCAATTATCCATTGAATTAGATTGATTTCCTGTATTTTCCCAAATTTATCTACAAAACTAAGAAAGTACATTAAATGCATCTTTTATTTGTAAAATCAAGACTAAATAAGCCATAATTAAAGGTAAAAATGTCATTTTTCAGTGCTCAACAAATACCTGCAAACTCAGATTTTGCTAGTCCTCAAGCAAAACTAACCTAAAAACTTTAAAAACAAAAATAAAAATTCTAAGTAAACCTAAAGTAAACCACTTTCGCTAATACTATCGATTGCATTTAGTGTATGCAATAAAAACCCCTAGGTTACCCCTAGTTGATGAGTTATAGTCTCGTGAGGGCTTGC